>VDFB02075321.1:46638467-46731342 GCA_007258455.2 Sequoia sempervirens | reverse complement strand
ATCTACCTCTTTGTGTCTCCAAAATTCATCATCATGGATGGTATCCCATTCATATTCAGCAGAATCTGTATCAGAGTTATTTTCTATGAAATTCAGAATTGATGCCAAACATGTCTCTTTCTTATCGGAACCTTCTTGCAGTGTAAAAACATTACCTTGTGATTATTTGGATGGGGTAGCGTCATAGCCTAGTCCAGTTTTATCATATGCAGCAAGCCCTGGAAGATGGATAGGCTCAACTACGCCTTCTTTTCTTTTTCCAAGAGGACCATTGTCATATCCCATCTTTTGCATGATGGAATATCCTTTCCCATATCTGTCAGTTGGTAAGGTGACATTTAGAACTGTTTCATCTTCATCCTTATAAAGCCAATTCAGAATTGTTGTATCTTCAAGATCCCCCATAGGGAATTTCTCTTTGATAAATTGTCCATTAAACTTGGTAGTTGGTTCTGTTTGTAGTTGTATTGATGTTGATGCTACTGATATCTGTTGTGTAATAGAAGGTTGTCCATGTGATCGAGGTGATGTAGGTAGATTAGCAAGACAAAGAGAATATTCCCCAACTCCACTTTCCTTAAACTGCAGTTTCTTGTCAAAGCTTCTGGCTAATTGACTGATGTGTGGATCATTCTTAGGAGAAGTATTAGCAAGTGCTTCTCGATTGTTTGGAACCAAAGTATCCTGATGAGCTTTGACGTTGGCACAAGTTTGGGTGTTTGAATTATCAGCTGGTATAGTGATTTCTTGTCCGTCATATGGAAACTTAAGACATTGATGGTAAGTGGATGGAACAACTTGCATTTCGTGAATCCAAGGATGACCCAACAAGATATTGTATGCAAGATCCCGGTCTAGAACTTGACAAAAGGTATTTTTGATAACAGGTCCCACTCTGATTGGTAGCATGATTAGACCTTTAGACATTCTTTCTTCATCATCATAGGCTTTGATGGTAATCTTCCTTCTAGGATCAATGGAGTCTTCTGAAAATCCTAAAGCTTGAACCACCTTCAAGGTACATATATTTAAACTAGCCACTCCATCTATTAGGACACGTTTAACACGAAATTGATGGATCATGACCTCTAAGTATAATGATGAATTGTGGGGATGAGTCATGGAAACATCATCTTTGTCAGAGAATGAAAGACATGTGGGTGAGGACAAATGTCCTACCATGGCTTGAAATCAGTTCACATCCAAATCCGTGGATACAGTTGTTTCAAAAAGGGCTTTGTCTAAAATTTCCTTATGTGCAGGGGAAATCTTCAGAAGTTCTAAAATGGAGATTTGGGCCAGAGTTTTTCGAAGTTGGTTAACTAAGTCATATTGATGTTGAGAGAAGGTCTCAGTGGATTTCGAAGAGGCACCTTTCAAGACAACTTTAGCTTGTGCTCTCGTTGTGACATTAACTTGTCCATTGTCTACTTTCTCCTTGATTTTTATAACGTTGATTCGCTCATCGTCCGTATAGAGGTGACGGATTACATTGTTATCGAGTTGGTTCACATTTTTGTCTGAAGACTCTCCCTTTTGATAATTCGGTAAAGGGTTGCGAAATGCTTGGTGATCTTCATTGGATTTTTGTTGTCCTTCTACTGTGATAATGCCCTTGTCAATTAGGTCTTGAATAGCATGCTTCAAAGCTTGGCAGTTGTTTGTACGATGACCTCTGCACCTATGGTAGTCACAAAAATAAGCTTCATTCCATGATGGAGGTTTTACACTAGGTTCATAATTGCGTTGCGGTGGTAACATAAGGACATTCTTTTCCATAACCTCTTTGAAAGAAGATTCCAAGGATTGTCCTAGTGGAGTGAAAGTTCTTCTATTAGAGAAGAATGAAAAGCATTGTGGGTTCGTGTTTGAGGTATTCCCTAAAGTGTTGTTGTTGTTGTTGTTCCCATGATGGTTTTGGTTGTTCACTGTCCCCTGATTGTTGTTTGTTGGAGGAAAATTGTTTCCTTGATTCGTGACTGAATTGACATTGTTGTAATTATTGTTTCGAGTAGTATTGGGAGCACTCAGAACAAACGGCTTAGATGTGACATGATTTGCATCTACAACACCATCGTTTACAATGTTTTTGTTGCGAGTCCAAAATTTAGACTTGTCTTGATTGTTGTAATGGTTAGATGAGCTAGGGTTGTCTCTGTCAAGTTTTATTGTCCCTCTTTTGACCAAAG
Organism: Sequoia sempervirens; assembly: GCA_007258455.2. Taxonomy (NCBI): domain Eukaryota; kingdom Viridiplantae; phylum Streptophyta; class Pinopsida; order Cupressales; family Cupressaceae; genus Sequoia; species Sequoia sempervirens. Next base: position 46,729,153 of record VDFB02075321.1, on the reverse strand, counting down.
CACTTTCGATGGTGATGGCATCCTCAATCAATTTCTCAAAGGAGGGTGGACAATGTAGATTTTAAGCGATAGCTCATTTCTGAGTTGAGGCTATTGATGAAAGTAACCATTTTTTCCTTTTCAGGAACATGTCGTGGGTACCTAGCCAACATTCTTCTCCATCTTTGAAGAAAGATAGTGAAAGGTTCACCAGGTTTTTGCGCAACTTTGCAAAGATCAATCATGGTGATTTGGTGTTGAATGTTGTAGGCGTATTGTGCTATGAACAAATTGATCAATTCCTCGAATGTTTGAACAGGAGGTGTAATCTTAGATAACCATTCCATGGAGTTAACTCCAAGGCTCCGAGGGAATAATCGTAATAAATAAGTATCCTCATGGGAAAATTCCAATGTCATGTTTTGAAAGTCTCTAACGTGGTCAACTGGATCCGATTTCCCATTATAACGATCAAATTTGGGAATTTCACAATGTTTAGGAAATGGAATCATGTTGAGATTTCTATCAAAAGGATAAGGACATATGTCATCCAGCGTGTATTTCTTGGTTGTGGTCCCCCCTTGTAACTCTTTGACTTGTCCTTGGAGTGCTTTAAACTGTTGTGTAAGAATAGCAAAATCAGATGGGGATGTTTCTTCTTCTTTGCTCTTTAATTTCTTAGTATCAAAATCCTTAGGCAGTTTAGCTCCTTGATCAGCTAAGAAGAGAAAATACTTTTCTTTGTCACGTTGTAGAATCTTTTCAAGGGCTTTAAGAAACTTGGGGTCTTGTTCAGCCTCTCTAATATGAAGTTCTTGATCATCATCACTATCTATGGGAGTTTTGTTCATGTCTTTGTTCTTATGAAATGAATTTTCCTCTCTATCAGCCATATTGTCGTCACTGAAAAGAGGATTGCGACTCACACTAAAAAGAGGGCTATCACGTTCACCTTCTTCTTGAATGTTGTGGGTGGGAGTTTCTTGTTGAGATGTTTCTCCTAGTTTGTTGTGTTGAGATCTTGTAAAAATAGGCATATGTAAGAAATCCTAGGATATGATCGAAGGTTACTGAAGGATTTGACTAGGGTGCGTTGAGTATTCAATTGAAGGTTGTGGTATATTCTCAAACTCAAGAGGTTGATCAAGATTGTGATGTTGAGATAATGCTAATCTTTGATAATAAGCTTGAGTAGCCAAAGGTTCCACAGCGTAATCATCAATAAATCCTCTAATGTAGTCTTGGTATCTATGGAGAAATGTGTGATAATGAAGTAAGACGTGTCGACTCTTATACAAAAATTCTCTGGGGTCTAAGGTTTCTTTGTAACTTAAGTTCGTTTTGGTCTTCTTGATCCTATTGAAGACTGATTTCTTGGTGAACTTGTTTGATTTCCACTTTCTCAACATGGGAGAGAAATCTCATAGATTCAGGTCTGTGTAAAAATTTTGACAAAAACCTAAAAGCACTATTATGTTTCCTAGATGCGCTGCAGAAAGAGGTATATGCGCTGGAGAAAGAGTCAAATGCGCTGCAGAATACCTTAAATGCGCAGAAACAGAGCACAGATGCGCTAAAACAGTTTTCCTAAATGCGCTAAAAGATGACTTAGATGCACTGCAACAGCCAGTGGATGCGCCAGAACAAAGTTTATATGCACTGCAGTTTTTCCTAGATGCACTAAAACAGTTTTCTAAAGACAGTTTTTGACCAGTTTTGAAAATTCAGCCAAAGTTTTTCATGTTCATTTTGGATGATCCTTTATCTGAATTAATGTTCTTGAAAACACAGCAAACAGTCTGATTTAAATTGATCGTAACCAAGCACAGAATAAGACAAGCACAACCTAGGTTAGGCTAGGACAATATCCGCTAGATTCCACGTAACCGCATATGTCATGGCGTGTGAATTGAGAGAAGCTTGGCTGCATGGAGCTCCCCTTACAGTGCACTCTCTTCTCAGGCCAACCAAGCTTCCAACCCCATGAAACTACCATGGCGAGCTGATCACATCTACTACAAACTGCGAAAGTGTGGATGCCATCACACCGACCGGTGCTGCATTAGCAAATAGAAGGATTTTGGCTTACTACACAAAATTTTTTAGTTAGGGACCCCTGTTCGAGTGGCCATACATGGGGCAAGAGATTAATCACCATTAAGGTGGCACTCTAGCTTGAAGAGGTTAAGTTCAACAGGGTTTAAGGAATCTAACTTCATCCATATGACACATCGCACAAAGCAACCTTAGGTTTTCCCTTAGATTTATATTTATATCTTGGTTGGGGTAGCTTGGCCTTAGCTTCTGTTGCGGTTTGAGTCCGCGTTGGGGTGAAATCCCGAGCCCGAGGCCCAATTTCTAGAGTCAATAACCATTTCTCTTGCAGGGATGTACAAGTGCACAAGTGGAAGGTCGCCGATTATCAAGTCGAGGGTTACCTGAGGAAAGGAGGTAGATGCGGTTTTTATCACCTAGTTTGCACAAGGTGAGAGCATAATCACCTACCATGGTGAGAGCATAATCACCTACCACTTTCAAACACAGTCAATAAGAGTAGACAGATTCATTTTAGGAGCACCAAAATCAAAATGATTTAATCTAAGTGAAGATTTTGCTTCACAATAGACATGGGGTTCATTTTAACTGCATGATAAAGGTGTGGTGGCTACCCTAGATTGATTCATTTTAAATTCAGCAAGAAAGAAAGAAATAAATTCTGTCTGGGGAAGGCGTTAGACTCAGAATCTATGTTACAATCCAGATGCGCAACTCTATCACTCAAATGCACTAAAATAGAACCCAGATGTGCCACTCTGTTACTCAGATGCACGAAAACAAAACCTATATGCGCTATAACAGAACCTAAATGCGCAATAACAGAAATCTATATGTGCAATAACAGAATCTAGGTGCGCAATTCTGTTACCCAGATGCGCTAAAACAGAACCTATATGCGCTAATCTAAATGCAAATTTTTTATTTTTTCTGAAACATATTTGAATGCGCTAAATGATGTCCTAAATGCGGTAAATAAACTCCTATATGCTCTTCAGAAATTCCTATATGCGCCACTTTGTTTCTCAGATGCGCTGCATAAATGCCCAGATGCGCCGAAACAATCTTCAGATGCGCCGAAGTACCTGCAAAATAAAAACTTTCGGATCTCCCAGATGCGCTGTCAGATGTCAGAAAATCTGCAAGGAAAACCTGCAAGAAAACCTGCAAGAGAAGTCTAAAATAGGGGCATGTGCCCCACGGTGGGCGCCATTTAATGTGTGGTCAAAAATAATATGCGTAAATGAATTGAAATAAAATACTATTTAAGCACACCGATAAGACATTGTATCAAAACAGAACGAAAGAAGTAAGTAAATGCAAACTCAGTATTCTGCTTCGATTGTCGTCCTATCGTCCTCTATCTTTAGTGTTTTTGTCGATTCCAACTTTTGTTCTCAGATTGTAGGCTAGGCTCAACAAACTGTCTTTCTAAAGAATGAGATTCAAATGATGATGCATGATGCAAGATTAAGCTATGATATGAAATAAGACTAAGATGATTGAAATAACCATGATGCTATGATATGAGAATACTAAATGAATTAAATGCATGAACTCTAATTAATTGCCTATTACCAATGCTTGGATTCACACAAGTATTTATAGAGTTTTTCGAATGATTCTGATTGGCTGTCTTGATTGACGGTTGTGATAATTCCTGAGTCGAGATGGTTGAAGAATGATGAGAAGAAGAGAAAATAGAAGCTCAAAACAAGATTTTTCTATTTTTATGAAAGAGGAAAAGATAAGAAGATAAGAAATCATCTTTCTTTAAAAGAACAAAAGAAAGATTTTAAAAGCTGATAAATAATGAATTTAAAAATTCAATTATTTATTTGTGGATGAAATTCAGCTTTTTCTTAATTAAATAAAATATTTAATTAAGCTTTTAAAGCAGAAGAAAGTTTGTGATAAGAATAAAGCTTTAATTAGGGTTTTTGAAGAAAGCAAAAGATCTCATATTTAAATAAAATATTTAATTATGATATGAGAAGAAAACAGAAGATAATAAAATATCTAGTTGTGTTTTTAGAAAGAAAGCATAAGATCTTTAATTAAATAAGATTTATTTAATTAAATCACATTTATGAAATTAATTAAATGAAACATTTAATTAATTAGAAGAAGAAATTAAAATAGAAGAAAGAGAAATATTTAAACTTAATTAAATCAAAAGATTTAATTTAAATTCAAACAATGATAATTAACTTAAATAAATAAAATGTATTTATTTAATTAATTAAGTGGACATATGAAAAATAATTAAATAAAATAAATTTATTTAATTACGAAAGAAGAAATAAGATGAATGAACAATATAATTAAATTAATTAAACTTAATCATATGTAGAGGACTTTAGAAAACTAATTAAATAATAAATATTTAATTACTTGCCGGGATTATAGACATGACCATTTTTATCATTATACACTATCTAACTAGTTTCCTTGAGTGGATAATGTTGGATATCTTCATACATGATTTCCTTAGTCCAAATTTGGGATATATCTGATCCTGATGTTGACAACTCAGTTTGACTATAGGAATTGATAACCTCCTCTTTTTGTGTAATAATGCCAGGAGTAAAGGAATCCTATTCTAAATGAAGATCATCTATGTGTCCATCCATAGAAAGCATCTCATGGGTAGATGGAGGAGTATGTGTTATATGGAAATGATCATTATCTGGGACATCCTGTATAGATAGGAGAGTGTCCATTAAATCATTATACTATCTTGGAGATATGAATTCTTGATCTTGAATAATTTCATAATTGCTTTCGACATGATTTGGATCAAGTTCTTGACATGGGCCAGTTTCAAAGGATGTATTGCTTATAAAAGGTTCTTGGATGTTGTCATTAGCCATGGGAATTGGCTCAATATCCTCTTCATTTTTTAGTGGACTTGGATCAAATGATGAGTTGAAGATTTTTTCAATATCTGCAACCATGAGGTCGAAGGATGTCAATATGTCTTGGAAAGGACCATTGCTAGACTTTGGTGAAATATGTTAATCATTCTTTGGAATGAATTCTTGAGATATGCCTTCTAACTCATTAGGTGATGTAGAGACATTTTCAACATGATCATTGGTTGAATCTTGATCACTATCCCCAATAGTTATCATTTTTTGTGCTTGTTCTTGTTGGATAAATTGGGTAGCTTCTGTGACTTGGGAGCCTTGGGTAGCCTAAGCAGCTTGGTACTATTGGAGTGCTTTTTGTTAGGCTTAGTAAGATTTTAGCATATTACTGTATTGTCTTGTTGTGTTTGGTTTAGGTGGTAGTGGTAGAAGATTCAAAATTGTGTTGGATGTAGTGACAAGTGGTTGAGATACGCTTGGAGTGATAATGGTAGTGAGGGGTTGAGATGTGATGGGTGTGAGAGTGGTGGTTGGAATGATTGAAGTGATGGTTGGAATGACTGAGGTGATAGGTCCTTGGGAGACCATGTTTTTATTTTTTGGGATCGACGGTGTTGTTTGATTGGATACCATACGTTGTTGCAATATCAATGGTATATTTGGAGGATTTGATGCAATGATTAGATTGGTGCTTGATGGATTTCCTTGGATTGATTGATTTTGGACAATGTTCTGATTTGGGATGATGTTTAGAATTGGCACGATAGGTTGAAATTGAACATGGTTGATGTTGGGAATCATATTGCCTTGATTTAGGTAACTTTGATTTTGCTTGGTGTTACCTTGGCTTGGATTAATACATGGAGTCATTAACATCTTGTTTTGACTTTGAACAATATTTGTATGATTTTAAAAACATATATCCATCCCAAAGTTTACCAAGATTGGATTCAAAAATTTCATGTTTTGTAAAGTTGTACTTGGTACATTCACATTTGGCATGTCGGGATTTGATGGGATGCCGTTGTTTATTTGAAGGCTTATGCATTGATTGTTTGGTTGATAGATTTGTAGGTTTGGACTTGGATTTAAATCTACCATTGGGAAAGGGGTTCCAAAATTTTTACTAGGCATACTCACATTTGTACCATTGAGGTTTGTAGGAGAGAACGATCCCATGTATAGATTGTATAAATGTGAGTGTTGATAATCAATCAACATTGTAAGGATTTGAGAGTTTGGTTGGTTTCGACCACTCATGATGTATGGATCAAGTTTATATTCCCTATTTTTCTTGTGTTGAGGTCTAGTTTGGACAGTAAAGTAAGGATCAATTTTCAAGAGTGTGGGAGGTGAACCTCTAATTCTTTGGATTGATCTAAACTCTAGGTACAAAGAAGAAAGTCTAAGATTTTAAGGATTAAAAGGATGGTGATGAGATATAAAATATGGATGATTGGTGACTGATTAGAACTCTTAGGAAACCTTGAAGAGGATACTAAAATTTAGGACTTGGATTGATGTTTGATTTGATTTGGGAATGGTTTGATTTGATTTGGATAGTGAAATATAAGAGGTTGGAAGTTGTCCTAGAGTAAATTTATCCACAAGATGCTAATTTGACTAAATGTGTAAAGAAGGATTCATCTAGAAACACCTAACCAAACAAGATGATTTTGATTTGATTTAATTTTGGATAGTGAACTCATAAACCACAAGATGTTGGATGCTATCAAGGGATAGACTTGTTCACAAAGACCGATAATTTGACTAAATATGTGGAGAAAGATTCGTCTACACACATATAATCAAATGAAATGATTTTGATTTGGTTCAAGTGATTTGACCAAAGTTTAGCATGAGGGATTTTTTCAAGATTTCCAATAATTATTTATGAGATGATTTTGATTTGATGTTTTGGGGATGGATGAAAGTTTTGATTTTGATCCTAAGATACTTAGAGATAAATTTTTTTACTAGACCAAGATATTGAAGAACACTCTTTTCTCTAAGAGTAGTTCAAACCAAAATACCAATGTTTGCTTGAATGATGATAAAAAGATAAACAAGAACATGTGTGGGATTCAATTTGAGTTAATCTTGGTTAATGAATTCTTTTACCACAAACACACTTCTTGCTTAGTTTTCAAATTGAATGTCTATGTCTCAATTCCATTTTCATTCCACAAGGTCCATTATGTGAAAATCAAGGTTTCAAGAGCATAGTTTCCTAATGTTGACTTTAGTAGGAGAAAATTGAGGTGAAATTCAAATACTTAGAAGCCTCTAAGGATATGAATCCCAAGGGCAAGAAATATCATGTGAATATGTTCATGGATATTTGCTTCTCCTAAAGGGTTTGAGATTTGATGCTCATGTTGAATGTTGGTTTTCCAATGTTTTCGAACAAGAAAAGTGTTTTGTAACCAAGAAAAAGTACAACCCTATGGATATGAAAGACTATATTTGTTGAGTCCCCACTTGGAGAAGTCTATCTATGCTTATCTTTAGCGAATGGCTAGATGTTTGACTCCACTAGCTCCCCTCCATGACACTCACTTATATAGGGCAGCCAAGCATCAACACCCATGCAACTCCCATGGAATGCTTTCCATTTCTAATAAAGATGGTAAGAGTGTGGGGTGGCTTCAAAATGACCATTCTTGCACCAACAAATAGATAGGGATTTTGGCCTTTCTACAATAAGGGTTTTAGTTCAGACTTTTTGTTCATAGGAGTTGACCCAACATGGTGAGAGACCATTTCTGCCCTTCTCATTAGAGTCAACCATGTGATACTGGCATTTATTCCAATACCCACATTTATATCCTGGCTAGAAATACTCTCAGGTTTAGGGTGCTACCAGTTGAGTCATTCCTTTGGGTGAGCACTTTTTCCCCAAGGCAGTCCCTCTAAGATAAACAAAAGTGAGCAAACATATTCATAGTTCAATCAACCTTCATTTAGAAATAAAGGGAGAACACATGCAATAGGTTTACTCACACTCGCAAAGTGTTTTGTTCAATTTTAAACCCAAAAATGAAGTGTGTGGGTGATTACTTTATCTCAACCTAAGATCACCAAAAAGGCCTTTTGGTTCTAAAGATCATTGTGAAGCGTGAGATAAGCGCATACATCCTTTTAAGTAATCAATCATGAAAAAAAAGTAGTACATGTTCATTTTAAGTAAGAAATCATGAAAACAAAGTAGTACATGTTCATTTTAACCTTTCAAAGCAATTGTGAGTTCATTTTAAAGTACCAAAGGACAAGTGAGAGTTGTTTTGTTCAATTGTTAACTTCAAATGAAATCTAGTCAATTTGCCTAAAGTTCATTTTAACCCTTTGCAATGAAAATTGGAAAGATTTTTGTAATGTTCGTTTTAAAGCCCAAAAATAAGTGAGTTAGTCTAAAACAAAAAATTAATTCATAAGATGAAATCTTCAAGCATTAAAAAACACTTTATCAACTCCAAATGTAATGCTTAAATTTCCTCCAAGTTTCTTCAAAGTTCTCCTGCAAGCTCCTTGTGCAACGAAATCCCTCCTCCTCACTTTTCCTTATTCCTTCCTCATTTTCCTTTGTTTTATTTTCACTTTTCTTTTTTTTTCCTTCATTTTCTTTTCACTTTTTTTGTTTTCCTTTGTTTTCACCTGTTTTCCTATAAGAAAAAAAAAAGAGAAAAAGATAATCATATGAGAATCAACTAATATAAGTAAATTTATTTATAATAGAATGATTTTAAATAAAGGGTGAAGCAAAGATGAACATAATCCTTATTAACAATTCAACATAAATAATGTTAATGTAATTAAGTAAGGCTTTTGATTTGCACTAGATTAGTCTTCCATAAAATCTTAAATAAGAAATGTCAATCAATAAGGGTGTATGTAAAAGCATAAATGTGTGACTCTAAAACATAATTGTTTTGGCACTTAATGCAATATCCATGATTTGACTTTATTAAAGATCTATTCATATGAATATCCAAAGGTACGCAATTATAGAAGTTTTATGTTGGGAAAAAACAAAAATATTTCTTTTTTCTTTCTTTTCGATGAATGCTAGAATTGACAAGTATGGATGAGCATTAAAAGCGAGGTAATAAGCTTGAAGGATTTCAAGAAAGACTTGCTATCAACCAATATTTTATTCATTAAAAGCATGAATCAAAATATAAGGCTTGAGTCCACATTTAATGAACCAATTATTCTAAAAAAAATTGAGAGACACTACAATATTAATGAAAAAGCTTTTTATCTTCATTTAATCCAATTGCTCATTGTCACCTATCCTTGTTCAAGCGACTTTCTCAATAAATTTTCATCACGGTACTGGAAGAAATATTTTCTATTATCATCCTGTGTAAATAAAATGTTGTAGGCTATGCACTAGTACTGAGACCTTGGCCTCTCCACTGTCGTGTAACAACAAAGGAATCACAATTTAGTGCATGGAAGTCAGCCTGCTAAGGAGTAAGCTTGAACATAAAGTTATTTCCTACGTGCTAGCTTGACATCAATGAACAGAAAGATCAACAAATGGAGACAATAGATATGCACACTTTAAAACATCATTCAAGCATTCTTTATGGGCTAGATAGAATGAATTAGTCAATAGATGCTAAAAATCTCTATGTTCAAAAGGAGTATAATGAGCCTACAAGCTGAAGTCATAAATCACAAATGGATAGTAGACAAAGGTATGCCATACGAAATATGGGAAGGCCAAAAAATGCAAACCTAGCATCAGGTAGCTTACCAAGATCAAAATTCAAAGCCAGGAAACCCAAAACTACCTATAGTTATTTGGATAGCTTGAAGGGCCATTGCTAGAATGTCGAGGGCTATGACTGTTGAAGGTAGTGTGGTTAGTGGATTTGCTGGACAATATTGAGGCACAAAGGGAATAATGATAGCTAGAGGGTGGTCTTAATAAACCACCCAAGATAGTGATAATGTAAAGGGTGGTCTTAATAAACCACCCAATACATTCATTCAATGGACCAACGCTAGCTGGTGGTCTTAATAAGCTAGTGCTAGTTGGTGCCAAATGGGTTGCTTGGTAGTGTAGGCCCCACCCTCCAATATCAGTACCCTACAAAAGTGTGTTGGGATATTTGGGGGCCATGTTGGATATTTTAAATGTACACTCCTCCTTCACTCTGTGTAAGGTACACTGAGCTGATGAAAAGCACCAAGCGTAAAGTTTCCTCCATAGAATATAAAAAAAATCCTTCTTTCTACAACAAGTATTGACTAAAAATCAATGGTGATTCAAAAATCAAAGATTGAAAGTAGATTGACTTTAACAACTTTGCAGTAATTAATGTCAGAGATTGAATTTAAAGAAGGTACGATGTAAAAAAAAAGCTCATGATCAAATACAAAAATTGAAACTCATTAATGCCCTCCTTCTAGAGTCATTTTGTAGATGGTGAAATCTGCAAAGTGCTAAAAACCTAACACACACATTAGCGTGGTTATTGGTTAAAACAAAGCACATATTCAAAAATCTCTATGAAATAATCTTACATGTTCCATATTGCAAACAAAATAAACAATGAAACGAAGTAAAAGCATATGATAACATGATTCAAACTCAATCTCATAGTGGGTTGGTGCTTCTTCAATGTGGAAAGAAGCCCTTTCCCAATCCTTTGCTAAGCTCCATGATGAAAATGATATGAAAATGCTATGAAGATTGTGAAGTTGTGGAGAGAGATCCTAAGATTGTGGAGGAGTAATACAATAGAGGAGGCCTCTATTTATAACCAAGAAGGATAGAAGAATGCCAAATATGGAGGATGTGGCACTAAAGATAATCCAATGATAAAGCACCACTTTTCAACATGTGAGAGGTTGAGGAATGAGCACATTTTGGTCAATGTGCCAAAGAGGGGGAGATTTGAAATTTGAATTTGATAACAAGATGAGTTAAATGCTAAGTTTGACTTGTGAAAGAGACATGTAAGAGACATGTATGAGCTCTTAAATGCTCTGTTGGATGTACATGTCAAATTTGGGGGAGATTCAAAATTGGAGAATATTCTCTTTTTATGCCATGTTGATGGAAAATGATGAATTAATAAATCAATTAAACTAATTTATGAGCACAAGTGGGAAATGCTAGAGGATGTGATGGGTGATTAGGATTAGTATTAATAATGGATTTGATTAATTAAGATGGTGTTAGGTGATTTGACCCATTTGACTTACATTTAGGGATTTAAACTAAATCAAAGGGAGATGAAAGATGATTTCAAATTTAATTAAATAAAGGTTTGATTTATTTAATCAAAGAGGGATAATGATAGGCTTAAATTAAATAAAGTTAATTTATTCAATTTAAAAAGATGGCTTTAGAGATAAATGAAATAGACTTGATTTATTTGATGAATGGTTTTAATGAACTTGATTAAATGCATGATGTTAATTTTGCATGTCTACAATATCTATATCAAGATGTTGTATACACTCAAAAAACTACTATCAAAGAAATAGTGAACTATATTTAAACTGATGCATTTTGTTACACTGCATGTCCCTTGAAAGCCAATGGGAGACAATGCAAGAAAAAGTGTGAAGACTCTGCAAAAAATATATGGTACTTCCCTAAATTCTAGCTAACCATTCCTAATTGCACTGGATTATGTGCAAGATCATAATGGAAAAACAGGCCCTTAAGTGGCAAAAAATTTAGAAAAGTCAAAATTAGGAAACTTGACGTAAAAATTTGAATAAGTTATCTATATTATTTAAAAAATATGTAAGAATAGAAGCTGTAGCAAATTGAATTTAGTTTCTAAACTACTAGGTTTATTTTTTTTTTAAAAACTATTTGGTGAAAATTTGAAATTTCAATGTGCTAGTACTTAAATTTTAGGAAAACAATAAGAAGTAAGTGTCTGTCTGACCACCCTAACCACAATAAAATGATAATATTTTTTTATAAGATTTTTGATATAAGTAGAGGACTCATGTCTAGATGTGATGCATATTTTTTTGTAATTTTTTTCTAAGTAAATAATTAATTATGAATTTTTTATTACAACTTTTAAAAAATATAAAAACTCGTGTGTATGACCACCTTAACTTGGCCAAAACTTCATGAAATTCAATTTTTCTTTTTTTAATCCTATAGTATGTGAAGCATAGAATGTGAAACATGTTTGGGATTCAAAAAATGTGATACCGTTTGAAAGCTATAGATGTTTCTCAATCAACCTATCAATGAGGACTTTAGTTGTAATTCAAATAGAAAATGAATAATAATTATTTATTAAATTCAAAGTAAAGCATAATTTATATTGGTGGAAAGATGAGAATATCCTTTAAAAACCCTTTTTGTTTCATCAATTTTGGGTTAAAAAAGGTCATTAGCCACATACCCTACACATACCCATCATATCACCACTTTTTGGCCCATCATTATCTTGCACATACCCTATGACTTCTGGTATTTGTTGTAGCTAAATATGGAAGACCACACATGAAAGATTTGGGCTAATTCTTTTGATGAGGCTACAACAAGCTTATCATAGATGCCAGCAAAAGAGCTTTGTATGTTGCAATATGAGTCTTCTAGTGAAATGATTGCTCAGTATGTTAACAATATCACCTACACTTCTTTTGTTTTCACTAGCAGTTTTGCTCAGCCAAGCCAAAAAAATGAAATGTTCAAGACTACGAAATGAATCCAAAAGGAAAAGACTAAGCTAGAAGCAAAAGTGGGGGAAAGAGGTAGCACAAAACAAATCAATTATTGGAACCCAATATGCAGGCACATATATAACTATACATTGTTACAAGATCACACCGACTTCAAAATTACATATAATAGATGAATATGAAAGGAGGGCAAGGTTGAGCAAGAAGCAAACAAAATTAGATTTTTTCTAAATATAAACAAGGAGGAACATAGCAATGTTGGCACATCTCAAAATTGGAACCATTTTTTCCTAACACATAGGCTACTCCCAAATGGGTAGCAAACAAAAATGTAAAGGAAACATAAATACCTCAAATATATATATAAGTTAGACTATATTACAAGGACCGTTAATTAAAATAAATATTTTTTGTAGTTTTTTGGATGCATAGGGAAAAGATCCAATACAATTCTTAGCAACAAAAATGAAACAAGGAATAGACTTACAGGATTGGTGCTCTAGGGTTGTCTAGTAGCCTAGGGAGAGCTAGAGTCCACCAACACTGTTGTGGCTGGTCTTTAAAAAGCTTAGAGCTGCAACACCGATGGCTAACTACAAGCTCTATGCCATAACAACATAAAGAGCCGAATGTTCAATTAAAGCAACAAAGGCTGACAAGCTCTATTCCAAATTTTTTGTTTCAAATTTTTTACTTTTCAATTCTTTTGTAGAGACATTAACAATATGAGGGAAAATAAATAATTAAAAAAAAGATTCAATGTTTCATATAACACTTAATATACAATTTATTATTCCAAGAATACCCTATTAAGGCTCAAAGAAATAATTACTTTACCAAAAGAGTAAACATAGTGTAGAGTATATACAAATGTTGTTCACATCTACTTTGACATACATACATATCTACACATAGGAAAATAAAATGAGACACAAAAAAACAAGGCATGCTATCCACCCAACCATATTGAGTCATAGAGTTTCATAGGCTCTTACCAAACTATAGCAAGATGAAGAGAAATAAATCTTAACTTTCCACTCATTTTATTTTTCCTACATGCAAATATCTACATATGTGAAATTAGATGCAAAAAATATTCATATGCAACATGCAACCCATGTTGTGCTTCTTTTTGTGTGGCTTTCTTACTGTGAATTCTTCTATTTTGTGGGTTTTTTCCTCTAATTTTTTTTTTTAGCTTTTTACAGTGGTTGGAAAATGAAGGTAGCTGAAAGAAAGCAAGTAGGAAGAGACACATTTAGAAAACCCTTTGTAGCTCATTTTGAAAATAGTCTATGTTCTTGCAAAACAACCAACCAAGAACATACATTGTCCATCATTGTGATCAATGGTGGAATCAATGTTCCATATAACACTTAAAATATAGCTTATCATTCGAAGAATGTCCCAATAGAATAGAAATAGGGATCGATATGTATCAATGTTGTTTGCATCTACTATGCCATACATACATATCTACTCATAGGGTAATACATTTTCCATCACTATGATTAATGGTAGCATCAATGTTCCATATAACACTTAAAATATAGCTTATCATTCCAAGAATTTATTAGTATGTATCAATGCTATTTACATCTACTATGACATACATACATATCTAAACATAGGGGGTATAAAATGAAACACAACCAAACAAGATGTTGTTCATCACTACGATCAACAGTGACATCAATGTTCCATATAACATTTAAAATATAGCTTATCATTCCCTATGTACATATATGTATGTATTTGTTGTTTTGTGGCAATGGTTGCAACGTAATAAAATAGTTAATGTTATATAGTCTATGTTGTTTTCCATAAGGCATTGTTGATTATTGTTCTCTAGCTTTGGCTATCTTTTTTCATTTTTGATAAGGTACTATTGAAAATATAATTTTTCCATGTGAATTGGTTATTTATAGTAGATTCTTCTATTTTGTGTGGTTTTTCATTTGGGTCACTATTGAAACCAATATTTTTTTATTTATGGTTCAAGTTTTGTGGAAAGTTACTATGAATTCTACTATTTTCTATGACACTGTTGAAGCCAATATTGTTTCATCTATAGTTTGTGTGTGGTGCAAATTGTTTCTATATTAAGTGCAATAAGGAACATTAGATTTACTAATGATCATAGTGGCAAAGAATTTATGTACTTTCTTAGGTTTTTGGTGAGAGCCTATCAAGCTCCAAGACATAATATGGTAGGGTGGACAGTAGCCCTTGTTTTTTTCTGTTTAATAATTTGGGGAAAAAATATCAAAGCTTAGAATTTCCTATTGCTTTTGCAACCATCACACCATGCAAAAAACACAAAATAACCTCTAACCACCTTCATAGAAGCTTGAAAATAGGTGATCGAACTTGCACCTTTAGATAAGCTCATTTTCATGGCATCAACATTAATTGTTGTATCATTTTTGTGTAGTGTCAATGGTTGTAATAACACCTACCATTTTAAACCTCAATAAACATAGTGAAAGTTTGAGCAATTTTCAATAAGGCATTGTTGGGTGTTGTTTTGTAGCTTTTCCTACTATTAGAGTTGCCTGCCAAGATGGTGAGATTTTCTAAAGGTACAAGTTCAATCACCATATTCAACACATCTATTAGTATTTGTAGCTATTCCTATATATACTTGGGGAAATGGTTGTTTGAATGTATACATCTACATATGCATATACATAAACATATATGCATGTAATTGAATTTTGTGAGTGAATACAACATCTTCATACAAATGTGTGTAGATAAATGTGTTTGTAATGGATTTGTATGTGTATATACATGGAGGAGTAGTATTGCTAAAGCCACAGGTCAACAACCACCAATGCCTTATCAAGAAGAACATGATCTATTTTTCATACTTTTCTACCATCACCACTACACAGAAACCATACAACAATTAATATTGATTACAACCACAATTTTAATTTTGTTGTCCTTCTCTATTAACTTGCCAAACTATACTAAGTGCAATAAGAAACATCAGTTCCACCATTGGTGACAATGGTGGCCAATGTATCTTGTTGCTTGTTCTTCATTTTGTGGCGATGGTTTTGCATGGGTTTATTACTGTGAATTTATGTTTTTTTTGGGTTTTTCCATCTCGGTCGCTATTGAAACCAATATTGTTTAATTTTTTTCCTTTCTTTTGTGGTGATGGTTGCAATGCAATAAAATAGTTAATGTTATATAGTTAATGTTGTTTTTCCTTCTATTGTTGTGTTTCATTTCATTTTCCCTATGTGTAGATATGTATATTTGTGAAATTAGATGCAGACAACATTCATGTGTATGATAGTATGTATATGAAGTGTAATAAAAAAATTGATATCACCATTGAATACACTGGTGGACAATTTATGCAGTTCTGCAACAAAATAGCATAAAGTATTTTATGACTTCGACAAGTTTTAAATGCAAGGTCTATAAAACTGGAATGAAACATTTCAATTAATAAGAAAAATATGTATGCACCTTTGAGTCATTCTATTATGCAATAATTGAATCATGAAAATATTAATATGAGTAATACTAATAATATATTTTTGATTGAACCTTATGGTCTTTATTCTCAAATTCCATGATTAAACCATTTTCCCTTAGCACCTTCTTATGCCAATTAAGTATTGTATGAATCATGAGTGGAATTCATGTTAATGAGAATTATATACTAAAGGAAACATTATTTAAATAGGTAAAAACAACATTCATACTCAAAAAGGGATGTGTTCTCAATATTTAATATTCTCACATCCCATTAATGAGGGCTTCCCCTTATAAAATGATGAATTTATGTTATGTGGGATTTTGTCAGGGTTTTACATCTTTATCAAAAGCAATAAAAGAAGAACATTAGACCATGCTGTCTTCAAATCTAAGAAATAATTTTTCTTGATGACCATGGAAAGAAGATCATTTTTCATATATCAATAATTAGTGAAGGTAGTGATGAACATTTTAAAATTGTTACTTTGTTGGAGTTATACATGACATGGGATAGTGTTTAATATTGGATGGTTATTGATTGTGATGGAGATATGGTGAATTACTTGTTTTTTTATTGGCACATAAAAATACCATTATATCTTGAAGTTCTTAGATATACCTTAGTCAATACATGTGATTAAATTCAAAGGTATGATGCATTCAGGTGTTAAATTTTCTTGTACTACAATTAGTCACAATGGGAAAAAAATAACATATTAATTTCTGCAATGCATTAGATCATGCTTAAATTTGGACAAGAGATTTTATTCTAATGAATCTATTCCCTAAAAAATAGAACAAGCCTATAGCACAATTTTTTTTTTAAATAGTAGATTAGATGGGAATAACCACAAAACAATAGAATTCACAACAACAAACACATGCAAGGGAGAAAAAAAAAATATCGATAACATAATCTGTTAAATTTCCTTGTAACCATTAGCAGCACATGGAAAACATAAATGAAACAATATTGGTTTCAACAACGCCTTATGAAAAGTGAAACAATATAGCCAAAGCTATAGAACAATAGTTGGCAATGCCTTGTGGATAACAACATAAACTATATAGCATGCACTATTTAATTTCATATAAAAAATGAAATAGTATAACCAAAGCTAGAGAAAAACAATCAATAATGCTCTATGGAAAACAACATAAATTGTATAGTGTTGCAACCATCACCACAAAACAAAAGCCTTAAATAAAATAAGATGGAAAGAATAAATGAAACAATATTGGTTTCAACAATGCCTTATAAAAAATGAAACACTATAGCCAAAGCTATAGAACAACTATTGACAAGGCCTTACAGATAACAACATAAACTCTATAACATGTACTATTTAATAACATATCAAAAATGAAACAATATAGCCAAAGATAGAGAACAATGGTCAACAATGCCTTGTGGAAAACAACATAAATTATATAGTGTTGCAACCTATTGAAAAAAGTGCCTCAAACATTATAGACTGAAACCTCCTTTAGAGCAATGTTGGTGTGACATTCTGATTGTTTGGCTGACTAGCAGTTTATTTTATCCAATTCTGAACAGGTCGATGTGACCCTAAAGAAGTCTTGCCGAAAGTTTTACTATGGGGTCTATCACTATAGCAAGGTGTGTTCGTTGTGACCTCATAGTGCTTGGGAGAGCTTTGGCTGAAAGGCCATTCATTTGTTTATCAGCGTAACTCTTAGCAACTGTGATCTTCAGTGAAGCTTATGGTTCTCACTAAGATGTCTTAGCGAAGTGTTTATCTCTCACCGACAATGTATGTATTGAGGTCTTCGAAGGAACCTATATTCACTAGGTAAGATATCACCGCCAAAGCAAAGGTTATGTCGACCGTGTCTGTTTGGTTTGTTTCATCAAGGAGACCTGGCCGAAGGAAATGCCATCAATATGATGTCCTACCAAAGTGACTATGTCTTAGCGATGAAAGACTCAAGTGTTAAAATCTTTGGTATAACACAAAGCTATTGGTGAAAGGTCTTAGCGATAGATGAGAGTCATGCCGACAGGGACTACTTGGGAGTTATCGATATAACTCTTAAACTTCGTTATGAGGTCTGAGTGATAAGCTATTGTCTTGCCGATAGCTGATGGCTATTGGGGTAACTCTTGGCGATAGTTAGTCTTCGGTGGAACATATATAAATCGGTAAGTTCTCTTAGCAATGGAAAAATGTTTTAGCGACAAGTGAACACTTCAGAGTAGCATATGAAGATCGGTATGAACTCTTGGCGATAGATGTGTGTCTTGCCCTCTTTCATTTGGTGCTTGGTTGATATGGAAACTTCGGTGTAACCTTAGTGATTTTCTATGACCTTCTAGCGAAAGCGATAAGTCAAGATGATTGCTTGGTGACTCAGTGAAACTCTTGTAACTTGATAGAACGTTCTGGTGACTACGATAACTCTTGGCGACTATGATATGATTTCAATCTGGCATCAGTGAGACACTGTTAGTGTCTCACTGAGATGCCAATGTAATACAAATTATGTTGACCGAGTATGACTTCTGATGTGGCATCATGTGGACGAATCAGAAGAGTCGAATTGGAACCATTGGGAGTTTGTTCATTGCGACGGTTATGTGAGGGAGCCCAGCAATCAGGGAACACCATGGATATGGTTGGAAATTGTAGATGTTTTGATGTTGGATAGTAGTTCAATCAACAGTGAAGTGTGAAGAATTCAAACTGTATTAGTGAAGGATTAAAAATCTGTAAAGGTTGTAACCTGGAAGTTTTCTGTTTGAAGAATGTACATGATGAATGCTGCTATTTAATGACACCAGAAAGATAAGTCTGGAATTGTATGTAACTTTGATTACTGTAATACAAAGTGATTTCTCTTGGTGTGGTGGGTTTTTCTCCCGTAAGGGTTTTCCCACGTATATCTGGTGTTCATGTGTGTTTGTCTAAATACTCTATTTCTGTAATTTGTCTCATAGTGCATCTCAATTTGACTATAATTGAAAAAATTAAAAGTACTTCTGCATTCTTTCCTAAGGTATTGACATTAGGATAATTTTTTTCCGCATCTAATTTTCCTTACAAGTGGTATCAGAGCCTGGCCAGTTGTGTTATCCTTGGGGGTACATTGGGTTTTTTGTGTCAATACTGTTCAGTGGGAGTTTTGTAGAGATTGTTATTTCTATTTACAAATTAAGATGTCTAGTTCATCTGGGAAGATTGAAATAGAGAAATTCAATGGCAGTAACTTTGAATTGTGGAAACTCAAGATGGAGGATCTTTTAGTAGATCGAGATCTTTGGCTTGTTGTGTCTAGAACTAAATCTACAGGCATGAAGCAAGAAGAATGGGACCCTGTAGATAGGAAAGCGAAGGGGATGATAAGGCTCTGTTTGGCAGACTCAATTCTTCTCAATGTGCATGAAGAGAAGTCTGCTTCTCTCTTGTGGAAGAGACTGGCATCTATTTATCAAGGGAAATCTTTGGTGAATAAGCTATTCCTGAGAAAGAAGCTTTACTCTTTGAGAATGCAAGAAGGAGGGTTTGTAGCTGATCATTTGAATGCATTCAACATGTTGCTCGCACAATTAACATCTGTTGGTGTAAAGATTGAAGAAGAAGATTGTTGTATGCTTCTATTATGTTCTTTACCAAACTCATGGGATCATCTAGTGATGGCTATTGGGAGTACAACATCTAGTTTCAAAATGGAAGATATTGTTGGTTCTTTGTTGTCAGAAGAAATGAGAAGAAAATCTTCTGAGATGGCGAAGGAGGCTTTTGCTATCAGAGGAAGGCCAAAGGAGAAAGGAAAGAAGAAGGACAAGAAGTCCAAATTGAAATCAGAGGGGAGATCAAAGTCTCTTGGCAAGAAGTCCAAGGTGAAGTGCTGGAACTCTGGGCAACCTAGTCATGTCCGAAAGGACTGTAAAGAGGAGAAAAAGAAGAAGAAAGGTTCTTCCAATAATGGTTCTTCTCATAGTGATGGTGATGCCTTCATTGCAGCCTTGGCTACTCAGGCATCAGATGATGTCTGGTTGATCAATTCTGGAGCATCGTTCCACATGACATCTCACAGAGAATGGTTTACAAAGTATGAAGAATGCGATGGTGGAAAGGTGTACTTGGCGAGTGATTCAACCTTGGAAATTGTTGGCCGTGGAAGAGTCAGAATCCAATTCCTTGATGGTAGAATAAAGGGGATCAATGATGTTATGAACATACTAGGTCTGGCTCAGAATTTAATTTCTATCAATAAGCTAAATGATATCAGAGTACAAGTCTTGTTCTCAGGGAGTGGCTGCAAGATGACTAGATTTTCAATGGTGCAGGCTAGAGGTGCTCGAATTGGTACCCTGTACAAGCTAGATGCATAAGTTGTTCATTGTAACAGTGTTTCTTCGAAGTCACTAAAAGCTGCTCATGGAGGTAAAGAGGGAATTTTCCCTAATTATGTAAAATATATGGAAGTAAAACTTCCTATAGAAAAGAATATGCTTTGGCATCATAGGTTAGGCCACATAGGAGAAAAAGGTTTAAAAACCTTGAAGAACAAAAACCTAGTTGAGGGGCTTGAATATTGTAATCTACAATTTGAATTCTGTGAACACTGTATATATGGAAAGTAGCATTGTGTTTCATTTTATGATAGTCCTCATATAACTTATAGTTTGTTAGACTATATTCATTCTAATGTGTTTGGTCCAGTAGATGTTCCTTCTTTGTCTAAATCAAGATACTATGTGTTGTTCATTGATGATTATTCAAGAAGAGCATTTATATATTTTTTGAAAATTAAATCAGAAGTGTTCAGTCGATTTAAGGAGTTTAAAAATCTTGTTGAAAATCAGACAGGTAAAACAATAAAATGCTTAAGGACTGATAATGGCGGTGAATTCTATTCTAATGAATTTGGAAGATACTGTAAAGACCATGGAATCAAAAGACACAAGACTACACCTTACACTCCACAACAGAATGGAGTTGGAGAAATGTTCAATAGGACAGTGATGGAGAGAGGATGAAGTATGCTTAGTAGTGCTAGTTTGGAGGAAAAGTTATGGGCTGAAGCTACTGCTACTGCATGTTACTTGGTTAATCGGTCTCCAAACTCTGCTCTTGTTGACAAGAAACCTATGGAAGCAAGGTCTGGTAAGAAGCCCTCTCTTAGACATATTAGAGTCTTTGGCTATGAAGCATATGCACATGTGTCAGATGTAAAAAGATCTAAGTTGGACAACAAGGCTATTAAGTGTATATTTATTGGATATAGTGCTAACATTAAATGATACAAGCTTTGAAATCCTATGACAGAGAAGGCTGTATACAATAGAAGCATAATCTTTCATGAGCTGAAACCTTCCACCTTGGATCTGCAGTCAGAGAAAAAGTCAAAAAATAGTAAGGATGTAGTAGCAATTCCTCCACCAAAGAAAGAGGAATTGAAGATTCAAAACATACCTGAAACTGAGGAGAGCTCAAGCAGTTTTGAAAGCTCTGAAAAAGATAAACCTCAGCCTCAGCCAGTGAGGAGGTCAACTCAAGAAAGGAAACAACCAGATAGGTATGGGTTCTCATTAATTGATTCTACTTGTGCCTATGCCTTGATTTCTAGCACTGATGAGCCTAGGACTATAAAAGGAGGCAATTAAAATGTCTGATTTAGATTATTGGTTGGAAGCCATGGAGGAAGAAATGGCATCATTAGATAAAAGTGAAACCTAGAGTCTAGTGCCCTTGCCTAAAGGTAGAAAACATGTGGGCTGTAAATGGGTATTTAAGAAAAAGATTGGTTTGGATGGCAGTGTAGAAAAATACAAAGCATGACTAGTTGCAAAGGGTTATTCCTAGGTAGAGGGAATTGACTATGGGAAAAAATATTTTTTCCTGTAGCAAAGCTAACATCCAATAGATTTCTATTGTCACTTGCAGCAGCTTATGACTTAGAGGTTGAACAGATGGATGTGAAGACAACATTTGTTCATGGTGATCTTGAAGAAGAAATCTATATGTCCCTGCCTAAGCACTTTGTTGAGAAAGGTAAAGAAAAACTGGTATGCAAATTAAAGAAGTCTCTGTATGGGTTAAACCAGTCACCTAGAATGTGGTACCCAAAATTTGATACCTATGTATTATCTTTAGGCTTTGTGAGATCAAAATTTGATCACTGTGTATACTATAAAGCTGAAAGTGATCAAGTGCTTGTTATTGCTCTTTATGTTGATGATATGCTATTCATAGGAAATAGCAAGCTAATGATTTCTAATCTTAAGTCTCAGTTGTTTGCTAAGTTCAAAATGAAGGATCTTGGTGCAACAAGGTATATTCTGAGGATGGAAATAACTAGGGACAGGAAGAATAGAAAGCTTTGGCTCAATTAGAGTAAGTATATAAATACTGTTCTAGAGAGATTTTGTATGAATGATTGCAAACAGTTAGTTGTTCCAGTCATGCAGGGAATGAAACTATCTGTTGAGGATTGTCCAAAATCTCCTACTGAGATGGAGGACATGACCAGTGTACCCTATGCTAGTGCAGTAGGTAGTCTTATGTATGCAATGGTCTGTACAAGTCCAAACATTGCCCAAGTAGTGGGAGTACTTAGTTTATTTATGGCTAATCCAGGAAGAATACATTGGGATGTTGTGAAGAGGGTGTTTAGGTATTTGAAGTGAACTTCAAATTTTGCATTGTGTTAACATGATAATTCAATTGAATCACAGAGGACTCTCAGCATTCATGGTTATGTAGACTCTGATTGGGTAGGGGATATTGACAGCAGAAGATCCACCAGTGGATACGTTTTCATGCTAAATGGTGGTGCAGTGAGTTGGATGAGCAAGCGGTAGGCTATAGTCGCTTTGTCCACTACAGAGGCTAAATATATGGTAGCTACCCATGCTTGTAAAGATATTATATGGTTGAAATTTTTATGTTCTAACATTGGTTTTGATGTAGGGGAAATAAAAATCTTATGTGACAGTTAGAGTGCTATTTTTCTAGCAAAGAATCCAACTTTCCATGCCAGGACGAAACATATTGATGTACAGTACCACTTTGTACAAGATATGGTTGAGGATGGAAAGGTCAATTTGGAAAAATTTGATACTTTGGAGAATGTTGCAGATGCATTGACGAAGCCAGTGAGCAGAGACAAGTTTAGGTGGTGTGCCAGTTCAATTGGCCTTAGTGCCCATGATTTTCAGTAAAGTAATTTTTTGCATGCTCTGGAGGTGTCTAAATGATCTTCATCAAGTGGGAGATTGTTGGAAAAAGTGCCTCAAACATTATAGACTAAAACCTCCTTTAGAGAAATGTCGGTGTGACATTCTAATTGTTTGGCCGACTAGTAGTTTATTTTATCCAATTCTGAATAGGTCATTGTGACCCTGAAGAAGTCTTGTCGAAAGTCTTACTGTGGAGTCTATCGTTGTAGAAAGGTGTGTTCATTGTGACCTCATAGCGCTTGGGAGAGCTTTGGCCGAAAGGCCATTCATCCGTTTATCGGTGTAACTCTTAGTGATTGTGATCTTCGGTGAAGCTTATGGTTATCGCTAAGATGTCTCAGTGAAGTGTTTATCTGTCACCGACAGTGTATGTATTGAGGTCTTCAGAGGAACCTATACTCACTCGATAAGATGTCACCATGAAAGCAAAGGTTATGTCGACCATGTCTATTTGGTTTGTTTCGTCAAGGAGACCTGGCCAAAGGAAATTCCATCGGTATGATGTCCTACCAAAGTGACTATGTCTTAGTGATGAAAGACTCAAGTGTTAAAATCTTCGGTATAGCACAAAGCTATCGACAAAAGGTCTTAGTGATAGATGAGAGTCATGCCGACAAGGACTACTTGGGAGTTATTGATATAACTCTTAAACTTCGTTATGAGGTCTGAGCAATAAGCTATTTTCTTGTCGATAGCCGATGGCTATCGAGGTAACTCTTGGCGACAGTTAGTCTTTGGTGGAACATATATAAATCAGTAAGTTCTCTCAGCGATGGACAAATGTTTTGGCGACAGGTGAACACTTTGGAGTAGCATATGAAGATTGGTATGAACTATTGGTGATAGATGTGGGTTTTTTCGACTTTCATTTGGTGTTCAGTAGATATGGAAACTTCGGTGTAACCTTAGTGATTCACTATGACCTTCTGGCGAAAGCGATAAGTCAGGATGATTGCTTGGTGACTCGGTGAAACTCTTGTAACTCGATAGACCATTCTAGTGACTATGATAACTCTTAGCGACTACGATATGAGTTCAATGTGGCATCAGTGAGACACCGTTAGTGTCTCACCGAGATGCCAATGTAATACAAATTTTGTGACCGAGTATGACTTCTGATGTGGCATCACGTGGATGAATCAGAAGAGCCGAATTGGAACCATTAGGAGTCTATTCATTGCGACGGTTCTGTGAGGGAGCTCGATAGTCAGGGAACACCATGGATATGGTTGGAAATTGTAGATGTTTTGATGTTGGATAGTAGTTTGATCAATAGTGAAGTGTGAAGAATTCAAACTGTATCAGTGAAGGATTAAAAATCCGTAAAGGTTGTAACCTGGAAGTTTTCTATTTGAAGAATGTACATGATGAATGCTGCTATTTAATGACACCAGAAAGATAAGTCTAGAATTGTATGTAACTTTGATTACTATAATACAAAGTGATTTCTCTTGGTGTGGTGGGTTTTTCTCCCGTAAGGGTTTTTCCACGTATATCTGGTGTTCATGTGTGTTTGTCTAAATACTATGTTTCTGTAATCTATCTCATAGTGCATCTCAATTTGATTGTAATTGAAAAAATTAAAAAGTACTTTTGCATTCTTTCCTGAGGTATTGACGTTAGGAGAATTTTTTTCTGCATCTTATTTTCCTTACACAACCATCACTTCAAAATGGAAGCCTTAAATGAAATGATAATGGTTTCAACAACCTAGAAAATTCTTTGTTCAACAACTTATTGGAAATGAAACAATATAGCCAAATTTAATTACATACCAAAAATGAAACAATATAACCAAAGCTAGAGAAGAACAGTCAACAATTCCTTATGGAAAACAACATAAACTATATAGCATTGAAACCATCACTACAAAACAAAATCCTTAAATGAAACAATAATGGTATCAATAGCAACCTAGAAAATTATTTTTTCAACAACACCTTATAAAAAATGAAACAATATACCCACAACTTGAGACCAATAGTTAACAATGCCTTATGGGTAATGACATAAACTCTATAACATTTACTATTTTATTGCAAATAAAAAATGAAACAATATAGCCAAAGCTAGAGAACAACACTCAACAATGTCGTATGGAAAACAACATAAATTGTATAACATTAACTATTTACTGCATTGAAACCATTGACAAAAAATGAAAGCCATAAATGAAACAATACTTTTTTCAATAGTGTCCTAGATGGAAAACCAAAAAAACACAAGAATTCATAGTAATAAAACCATGCAAAAAAAAAACCCACATGCACACAATTTTTTTTTTCAATGGTGCCTTATGGCAAATGAAACAATATAGCCAAATCTTTCTAAACAATGCCTCAACGAAATTAACATAAACCATTTAATTTCCTTGCAACCATTTCCACCAAAAGGAAACCATAAATGAAACAATATTGGTTTCAATAGTGACCTAGATGAAAAAAACCCACAGAACAAAAGAATTCACAGTGACAAACCCATACAAAAAAAACCAAAACAACCTCGTACGTAAGGAAATTCTTTTTTCAATAGCATCCTATAAAAAATGAAGTAATATAGTCTTTTTTCAATAGCACCTTATCAAGAATTAAACAATATATCCTAAGCTAGAGAACAACAATAAAAAATGCCTTATGCAAAATAACATAAACTATATAACATTAACTACTTGATTGCATTGCAACCATCACCACAAAACGAAATCCATAAATGAAATAATATTGGTTTCAATAGTGACCCAAATGGGAAAACCTAGAAAACACAAAAATTCATATTAATAAACCCTTGCAAAACCATCGCCACAAAAGGTGAGCCATAAATCAAACAGTATTGGTTTCAACAAACAATATAGTCCTTTTTTAACAATACCTTATTGAAAAGGAAATAGTATAGCCTAAGCTAGAGAACAACAATCAACATTTCCTTATGGAAAACAACATAAACTATATAACATAAACTATTTTATTGTGTTGCAACCATCACCACAAAACGAAAACCATAAATGAAACAATATAGCCTAAGCTAGAGAACGACAATCAACAATTCCTTATGGAAAGCAACATAAATTGTATAGCATTTACTATTTTATTGTGTTACAAACATCACCATAAAATAGAAGCCATAAATGAAACAATATTGGTTTCAACAAAGAACCAGATGGAAAAACCCACAAAACACAAAAACTCACATTAACAAACCCATGCAAAACCATCACCAAAAATTTTGAACCATAAATTAAATAATATTGGTTTCAATAGTGACCCAAATGAAAAAACCCACAAAACACAAGAATTCATAGTAACAAACCAATGCAAAAACAAACAATATTTCCTTGTAACCATCATGACTACATGTAAACCATAAATGAAACAATATAGCGTAAGCTAGAGAACAACAATCAACAATGACCTATGGAAAAGAACATAAATTGTTTTCAAAATACTCTAGAAAGGGTTTTTTTTAATATGCACCTATTCTCGCTTGATTTCTCTCCACTCCCTTCTTTCTCCAACACCCGTAAAAAATGGGAAAAAAATATTACAACTAACACTTTTGTATTTCTTTTATAACCATTTCCCCATGAAAAAAACACAAAATAACCTCGAATTACCTTCATAGAAGCTCAACAACTGATTATTGCACTTGCACCTTCACATAATCTTTCCCTCCTCACTCACAACTCTGAACAACACCTAACAATTCCTTATTGAAAATTGCATAGACATTCGCTATGTTTTTTGAGGTTTTAAATGGTAGGCGTTACTTACAACCATCACCACTACACAAAAACTATACAACAATTAATGTTGATTCCATCCAACATTTAATTTCACTGGTCTTCTCTATTAGTGCACCAAATGATTTTAATTAAAAAATCAAAAGCAACTTCCACCTTTTTTTTAACAGAAGCTCGATGCTAGAACACTTAAAAACTAGGAAGGCTAACAAAAATTATGACCAAAGTTCACACATATAGCATATTGGCTAAATATTTTGATAAACATTTAATTATGAATTATCTACTCTTGCAATTAGATAATAATTAAAGTAGATTGGCCTCTATTTATGGTTATTTCTATTAAAAATATTAAAGGTATTGTCAAGGGTTATGGTTTTAGAAAGCAACAATCACCATAATATTTTATTTAATGAAACAATTTTTAAAATTATTAATGATTGAAAGAATGGTGCATTGAGATATAACTATGGAAATTCACAATGTATCCCTTTACATTTTCTCTCTTAATTTGGGAATGAATAACATTAAAATGGACCTATTGTTGCCTTGATCTACTATTCTAATGTGTTTTCCACATTCACATTGGATTTAGGGTCCTTTTAAGCTAAGTAGACCTAATTTTCTATTAATTTAATATTGAAAATTATATTTATTTACACCTTCACATTGAATTTTGGTCCCTCCTACATTTATTACCTTCACATCATCATTAACAGGCCCCTATTAAATTAAGTCCCACTCCATAAATTTATTATTATGTATCGTGAGGCATATTTCAACTGAAATCTCAACAAGATCAACAAATAAACTTAATTTCTCAACTCCCTGACATTTCTTCCACCTAAAAAGGCATGGTAGGACCCATATTCCACCTTGGGTGTATGATTCCCATCCAGATTAGAGCTATACACCACAAGTGGTGTATCAGTCCCATTTGGACCCCTTTTAGGGTTTTGAGTAGGAAATCAGGGTTTTAAGTTCAAATTTCATGAATGTCAGCTTTTGGGATCTAGTAAATGGTAAATTGGATGGATTTCCTATATAAAAAAGATCTCAAATAATTATTTAACTAATGCTTCATGATATCAACATAAGCCAACAAGAGATAAGCATTCCATGACTTCACAAGAGCACTAAGAGAGCATTTGAGAGCATTTATAAAACATTCAATGGTATAATTCTTCATCATTTTTTGTAGAAATTCAAGATCCATCATCATGTCAAGATCATAATGTATCAACCATGTTGTTGATCTAGTGTTGTGATGTATCATTGAAGATCCATTTGCAAGCATTGTTTCACTTCTAATTTGATATGAAGATCTATATTCTCCATGGCCACTTCGTGTTATATTATAGATTAGATTCCTAGACATCATTCAAGGTTTCATTTTTCATGTTTCATGTCCTTATTTCATTATTTCATCATTTGGTTTAATTACCTAAATGGGGTTCAATTGAGGAAAACCCATATTTACTAACAAATCGGCAAGTTTTTCTCTCTGTACATGTGTAATTACAAAGCTAGGTGCCTTGGAGCTTGAAGATCCTTTAAATACTAGGTTACAAGGTTGAAGAAAGTCATCAATTTTTCACAAGGTTTTTATCTTCAAAAAAAGTCACCTACAGGTTGCAAATCAGGGTTTCAAATCTAGAAACAAAGTATGGAAGAAAGAGTAGAGATAAGAGAGTAGGTTCAAGTCTTAACCCTCTAAAAAAGTAGAGTGGGACTTGTGTCACCAAAAAGTGTATACTTTTCTTGATATGGGAATAATTGAAGAGAAATTGGAATAATTGAAGACAAATTGGACTTAATGGGGCCTTTATTTGGTGTTGTAAGGTGTTTTACACATCCACATTAGGTCTTGGGCCCTTGCAAATTGAATAAAATTCATTTATTGATGTCTTGTAAAGCTGTTGTATGGTGTTGTAATAGATCTTTAAACTTTTCTAAGAAAATAATATCATAATTCACCTAAATAACCTTACTAAGACCTATTTCAAAGTGTTTTCAAGTCTTGTAATAGACTTTCACACTTTCCTAGGCTTTTCATCAATATTTACACATTTCTTATGCTTTAAATGGCCCCTTTATACACTTACATGCCTTACTTAAGTGTCTTGTTGAAGAAGAACACAATAAACATTATTTAAATTATCACAATTCCTGACATCCACTTAAAAATTCCTAAGTGGACTAAGTCGCCACTAGTGGTGACTTAGTATCATTCAAGGCTCAAAAATCAAAATAAAATAAAATTTATTTTAGGTTTTTATTCTATAAGACCTAAGCCTGTCAGCTTGTAATGAGGTATTTTCAAGAATTAAGGAATAATTGTGTCTAAATATAGGGTTTTCCCTCTCATTTGAACTAATTCATAAATCATCATCATTCACCCATCATTCATCCTATTCTCAAGTCATCAAGATAGCTTCCAAAAGAATTCAAGGGAAAATTCTCCATGTTTTGTTGTAGAAATTAAAGATCAAACATCATGGAAAGGTATTAAATACATTTTTGCATGCTTCATTACATTCTTTCTTCATTTGGTTTAATTACCTAAAAAGGGGTTTGACCAAGGCAAACCCCCATGCCCTAACATTCACCATTTTTTTCTCTTTCATTATGTGTTTGCAAATTTAGGAACTTTGAGGGTTTGAAGATCATTGAAGATTAGGTAGAGACTTATTGAATACATCTCCTTGTTGATCAAGCCAAAATATCAACTAAAGGTCACCTTTAAGCCCAAAAATTAGAGTTTCAGAAGCGGACACATGTAGGGAACCAAAGTGAAGACCTAGGGCTTCCATTTCCACTTTCAAATTTTTAGAAATTCAGAAGTGGACTAAGTTTTTATTAGTGGAAACTTAGTCCCAATGAACCCATTTTTTAGATGTTTTTGTAGATTTGGATACCCATTTGGCTGAAATAGTTTTCTGAGTAGTTTTCTCAAAACTAGGACTAAGTTGCCCAACCTAGTGTAAGTGTCCCAGTTCACATTTTCAATCAATTTTTTAGTATTCCAAAATCTCTCCACATCATATTTAAGATTCTAGGTGCACCTCTCCAATTCTTTTCAGTTATTTCATCATTTACTTGCATTTTAAGGTGTTTTTGCATACAACACTATTTTTTCTAGCGCTTCATATTTCTTAGATTTAGCATCAATAAATCATCTTTCATTTTCAGTTTATTGCATTAGGAAATTAAATTTTAGCATATTGCATCCATTTTACATTAATCTTGAGTGTAGACATTAGCAATTTCACCCCAAATTCCTCTCCTTTTAGGTGAAAAACCTATAAGTGTTAGAGGCAACCTTGGGTAATCCAAAATCATTGTCCACATTTTGGTGAACCTGGCTTTTGAATACTTTTCTTTTCTGATTTGGATTCCTTTATCATAGATAAAGCTTACTTTCACCTTGCATTAGGGTTTGCATAGATTAATTTGCATGCTAGGTTTTAAATTTTGCATTCATGAAAAGTGCATGTAGGTTTCATTTTTGGCATCTAAAATCATTGAAATTTTCTAAAATTTTCCACTTTCATCTTAGATCTGCATCTTACAACATCAAAGACATGAAAACCCATTTAAATTTTCTATAAATTTTGAAAAAAAACCTAACTAGGACTAATCTGCCAGTCTCGTTGACTTGGTCCCAATCTAGATTTTTCACTATCTATTATAGCATCGAAAACCTCATTTTTTTGCATCCTAAGCCTCCTAGTATCATATACTATAAGTATGGAGCTTTTGGGAACATTTTTTTTATGCATTTAGGTCAAAAACATCAATTTAGGGTAGACATTTTGAAATCATTTCAATTAAAAGCATTTTTACATTTGAAATCATTGAAAATTTCTAAAATTTTGCATTGGAATCTTAGCTCTACATCATACAACATAGAAAACATCCACTTCTATAAAAAAAATATCAAAAATCTCAAAAAAACCCTATTGAGACTAATTTTCCACCTTGGGGGACTTAGTCCCTATTCAGCCCTAAAACTGCATTTGACAGAGCTAAAAATCCTATTTTTAAGCTTATGTTTGGTTCCATTACCTATCTATATCAGTTGGCTAAGTTTCTATAACATGCATTTCATTAGATCTAGCTTAAATTAGCTCATTTCATGCATTATTTAATTTCAAATTTTAATTTCACACATTTAATATTTTAGGTTGTTGAATAATGTAATTAGAAAATTACCTGTTTCACATTTGAAAATTTTCATTTAAATATTTCATTTTCTATCACTACATTTCTTTTTCTTTACTTTATCATGACAACATTTTTTTCTTTTAAAAGATGTGGTTTTGATTTGGTTAAAAATAGATTGCATAAATAAATATCCTCTTATGAGTTCACTTTCGATTACAATAATGAGGTCATTAAGAAACATGTTAACTATCAAACCATTTAGACTACATTTCCGATTGGAGAGAATGGTAGTGTAGGCAATCATAACAATCATACTTGTTCCTCTCATGATACCTCTGCTATTAGTGACAAAGGTATCTTGGTGAAGGAAGATACAAGAATTGAGGGTCTTGATTGTCCATCTCCTTATTCCCCTTTGGAAGATGTTAGACAACAAGAGGTTGAAATCATATAAAAATTTCTAAACATCACCTTACCTAGTCTCCATAACCATGACCATCAAAATTTTCCTTCAACTAATATCCCTCCTCGATGCAAAGAGTCTAGGTTGGTGTTAGAAGATATACCTACTAGCAGTTTCATGTAGTAACATGCAACAATGAGATGATAGGAAGAGAGGAACACGAAATGAAAGTGACATGCAAAAACCGAGGGTGGCAGACAACATATTGGTAAGATGTAGACAACATAGTGACATAGTGGTGCATCGTATGCAGTGGTGGACAATGTGCCTCCCCTATTTGCAAATATGTATGTATGCTATAGTAGACACAAACATGATTGATAAATATTGGTGCATACTTGTTGTATAAAACACTCCACAATAGGGAATGTAATGGACAATACACCTTACAGAAGATTGAAACTATACAACACTTTGTACAACATAGTTTTTGAAAATGAAATAATATAACATAAGGTAGATAGTGACAATGAGGAATTCCTTACAAAGAGAAAGATAAATTGTATAACACTAACTATTTCATTACATTGTAGGCATACTGAGAGATAAGAAGCCATAAATCAAAGAATATTTGTTTTAGTAACAATATTAACAAAAAAGAAAGATCCATAGTAACAAACGTATGGGAGAATGTGGACTGTTATAGAGCACCAAATGGAGAATGCAACAGTATATTAACATAAATTATATAAGACAAGATATTTTGTCGCATTCCAACTAGAGACAAAATGCAAGCCATAAATCAAGTATTATTGGTTTGAACAACAAAAATATACTCTTTTTTTAATAGAACCTTAATAAATATTGAAAGAATATAGGATTTTTAATAACACCCTATCAAAAATTGGAATAATATAGCATCTTCAACAACACCCTATCGAAAAAAATAAAACAATATAGCCTAAGATAGAGAACAATAATCAAAAAAAAAATTTGGTCTTTTCTCAATATCACGCTATTGAAAATTGGAAGAATACAACCTTTTGAACATAAGTTTCTTGAAAATGAGACAATATAGCCCAAGCTAGACAATAACAATCAACAAAGACTACATAACGTCAAAAAATTTATTGTATCATGAGATGAATCATGGGACAATATAGCCTTTCCAACAATAGCTTCTCAAAAATGAAACAATATAGCTTAAGCAAGAGAACAATAATGAACAATTCCCAATGAAAGCTAACACAAAGTGTATAGCATTAACTATTTTATTTT
The DNA here is from genome assembly GCA_007258455.2 of Sequoia sempervirens. Lineage (NCBI taxonomy): Eukaryota > Viridiplantae > Streptophyta > Pinopsida > Cupressales > Cupressaceae > Sequoia > Sequoia sempervirens. Next base: position 46,696,289 of record VDFB02075321.1, on the reverse strand, counting down.
GTTGCAACCATAACCTGAAACTTATGAATTTTGTCTAGATCTTACGTTAGAAACATAGAGATCTACACATAAGAAATATAAAATGAAACATAAAAAAATGATCCTTGGTCTCCACCCTACCATATTGTGTCATGGAGCCTCATGGACTCTCACCAAACCCTGAAGAAATAATATACATCATCGACCACTCTAATCAAGGGTGAAACAAATATTTCTTATTACAATCAACATAGAGCATACTAGGATCTAATTGTCTATTTTACCATTGTTACTAATTTTGTAGTGATTATCATTAGGGTATGTGTAGGATCATCATGGAAAAAATAGGCCCTTAAGTGGTGAAAAATTCAGAAAAATTAGAGTTAGGAAACTTGACATAAAAATTTGAATAAGTTATCTATATTATTTCAAAAATATGTAAGAATAGAATCTTTAGAAAATTGAATGTAGTTTCTAAACTACTAGGTATATTTAAAAGAACAAAAAAATTGGTGAAAATTTGAAATTTCAATGTAGTAGTTAAATTTAGGGAAAAATAAAAGTAGGTGTTATCTAACCACCCTAACCACAATAAAATGATAATATTTTTTTTATAGTATTTTAGATATAAGTAGAGGACTCATGTCTGGATGTGATGCATATTTTTTGTAACTTTTTCCAAGTAAATAATTAATTATGATTTTTTATTACAAATTTTAAAAATATAAAAACTCTTATGTCTAACCATTAACTTGGTCAAAACTTCATGAAATTCAATTTTTATTTTTTTAATCCTATAGTATGTGAAGCATAGAATGTGATGCATGTTTCAGATTCAAAAAATGTGATATTTGAAAGCTATAGATGTTTTTCAATCACCTATCAATCAGACTTTAGTCATAATTCAAATAGAAAATGAATAATAATTATTTATTAAATTCAAAGTAAAGCATAATTTATATTGGTGGAAAGCTGAGAATCTCCTTTAAAGACCCTTTTCGTTTCATCAATTTTGGGTAAAAAAAAGTCATCAGCCACATATCCTACACATACCCATCATATCGCCACTTTTTGGCCCATCATGATCCTGCACATACCCATTATTCTTGAAGGTCATTTAGAACACATTAGTTCATCAAATTTTCCATTATGGCTGGAGTTTGCTCTACAAGAATAATAAAAAGGATGTGAATTTTAGTGTGGTGATCATCTGTATTTGATAGACAATATATAAATAAGGAGATATAAAGAGTTCTATAATTTATAATACATAATATGTAATACAGCTATAATGCAAGGGATGAAATACATAAAATATAACCATACTTGTGCATGTGGAAAATTGTAGTATGAAGACAAGTAAAAAAAGGGTCTGATCTCCACCGTACGATATTGGGTCATGGAGTGCCATATGCTCTCACCAAACCCGAAGCAAAAAAATAAATTATCCACCACTGTGATCGATGGTAGAAGCAATGTTTCATCATCTGATGACTTTAAATAAGATCATTGAAATCCAGATTATAGCTGGAGTATGCTTTGGAAGAATAACAACAAAGTGTGAATTTTAGTGTAGTGATCATCTCTAATTCATAGATAATATGTAAACCAGGAGATATAAAAGTTCTATATTTTATAATACATAATTTGCTATGTACCTGTAATGAGAGGAATGAAGCAAACGAAATTTAGGTATACCTAGTGAACATGGTAGAATGTAGTGTCAACATAAGAAAATAAGGCATGATCCCCACCCTACCATATTTTCTCATGGAGCATTGTGCACTCTCACCAAACCCCTGATCAAAAAAGTAAAATTTCCACCATTGGGATCAATGGTGAAAGCAATGTTTAGGCCATTGCTAACTTAATACAAGATCTAATGACATCAAAAGGTCCATGGATCAGGATTGTTTAGGTTCAGTATGGTTGCAAACACAAAAGGATAATGTGAATTTTAGTGTAATAAACATGTACCATTGGTAGACAATAAATCAATCAAAAAATATAAATACTTATAGAATTCATAACAAATAATATGCAATGGAGATGTGGTGGAATGAAGTAAATAAAATCTAGGCATACCTTGTGCACAAAATGGATTGGAGTATCAACACAAAAAAGGAGGCCCGATCTCCACCCTACCATATTGTGTCATGGAGCCTAATGGGATCTCACCAAACCCCCAAGCACAAAGATTAATTTTCCACCACTTTAATCAATGGTGATGGTAATGCAAATAATGTGCAATCAGAAAGCTATTTAAAATTTAGGAGATCTGTACACCAAAAATGTGAATCCATACTTCAGTACGTACATTTGTAATCTAAAATGGTTTCAATGAAATATAGTTAGACACAAGGGAAATTTGAAGTTTAGTGCAGTGAACATGTGTCATTAGTAGACAATATCTAAATGAACAAATATAAACAGTTGTATAGTTAATAAAAAATAATATCCAGTGCATGTGCAATAAAATAGATCATATAAACAAGATACATGCATACCTTTTGCAAAGAGCAGGAGACAATATGTGGAAAATTGCATATAATTGTCTTATGGCACCTGGAAATTTTATTGAGCTTAAATTAGTGTTATCTATTTTTAAAAATATATATAGTTGTAGAATTTGGGACAAAAAAATTTGGCTGTAGTTGCAAAAGAAGAGATGGAAACAACAAGATATAGCCTTACCTTGTATACAAATGGAATATAGTTGCAACTCAAACACCATGGAAAACTTGTGAGCATGGAGGTATTAAGAATTTTCAAGATCTGCAATAACAACTAGAAATGTTTGCAATCTAAATTTGTTAGAATATAAAATAGTTACAAAGAAACGATTCAAAGGAAATAGCTTTGGAAGAAACATTATTGGGTAAAGGTGAGGAAGGTATTGAGAGAAAAATTAAATGTAGATAATATTTTGGGTAAGTGGGGAACAAGAATAGATTGATGTTTGTTGTTAGAAGTGAGGAGAAACAAAAGGAAATAGTCGAATAACAACTTGTTGTAGCAATCATTATAGAAATAAAACCTTGGGGAGGTTGGGAAAAGTGATTACAATTGCACTATGGATCGAACAAGGAAAAATGAATATTAGGAATTGAGGGTATTGTGAAAGCATTGAAATGGAAAGGAAAAGGAGAAATGGTATAGTTACCATGAAGAAGAAAAGGATTTCATCATGATAGGAATGTAGACAATTGTTGGGGGAGATCCTCTTCTTTGATTCAAAGTACCTATCAAAAGGGAAAGGTGGATCTATGCGCATTCCTATTATTGATTTAACACAAGAGCTTGCCTTTCTTTAGTTCTAATATCTATTGTAGCTTTCTCTAGTGTCAATCATTAAGATTTATGGATTGTTATCACCTAGATCATTATCAAGGGGAGCTGTCTTTGGCTACCTTGCATGATTGGGATAATTAGGACAAATCTTTGATTACCTTGATCCCATGTTGGGCCAATGTACATTTGGAAGTTGGAAACAACATATTCAGGTAGTTGAAGTAATTTAGCACCCCTAGCATGTACAATATCCTTCACTAAACCCAATGATCCATTAACCAGGCCAGCTACTACCTAAAGATTTGTTGTCAACATTACTTTTTTACCAATTGCAAGCGAGAGCTCTGCTTGAAGTTTTTCATCATTTCCATAATCAAGTTTTTTTTTCTCAGAAATTTCAAAGAAAGGAAAGGACTAACATTCACAACATATATTAGAAGCAAGTGTTTTCCTACGAGATAGTTGATGAAAAAGTGCAGGCGTTGCAAACAAGGAAAGAGTTTCTTCAACTGTATGCAATTTACTTGTTGAAATAAACTATTTAGCAATGTTATGTAGATTCTCTAGAACATGGTGTGTGTCCCACCTATGATTTAGATCAAATTCTCATCTACCCAAGAGTTGTAGCTAGTCAAAACATTGTTTGTGGCACCAAGTTGAAAAAGAAACTCCCAATCATACTCATCTGTGCGGGGCAGGGACTGTGTTCTATCAATATCAGTATCACTATCCTCCCATTAGTAGGGGGAGAAGTAAGTCTATTAAAATTTCAAGTGTCATAGCCAACAACATAAAATATCCTCCAATTTTTTGTTATGCTTTCTCTCGTAAGGCCTATGTTAACCTCGACATTTTGGAAAGGTTTTTATAGTAGCAATTCTAACCAACAAAATGTTTCAAAGGAATCACTTTGTTTTGACGAGATAGTCTTGAAAAGTGGGTAAACAATGATGATAGCAAGTTGTGGTCAAGCATTCCTCGCCATACCTTTGCAATTTTTTTGATATGTATATAGTTGTACAGAATGAATAAGGGATATTGTCTCCATTTCAACTAGTGTTTGTATGTAGGAATGAATATAACTACTGGCAAGCTCGTCGCCATTGTCAACTATTTTCAAATGGTGAAATGTCTTCCTACTAACATTCAAAGATAGGAAATGCCAACTTGAGATGACAAGGGGTGGATTTTGTAGCATATGGCATGTTTCTTGTGCACCAATGTCATGATCTACAGTAAAATTCATCATGAATTTTTGATAGGGAAGCAACACTTTATCCCTAGATTAATTTGTATTTGCAAGCCTCTGTAAGATATAAATTTAGATTTCAGATTTCTTTCAAACTTTGATGCATATTTGGAAATGTATTTTAGCACAATTTGTCTAGGAACTACTGGCTGACAATCAACATTTTCTCACCAAATTGCAAGCATATTAGGGTTGTGGATATTAACAAGCTCATAATTTCTTGCTGGCTTATATGATTTGTTCAATTCACTATCAATTTCCAATGTCGGTGATGGTTGTGTATTCCACAGAGATTTATAGCGAGATTGTAATTGGTGGCCCTTTTTCCTAAGGCAAGTGTATTGAGTGCACTTGGTATGCCTTTACACCATGTTCAACAATTGTTCATAGTCCACCATTGGATCCATGAAGAAATTTGCATAGTATTAAGCAAGCATAGGTTTTCCACAGCTGAGTGGTGGACCCTTGGTAGTAGCTACTCTGGGGGGAAGGGTTCCATGCTGAAACATAGTGATCAAAGAATTTTTTTTCCTGTTGAAGCTCATGTGGGTCAGACCAATCAAGCATGTTCATGTTTAGGGAATTTGGGAGCCACAAGAAACCATGTACATGTGTTGATCCAAGGTGTTACCACTCATACCTATACTAATAGTCCTTTGTGTGGAAAAGTCTCTCAATAACCTCTTCACAGAAAATGGTGAATCAAAAGTACATGTAGAAGGTTGTTATGTGTGGATTTGGGAAAATGTTCTCTATGAAGTATCTTCAGGTGTATGGAAAATGAAACTAGGCATGAAGTTCTATCACCTTATGCAGATCAAGCCATTTTATATCTATAGAGCTCAAAGTGAAGAAAAGAGTCGGTGTACCAAGCTAGTGTATCATTTCCACAAGCTCTTGTTGGCACTTGGCCCAATACAAGCGTGTTCCTCACAAGGATGCACTAATGAAGAAGATGGTTTTCTATTTGGGTGTCTGGTGCATCCCAAAGTAATTTTTGTAAAGCAAGAATAGACTTTGGGATCCTTTCCTCCAATTTTTTTTTCATAAAAACTGAAGATGATTGTTGGCTTTGATGTCTCATTATCAAATTATAAAGGTAATATCTAGATCTAACATGCCTGCCAAATCTATTATCATAGTATCTCATCAAGTACAAGGAATATTCATGTAACTAAATTTGTATGTTTCTTAATTATAGGGGCATTGCCATGCTAGTAGGGAACAAGATTGTAAAATCCATGCTTAATAACCCTTCTATATTATATTCATTGATAGGGCTAGAATTTATTTCAGGCCAAGGAAAAGTATTTTGACTAGTCTCTTTAATTTGTAAGGCATATCTAATTTCTTGGAATTCTTGAGGGTTGGGCATCAATGGAATAAATGATGACGAGTCCTCAAGGTTAGCTTCCTCATCAACCACACTTTTTGGAGCTGCAATTGGTTCAATTGTGTTATGTCTTGATTCTTCCATTATGTGTAGAAGTTCAGAGATGTTAGTACTTGTAGAAGGAAACAAATTTAAAGCATCACAATCTATTACAACATCACTATAGTATGGGTTATTCTCAATTTTATATATTAATGCAGCCATGACATTATGTTTGTCAACATAGAAATAATAGTTTGTCCCTTGAACACCAATTCTTCACACAACAATGACTTCAATATCATGTAGATGATGTGGAAATAAAGTTGCAATGGTTTTGATGTCTTATGGGAAGCTTATATTAGGGCCACTATATTTGTATTAGCCTCCTCTAGCATGGGTTACTTGCAAAATTGGAGCAACTCTAGTTATAAGCATTTCTTCAACTTGAGTAAGCTTTGGAAGGATGAGTGGCTATGGCCCTAGATCCATCTTGTTCGTTAGGATAAATCTATGGACAACATTTTTAGAATCACAACACATACACACGATGACTACACTGGATGCTCGAACTCTAATGTTAGTGTATCACTCATTGTAAACAACACAAATTTTCAATTCAGACAAAGCATTGATGCGTTGATGGAAGGACTACATAGCAATGTAGAAATTTTCACTAAAGATATTGCTTGAGTTCTGAGTTTATGATGATGCAAATGGAAATTCATGGCTAGGAAGGATTTTTGATGGTTTTGTAGCAGCTACAAAGGGGTGGGGGTTGTGGGGGTACACTAGTGAGCAAGTTCTACCAGCAAGTGTACTTGGAATAGTAGTGTGCCTACCAAGGAATGTGGCACCAAGATAGGTGGGGCTAGAGTATGTTTTTGTTGCAAGTACTTGGCCCAATGACCTATGCAAATTTGGTATTTGTTGCATGCATAATAAATCTAATTTCTTTGGTGTTTTGTTGCCTTTTTACGATCCACACTTGATGGAGCATTGGAACTTGAAGAAGGCTGCAAAGCATATAGTAATAATATTTAGAAAAGAATAAAATGGTCATAAACACCAAGTTAAAGGGAAATGACATAACCAAAGGGGTAAATCTAATTGAATATGCAAGAAAGTAGCCAAAGGTAGATAAAAACTTTCAATAATGCCCTGTGGAAAGTAATATAAACTATATAACATGAACTATTCTACTATGTTCCAACCATTAACACAATACAAAAGCCATAAATGAAATAATATTGGTTTGAACAGTGGCTTACATGGGTAACTCACAAAACAAAAGAATCCATAGTAAAAAATCCATGCAGAAAGAAAAGAAAACCCACACATGGCACAATTGTTTTCTTCAACAATGCCTTATGAAAAACAACCAAAGCATACATATATGTATATGTAATGTATCCTATCCATATGCAATGTATTTAAAAGTTATTACAAAGTCCAATTAAAAAACCAAGAATGTACACCAATGAACAAATTGCTAATACAAAATGAAAGAGATGAAAGGAACACCTGGTGTCCACCCCACCATACTGGCTCATGAAGCCCTATGAGAACAATCTCATTGGACTAGTGGCTAGTAATACTAAATTTTCCTATGGACATAAATTAATGGTAACAATATACATTGATGAGATTTATTTTCAACAAAGCATTTTGAGTTAAACCATGTCACATATACTAGTAATTTTTCAAGTATAATGATACATAGTTTAATACTTAAATGCTATTCCGAAAAAGAAGTCTCCTCAATGCTATGAGCTCGAGTGTGTCCAAAAATTTCTGCCCTATGATAAATGGTGAAATCAATGTTGCTTATTACTCTAAATATAGGACCTTTCATTTTAATATTTATTTTTTGAGCCGAGAAGGAATAATAACCAATTCTTCAGAATTGATATCATGCATTACATGTAGATATATAGATTTTCTACTTGCAAATATAAAAAAATGGCACAGGGGAGGGAAAATTTAGAAAAAGAAAAAAAACTATACATAGACAAATACTTTTCCCTATAGTCACTTATTGACAATAACCATAGTAAAAAAATATGGAAATGTGTTTGCAAATGTATGTATGCAAATGCAATCTATTTTCAATGGAGAGTCATGAATTGAAGGTACGATGGACTCTTTAAAGAAGAGTGCACTACTATTGCTACCTATGGTTGTGCATTGTCCCTTCCTTCATTACACTCTCCATCTAGAATAAATTCACGATTTTGATTGGAAATGCATATATACATATACAAATACATATAGTACAATGAAGACAAGAATTTATTTGCAAACCTCAACTCAACAATTCAAAATGTATCTAATCAACAAATATAAAATATAAAATGAAACACAACAAAACAAGGTGTTCTCCCCACCCTACCATATTGGGTCATGGAGTCCCATGGGCTCTCACCAAACCTCCAAGCAATCTTGAACACACATTTTCCACCACTATGATCAATGGCGAAATCAATGTTGCTTATCATAGGCAATATAGAACCTATCTCTCTAGCAAATCCCTTTTTGAGGTAGAAAGGAATAATAGACAAGCAGTCGCAACCAACATCATAAATTGCATGCATATGTAGGGTTTTTCTACTTGGAAATATAAAAGGATTTGTATGGAAACTAAAATGAAACAATGCAACAAATCAATAGAAAGGTAATACAAAATGAAACAGACCAAAGAAACACTTCCTCTCCACCCAAACATAGTGGGTCATGGAGCCCCATGGGATCTCACCAAACCCCTTAGAAAGAACATACATTTCCCACCAATATGATCAATGGTGAAACAAATGCTACTTATTATTCCCAATATAGAACCTTTCATAGTAACCATTATTGCTAAGATATCACAATCAACATCATGCATTAAATGCATATCTAGGGATTTGTTGGTTGTAAATATAAAACATGGTGTGAAAGTTAAAGATTTAAAAATTAGAAACATGCACATTCACAAATACTTTCCCCAGTAGTGATCTATCAACAACAACCAAAGCATATGCATATGTAAATTTATTTGTAAATGTAGCTATACATATGAAATATATTTTCAATGGAGATTATAATGAATGGAAGGTATAATCTACACTTTAAAGAAGAGTATAACGATGTTGCTCCTATGGTTGTGCATTGTGCCTTCCTTCATTCCAGTCTCCATCTATAAAATCTTTATGCTTTCCATTGAACATGCATATATACATACAAATATACATGTACATATGCATATATTATGATGAAGAAAAATATGCGCTTGCAAACACCCAAATAAAACAAAACGAGACATACTCTCCACCCTACCATATTGGGAATAGATTTTTTTGAGTGCACATTCATATATACATATACGTATACATATACATATACATTTGCACTAGTTTTAGAGTTTTATGGCACCAAGGAAAAGGTGGCGGGTTGTTTTTTTGGTTTTGGTGAACTTTGGTTAGAATTTTCATTAGCCTTCCTAGTTTTTGAGATCTTTGACAGTGGGGAAAAGGTGGCAGATTTTTTTTTATTTATGTATATGCTTACATAAATGTATACATGCATACAACCATGTCCACAAGTACCCACAATACATCTAAACAATGAATAGCAACTATGAAATGAAAAACAAAAAAACAAGGCCTGCTCTCCACCCTACCATATTGGGCCATGGAGCCCCATGGGCTCTCACCAAACCCTTGAGAAAGAACATAGATTGTCCATCACTTTGATCAATGGTGGAAGAAATATTTATTATCACACAATATACATGATATCATTCCAACAATTTCTTTTGTGAGGCTATAAGAAATAATAACCTAAAAGGTACACTTAAAAAATATGCCAACAAATACAATCCGACATCATGGATTGGATGCATATGCGGAATTTTGCTATTTGGAAATATACATACTAAAGAAGTACATGTAGAAATATATGTACATCGCATTAAATATAGACAATATTCATATATTGTATTTCACTATTCTTATTAAAACTCAGTCCCATAATTTAGAAACAAGGGTTAAAACAACAATAGTCAAAGTTGCAAGAATTAACTTTGAAGGTAAGTGCAAGTTGTTATCATCAGATCTGTATGCAATTTTCCCTTCCATGCAAGACTCTCCAGACATAATTGTCATGCTAGCTCGAATGCCAAACACCTATGGCTAATTGTGACTTTGGATTTTTTCTTATAATTTCTTTTGATTGGACAACTATTCTCTTTTCTTTCTTTGTAGTGTTTGTCACATGAAAAGATATTTCCTATCTAACACCAACATAAATTAATATAATCTAGGTAAACAAAAAATAACAAATATGAAAATCAATACAGCAAAACAAGGCATGCTCTCCACCCTACCATATTGGGCCATGGAGGCCCACAGGCTCTTAGCAAACTTTCGAGCAAGAACATACATTGTCCACCACATTGATCAATGGTGAAACTAATATTTCTTATCACACTTAAGATACAACCTATCATTTGAATAAATCCATCTTGAGCCTGGGAGAAATAATAACTAAAAAGGAACACTTAACAAATATGCCAAAAAATATAATCTAGCATCGTGCATATACAAACTAAAAATGTACATGTAGAAATGTATGTGTATGGAATTAGATGTAGACAATATAGATATATAGATGAATGGAAACTTGTAGATATAGATACATATTGATACATCTATTGGAAAGGCTAATTGAGCTTCAACCTTCAAAGAAACTCTCAATCTTGGCTCATACCTATGAAAGTAGCTAAAGCCACAAAAGAACACCCAACAATGCCTTATTGAAAATTGCAAAGACTTTTGCTATCTCTGCTCACATTTTAAGTATCTGGTGCTAGCACAACAATTTCCACTACATGAACACCATAGAATAGTAAATTTTGATGCCAAGAGGTCGAGCTTCTCTGAAGGTGCAAGTCCAACCGCTTGTTGTGAAGTTACTGTTAAGGTGGACGGAGCATATTTTCTATTTTTTGCATGGGCCAATGACTCCAAAAGAAATACAAAGGCATGCATATTGGGAGAACCCTTTGCAATATTTTTTCATTTGTGGTTCGTGGGTTGTTGTAGGCTGTATTGCTTCATCTCTAATAATGCACCATTGATTGTTTCAAATTTTGATAAGGTGTTGTTGAGAAAAGACTATATTGTTTGTAAAAACAAACATTATTTAATCCATGATTCACATTTTATGGCTATTATTTTGCAAGGGTATGTTACTGTGAACCTTTGTGTTTCATGCCTCTATCCATCTGGCTCATTGTCGAAATGAATATTGTTTGATTTATGACTTCCATTTTCTTTCGATGGTTCCAATGGAGTAAAATAGTTAATGTTATACAATTCATGTTTGATTGCATTAGGTATTGTTGATTACTATTCTCTACCTTAGGCTATGCTATCTCATTTTCAAAAATATATTGTTGAGAAGCCCATATTGCTTCAATTTTCAATCAGGTTCTGTTGAGAAAAATAGTATATTTTCACATGGCATTGCCACTACAATTTTTTTGTGTGGGATCATGTTTATTGCTTTAGATTTGTAGCTATGTATGCAAAGGAATTAGATTGTTAACACTATTCAGGATTTGTTAATTGAACATGTTGTCTACTTTGGGGTATGTTGTATCATTTTAAATAAAGTTTTGTTGAAAAGGCTTTATTGTTTGAATTTTCCTCAAGGAATTGTTTTAAAAATCCTACATTGTTTGTTCAAAGAAATATTGTTTCATTTATGGTTTTCATTTTGTGGCCATTGTTCTACATGGGTTTAATGTTTGACTCCATCAATCATTTCTAATTATTGTTCTCTAGCTTGCACTACATTGTTTCATTTTCACAAAAGGGCTATTGAAAAGGCTATATTTGAATAAGGTATTATTGGGTGTCATTTTTTTGCTATACCTGCTATCCGAGCGATGAGCAAGGAGGGAAAGCTTGTGTGAGGGTGCAAGTTTAATCAAGCCTTATGCAACTTCTATAAAGATTGTACAAAGCTATTTTGTGCTTTTCTCATGGGGGAATGGTTGCAAAATAAAAAGAAATGTGTCAACTACGATATTATTTTGGCCATTTTGTGCAAGAAAGCTAGAAGGAAGAGGTGTGTTTGAAGTAATTAGGAAGAGGTGTATATCAAGAAACACTTTTCAATGTTGTTCCATTTTTCATTCATAGTTTGTGGCACCTTACATTGTTCAATTTGATAAGGTACTGTTGGTTGTTTCAAATTTTGATAAGGTTCTATTGAGAAAAAAGTATACTATTTGTGGAAACAAATATTATTTCATTCAAGGATCACATTATCTATCTATGGTTTTGCATAGGTTTGTGATTATGATTTTTTGTGAGATTTTCTTTATGGCCTTTGTTTCGTGGCTATGTTTGCAATGGATTAAAGCTAATAAGGCTATGCAATTTTCTTGTAGAATTTGAGATACAAGGTAGTGTAGAGGAAACCATTGGGAAGAAGTTTGCTTGAAGCAAGTGGGAAGAGGTAGATATCGCAAAAAATCTATGTGACATTATTTCATTTGTGGTGTGTGGTCTGTTTGATTTGTGATAAGGAACCATTGGGTGTTTGAAAATTTGATAAGGTGTTGTTGAGGGAAGACTACATTATTTGTGGAATCAAATATTGTTTGGTGTAAGGTTCACGTTTTGTGGCTATGGTTTTGCATTACTTTGTAATTGTGGATTTTTGTGTTTTTTAGGTTTCCCATTTTGGTTCGGTGTTCAAACCAAGGTTGTTTGATTTATGGCTTTTGTTGTGTGGTTATGGTTGCAATGGAGTGAAATAGTTAGTGTTATACAATTTATGTTTGATTTGATTGGCAACTTGGCATAGGTTTCTTACTATGATATTTTGTTTGATTCCACCATTGATTGCAATCGTGGACAATATATTTTCCCTACATTTAGATACATATATATGTCATAGTCTATGTAGAAAATATTCATACACACTTATCCGTATGTTTATTCTATTGCTACATTTTTTGAATGGCATGCTATATTGCAAGTGTTAGATGCAAGATTTATGCCACTTTTTGTGTAATTGTAACAACTCTCATGTAGGATGTGTGGATACCCCTTATTTTTGTGAACTTTCATCAAAATTTTCATTAGCCTTCTCATCTTTTGTGCCTCCCAGCATCAGGGAGGGGTCTAGTTGGGATAAAGCTAGTGGATATTTCTTGATTTTTAAATTTAAAGCATTTGGTGCATTGAAAGAGAAGGACAAAAAAATTAAACACTGGTTCACATCAGCACTAATTGGTGTATGGTTCCCGTGTGGTCACAATGTTTGAAAAACTATAATAAAATGTGCAATGTTCTTGTTGAAGCATAGTCGTTACCTGTCTAGACCTCAATAATGGTTTGTTATAATGGAAGGTTGTATATCAAGTGTGAGATGAAACATTTATTAAACCGCTATTGAGGCCTAGAAAAATAAAAAATACCCTTGACATGATACAAAAATAGCCAGCAACTACCCCTCATGAAGAACATGGACTATTTTATCACTTTGCAACCATTCCCAGTGGACAAGAACCATAGATCACATAGAAATAATAATTAATGTATATGAAAATAATAATCATATAAAGCAATATATATGATTTTTTTTTTGCATCTGATTCCACATAGATACATGTCCACAAATAGGGATGAATAATGTGTGTCTCTTATTTCACAAACATATATATTTCTACATAGGCTAACTAAAATGAGAAAGGACAAAAGGAGGCCTATTGTCCACCCTGTCTTATGAAAAGAGTAAGTAGAGAAAAAAAATATGTACAAATGTTGTCTACATCTAATTTCACATACACACATATCTATAGTGGAGAATAGAGGAATAAAACACTACAAAAGACAAACATACTTTTTCCCTACATATATTTCCAAGCAATAGATTCATACGTATACATCCAACACATGGAATACATATATTTTGAGTTGTAAAAAAAAATCTACATCAATATATATCTCTAAATTTCACTACACATGGATACACATTATTGATTGTTGTTGAATAGCTAGAAAAATATTATTTCATCTATGATTTGCATGTAGTGGGTATGGGTGGAAAGTAATAAAATAGTCTACATATACACTTAGAAAGGAAAATATAAACACATATATATGTATCCAAATCTATGTCTAGAAAACACACATATATATCCATAGGTGGACCTCTAACATATGAATATTGTTTGCATCAAATGTCAAAAACACATATATCTGCACATACAAAATATAAAATGAAACAAAACAATATGAGGCTTGCTACCTAGCCTACAATATTGGGTCATGAAGCCCCATCAGCTCTCACCAAACCCCCGAGCAAGAGCATACATTTTCCATCAGTCTAATCAATGGTAAAACTAATGTGCCTTATTAGACATACTATACAACCTATGGCTACATTTTTTGTTGTGTATGTTGTGTAGCCCAATCTACAACCCAACACTAGATGATGCATTAGTCCAAATAACATAAACTGCTCAATTACTTTAGCAATTTTTAAATCAAAGGTGTTATTGTGACCATCCCCAATATATGGAGCCCATACATGAAACAATGTTGCCATGAAAATTTCCCAAACAATAAACATGGTGAGCAGTATATATCAACACTTCCTACATCTAATTTCTCATACATACATATTTGCATAAAACAAAAAAGAAATAAAACACAAGAAAACAAACACACAAATTTTTGTGTTTATATATTTTCAAGAAACAAAATTCTACACATGGATCCAACACATCCAATGCATATATATGCAGCTCAAAAGAAAAAGGCACACCAATATATATAAATTTGATATTAGATGTAGATATATACACATTCTTGATTGTTGTTGAATAGCTTCTAACATATTATTTAATTGAATTTATGGTTTCCATGTAGTGGTGAAAGCTACAAAGAAAAAAAATAGTCCACATAAACACACACAATAAGTAATATAATAGTCAACATATATGGCCACAAAAATATTTAGCATTCTGAAGTCATCAAAGCAACTAAACAGTTTATGCCATTTACAAAAAGGCATTATTGAGTGTAGTTTTGTAGCCCCATCTTATAGCCAAAGTTATAGAATAATAGCCAACAATTCCTTGCAAAGAATAATATAAATGGGTAGCCTCCTGACTCACTAGTAGCCCTCCCATATCACAAGACTTCTAGTGGTTATGAAAAAGGTGGCGCAGGTGGCTGGCACATGCTGAAAAGCTATAGAATAGTAGTGGATAATGCCTTGTATAAAACAAAATAAACTATATAGTGTTACAAAAATTGGCACAAAACAAAAGCCTTGAATGAGACAATGATGATTTTAACAAAGACCTAGAAAATAATTTTCCCAACAATGACCTATCAATAGGTGAAAAAACAAATATAGATAAGTTTAAACCTAGAAACATATGGTTGTTGCCTAAGAAAATAAAATAAACATCACCTAACACAACTTGTGATGACAACATTGCTTTATGTATGGGCTACATATTTTTCTCATGGGTGGAATAATAGGTTGCATTGAAAACTTAGCACAATAATTCAAAATTTTAGATTATTTTCACTTAGGAATTATTTAGTGTAGAGTTTCACTTTCATCCACACAACGTACATAGTCACCCACATCTATAATTCATAATGTTGCAAGTACAAATATATATATAAGTGTGTTTTTGTGTATATCATTAAATGCAATTATTCCTATCAACAAGTCTAAATCTAGATATATATGTGTGCAACTATGCTCAAGATAAATCAAAAAAGTATTGTGCAGAACATAGCTGACAATTATCACTAGATGTTGCATAGGAAATATTACAGCAAAATTAAAGTTATATGCAAGTCCACTAAAATGGAAGATATATAAATAGCTACACATAGACTACTCCCAATTAGCTAGCAAAAAAAGACATGAAGGCCACATAAATACCTCAAATATAAATAAGTTAGACTATATACCAGAAGGGCTACAAATTCAAGCAAAGCATTTTTGCATTTCTCTGAATGCACAGGGAAAAAAACCAATACAAGTGTCAGCAAAAAAAAAAACCAGAATAGACTTACAAGATCGATGCCTAAGGGTTGTTCAGTAGCCTAGGAAGAGCTAGAGTCCACCAACATTGTTGGGGATACTCATTGAAAAGGACAGAGTTGCAACATTGGTGGCTAGCCACAAGCTCTATTGCGACAACACAAGAACCAAAGATTCAATTAAATCAACAAAGGCTAACAAGATCCATTCCCAATTTTTAAATTTCAAATTTTTTTATATTTCAATGTTTTTTTTGGGACATTTAGAATATGACCGAAAACAAATAATATAGAAAACTCACATTTACAGAACTCTTCATAAATGATTTCAAAAATAATCTATGTTCTTCTAAAAAAACCAACCTAGAACATGCATTGTCCATTAGTGCAATCAATGGCAACATCAATGTTCCATATAAGAGCAAAAAAACAACTTATCATTCTAAGAATGCCACCACAAAAATTATCATAGAAAACACTATGTATCAATGTTGTTTGCATCCACTATGGCATACATACATATCTACACAGAGGGGAGAAACATTGTCCATCTCTAAAATCAATGTGGCCATCAATGTTCCATGCAACACTTAAAATACATCTTATGATTCAAAGGATGCCTAAGTATGTATCAATATTTTTTGCATCTAGTATTTTATACAGACGTATCTACACACAAGAGAAATAAAGTAAAATAGAAGAAAACAAGGCATTGTCCATAACTCCGATCAATTGTCACATTACTTTTCCATTAACATTTAACATGCAGGTTATCATTCTCTATGTGCAAAAATGTATGTAGCATTGTTTTCTGTTGATGGCTGCAACACAATAAAATAGTTAATCTTATACAAATTTTCTTCTTTTCAACAAGGAATTCATGTTTATTTTCCTCTAGCCTTGGCTATGTTGTTTCATTATCGACAAGGTGTTGTACAAGGAAAATAATTTCTGATTCATGCCCTTCATTTTGTCACCATGGTTGCAATGCTAAAAAATAGCGAATGTTATACAGTTTATGTTGATTTCCATAAGGCATTCTTGATTGTTATACTCTAGCCTAGGCTACATTGTATCATTTTCAACAAATATTTTTTCCCATTTTTGTGCAAGAAAGCTAGCAACAAGAGGTGTGTTTGAAGCAAGAGGGAAGAGGTGCATGTTTGGAAAATCCTTACTGATATTGTTTGATTTGTGGTCCACTCTCTGTGCCAAGCTATATTGTTTGATTTGCGATAAGGTACTATCAATTCTTTATAATTTTGATAAGTTATTGTTGAGAAAATACTATATAGTTTCTAAGAATGAAATGTTATCTCATTTATGGTTCACACTTTGTGTGTATGGTTTTGCATGGATTTGATACTGTAAATTTTTGTGGGTTTTCATTTATGGTTTCCATTATCTAGCTATGTTTGTAGTCTTGGAGAAACAATGGAGCCTAAAGAAATCTAGTGGAAAGAGGTTTGTTTGAAGCAAGAAAGAAGAGGTGTTGGTGTAGTCATGGTAGGAGGGTCCTCCAAGAGAAAAATCTAGACCATGCAGCAAGAGTTACACAATAGAAGCCACTCAAAATATGGAGGAAAATGCAGATTCAAACATTCTATTTATCAAAAATTCCAATTACAAATAGCTAGAAACATTCAGGTTTACAGATTGGGCTCATAGGCCTAATACAACATACTCAATATACAAGATTCATATATTCTCCTTAATACGAGCATAAAATATTATATATCAAGTCTAATATTTACCTAACTTCCTTCCTAATGATTGGTTACAATGATTTATAGCATATTTGGAGATCTAGAATTGTTTGTGTTGGCCAAAGATAGTTACAATCTCTGATGAAGAAAATGTAATGTGTGTATGAAATAGGCCAACCTCAAATTTGAATTTCTCCTTGATGGGTGCATAGGATGAAGTGTGTACCTAAATTAAGGTTGAAGAACTCTCAATAGAACAATTCAAAACACACCATAAGGATCCACAAGAGACAAATCCAATCGTTAGGCTCGAAACTGCTCGGTGCTTTTTTCTAGAAAATGTTGCTTATTGTGGATGTGATAACTTTCTAGAAAAAGATCCAATCATGCTGAAATATTGGAATAAGGAAAATGAACATGTCCATGATGAAAACATAGATTTGCGAGGTTTGGTGAGAAAATATGAAGAAATATTGAATCTTCCAACTTGAATTTAACAAAAACTGAAACAAGGACAAACTGAAATGACATTTTTTTGGTTGATGTAGGATTGGAAAGAACCAAGGATTCTCTTGAATCATACATCCAAGCTTGATTGAAAAGTGAGTCCCTCACTTTTTTGGGGCTAAAGGAAAACCTAGTTTTCCTACCTCAGCTTGAGAATCCAAGAAGAATTCTCCATTGGCCTGCCTTTCCACTTCACAAGATACTCTTTGTACTGTCTTCCACACATTTTTTTCCCATCTCTAATATCCCAAATCTATTTTACCTCATCTAATTGTTGTCTATAAAGTTGTTTCTCTAATTGTTCTTCACTTTCTTCACTGAATTCTACTTCATGGTATTGATGTAGATCTACAATGTTGAATATAGGTGATATACCCACACCATCCATTAACTCCACTTCATATGCATTTCCATAATCAAATTTCTTCAAACTTCCTCATATTGAGCTTATTGTATGTACCAACTAGAAATATTTCCTTCCTCAAATACACCATTACTTCATCTCCAAATTTGAACTCCTTATGTCTCCTCTTCTCATCTGCTCACTCATTATACTTCTGATTCATATCTTCCAATTGTCATTTTACATGAGTATGCAATTTCTTCATATGTTCTATAAATTCCTCTGCTTTTGCATTCCTTTTATCTTCCTTATTGATGTCTCACAACTCTAATATACCTCTAGGATGAACTTCAACAACAATCTCAAAAGGTTTCTTTCTGGTACTCCTATTCACTAAATTATTATAAGAAAACTCTGCTTGTACAAGGACTAAATCCCAACTTCCAATCTTCTCTCCAACCAAAAATATCAACAAATTCCCCAAAATCCTATTTAGTACCTCTATTTGTCCATTAGTCTATGGGTGAAAAGTAGAACTGAACCTTAAATTTGTTATTAACTTCTTCCAAAGTGTCCTGCAAAAGTAACCAACAAACTTTGTATCTCTGTCTAAAAAAATACTCCTAGGTAATCCATGCAATCTAACCACTTCCTTGAAAAACAAGTATGCTATATGTACTTCATCTATTTTCTTTTTACAAGGTATGAAATGTGTCATTTTAAAAAACCCATCCACCACCACAAATATAGAATCATTACCTCTCTATTTCCTCGGCAAGCCAAGTATGAAATCCATGTTAATATTCTCCCAAGGTCTCTTCAAAACTGTCAAAGGATTATACATTCCAACATTCTGAATACTCCCTTTTTTGACTTGAAAAACTCTACAACTTTGCAGAAATTTTCTAAAATCCTTATGAATCTGTCGCCAAAAGTAATTCTCACTTACCAATGCTACTATCTTATCAATTCCAAAGTGACCTACCAATCCTCCACTATGTTTTTCTTTCACCAAGCTATCCCTCATTGAACTCTAGGGTATACACAAATGATTCCCTCTAAATGACATACCTTCCTAAATAAAATAATCAGACCACTGACTCCTATCTGTAAGGAAAGCTAAAGTGTGGAACAAACTCTCCTAATGTAAAGACCTTAGGGAAGAATGCATAGGTGACTTAAAATTTTCAATTATAGTCCAATTAAGATACTCATGAAAGAAACAACAACAACAGAGAAATTTACATTCACAACTTGGACACAATATTTACGTGGGAAAACCCTTACGGGAGAAAAGCCCACCTCACTAAGAAAAGCCTCTTTGTATTAAACTAAAAAAAATTACATACAAAGTACATACTTCACTTTATGATGTCAGTTTATAGCAGCATAATTTGCTTGATCAACCTTGTACAGAACATCCCAGTTACAATGCTCTTTGAATCGAATTCACACACACTGATCACACATCGAACTATTCACCGAACTGATCATCATCTTTCATTATAGAGTATATCCATGTTGTTTATGGTATGTTGATATTCCTCACAGGAAAGGTCACAACAGTCCAACTACTAGCGGTTCAAATATTGCTTCTCTAATTGTTTGAAAACAAACCATGTAGGATACACATTCATTCAAGACTTTCAAACTATGTCATGTCTCCCTAATGCCACAAAGCTCAACTGTCATTAT
Source organism: Sequoia sempervirens (assembly GCA_007258455.2). Classification (NCBI taxonomy): domain Eukaryota; kingdom Viridiplantae; phylum Streptophyta; class Pinopsida; order Cupressales; family Cupressaceae; genus Sequoia; species Sequoia sempervirens. The sequence goes on along the minus strand of VDFB02075321.1, from coordinate 46,676,080 downwards.
CACTCGGAGTCACCACCATCAGCAAGAGTCATATTGAGTCCAAACCTATCGCCTAGACTCACTCTATAGCTAAGATATCATATCAATATCCACTGCAGAAGCATTGGCCAAACCATCGCTATCGGTGAGTGATCATACTGAAAACAAATCCATATTGTGTAGATCTATCGGCAAGACAAGTGCTATCGGAAAGGGTTCTCACCAAAATAACTTTCCTGTCGGCGAGAGAAACCTTATCGCTAAGACTTCACACTGACGTTCAACTCATGTAGCTCTATCAGTGAGACCATCACTATCAGCGAGACATCATACTGAGCACAAAATAGTTAGAGAGAGTAATGCTATCACCAAGAGGTTATATCAAACGTACCAGCCTATCGGTTAGACCACATCCATTGGCAAGTGTTCTTACCGAATGCAAACCTAACAGCCAAGAGTCTCCCTGATGACATCCTTGTGAATAACCGTCGGTGAGACATACACTGTTGGGATGAGTTATTCTGAATGTTCAAGCCTCTTCCTAATGACTTCTATTGCCACAAGTCTCCTTGATATCCATTAGACATCAACCCATTGGCAAGAGAACTAGTCGGGTGGAAAGAGTTAGGAATATTCATAACGATTCACATGTCATGCCGACGACACCTGTCGGCAAGACATAACCAAAGTCTAGGCAACCTAAGCATTTCAAATGATTAGAATACTACCATTGGTTGATAAGACTTCTAGAGGGTCTCACTGACTTTGTTATTTTAGGAATTTCATGCTAATAAGACTGAGGCACATTTTACAACAATCTCCCACTTGACAAAGATCTTACTAACACTCCTAGAGCACAAAAAAACTACTAAAATTCATGGGCACTAAGGCCCATCGAATTGGAACACCACCTAAACTTTTTTTTTCTCACTGGCTTCATCAATGCATCTGCAACATTGTCCAAAGTATCCACTTTTCCTAAAAAGACCTTTCCATCCTCCACCATATCTCGCACAAAATGATATTGCACATCAATATGTTTCATCCTGGCATCGAAAGTAGGATTTTTTGCTAAAAAAATAGCACTCTAACTCTCACAGTATAGTGCAATTATCCCTGCATCAAATCCAATGTTAAAACACAAAATTTTTAACTAGATTGCTTCTTTATAGGCATGTGTTGCTGCCATGTATTCTACCTTTGTAGTGGACAAAGTGAATATAACCTGCCACTTACTCATCCAACTAACTACACCATCATTTATCATGAAAATATATCCACTGGTGGATCTTCTGTTGTGAATTTCCCCTGCCCAATCAAAATCCACATATCCTCAAATGCTGAGAGTCCTATGTGATTCAACCAAATTTCCATGGTAACACAAATCATATTCTGAAGTGCCCTTCAAGTATCTAAACACTCTTTTTACAGCATCTCAATGTGTCCTTCCAGGATTTTCCATATAATGAATAAGTACTCCCACTACTTGGGCAATGTTTGGCCTTATATAGACCATTGCATACATTAAACTGGCAACTGCACTAGCATAAGGCACTCTGGTCATGCCCTCTATCTTATTAGGAGATTTTAGACAATCTTCAATAGATAGCTCCATTCCCTGCAAAACTGGAACAACTAGCTACTTGTAATCATTCATATAAAATCTCTCCATAACAATATTAATATACTTACTCTGACTGAGCCAAAGTTTTCTACTCTTCCTATCCCTAATTATTTCCATTCCTAGAATATACCTGGCTATACCAAGATCTTTCATTTGAAACTTTGCAAACAATTAATATTTTAGATCAGAAATCATTAACTTACTATTGCATATGAACAACATATCATCAACATAGAGAGCAATAATAAGAATACGATCCCTTTCAGCTTTGTAATATACACAATGATCGTATTTCGATCTTACAAATCCCAATGACAAAAAAAAGAGTCAAATTTCTGGTACCACATTATAGGAGATTGTTTTAAACCATACAAAGATTTTTTCAAATTGCAAACTAGTTTCCCTTTACCTTTTTCCATAAAGTGCTTAGGCTAGGACATATAAATTCTTCTTCAAGGTCACCATGAAGAAATGTTGTCTTCACATCCATCTGTTCAATCTCTAAGTCATATGCTACTACAAGTGACAAAAGAAATCTGATAGATGTTAGCTTAACTACAAGGGAAAATATTTCTCCATAATCAATTCCCTCTACCTGGGAATATCCCTTTGCAACCAACCTTGCCTTATACTTTTTAGCACTGCCATCTAGACCTATTTTCTTTTTAAATACCCATTTATAGCCAACAACTTTCCTACCTTCAGGCAAGGGCACCAAACTCCAAGTATCATTATTTCCTAATGATGCCATTTATTCATTCATGGCTTCCAACCAAGAGTCTGAATCAGACATTCTAAATGCCTCTTTCACAGTCCTAGGCTCATCAGTGCTAGAAATTAAAGCATAGGTACAAGAGAATCTAACAAATAAAATCCATACCTATCAGGTTGCTTTCTTTCACATATTGACCTCCTCACAGACTGAGGCTGAGGTTGTTCTTCTTCTTCAAAACTCTCAGAACTACTTGAGCTCTCCTCAATTTCTCGTAAATTTTGAATTTTGAATTCCTCTTTATCTGGTGTCAGAGGCATTTCAACTACATCCTTTTTATTTTCTGATTTTGTCTCTGATTGCAAATCCAAGGTGTTGATGGTGAAAATGGCACAACAACAGTTAAACAAAATATTGCTATTATGTTTCTGCTGAAAGAGAAAGATAACAAATGGATATCTTAGCTCCCAAGGTCTTTGTAGTTGGTTCACAATTGTGCTAATGTCCCTCAGTGGTCAATGTAACAGTAATGTTCAAGGGGCCTGCTAGTGTGAGCTTATGGATTTTTCTAAGATCAAGCATGAATTTACACCTACTCTAATATAGGTTTTAAAGAAACAACAAAAGATAGATTAGGGTTTTGGTACTAAAAAGAATGATAATTCACCTATATTAACCAGATTTGTTATCCTTAAAGGAATTGTAAACTAAAACTGAAGAAAAAAATTAACTTGTGATTAACACACAGTTGCATTCATTCACAGTGTTGATTTCTACAATAGAGTACTAGATACTATTTTAAATAAAGCAGCAAAATAACATTCCATTCAATGAAGGCCTCACAAATCAAATGATTAACCTAAGACAAACACCATTCTGAAACACAATTTGAAGTAGATTAAGTTCTGATTGCTTCTACTATTAGTGAAATAGATAAACAACAATTACAAATTTGGTACAATCACCAATGTACAGAAAATCCATGACTCCAAATTGTTTCCATTTATACTAAGAAAACTGAAAAGATACACTATTGGTTCTTACTAGATCTAACTGCTAACCAAGAAGACAAAAGAAGCTCCCATTACAAAGAATCAGGATGCAGTTCTTTCTCCTCTAACTAAATTTTTCTTTCCTAATTTCTAACTCTTCCTCTCATTTTTCTAACCCTTTACAAAGAGGCAAGAATGTCATATATATAGAATGTACCAAAAGAATGCGCTAGCCCTTGATTTTAGGGTTTAAAAAATATCTACTTTCAGGAGGGTCAACTCTCAGATCTTTTTGAAAAGAGTTGGTTCTGCATTGAATGTGTATCCCTATTGTCCATGCTGATGAAAGATTTCCACCCTCAAGAGAAGCCTTTAGATCTTTTGTTACTACCACATTAACTCTCCTATCTCTGTGTCCATACTCGAACTCCCTCCGAAGGACTTCCTTTAATGCTCTAAAGCATTTTTCCATTAATACGGATCCGCCCCTACTAATGGTCACTACAGCTGTCCCTGTGAGTCATGGTTGCTTCTTTCCTTCGACCTCCTTCATGTTCTAGACCTTTCTACACATTGACTATCTTCTGGAAGCATCATCGGGCCTCCCTTTAGGTCTGAACATCATCACCCGATCTGATCCATCACCATTTGATCTCAGAAGGAGTCCATGTTGTTTGCATCCTATTGATCTCCTTCAAGGTGGTAGTCAATCAATCAAATTGTCACTGGTTCACCTTCTTAGCTCCTCTTGATTGGTTAGACATATGCTGTGCAAGACTTTCAGGTGGTCAAAGGTCATTTGAATGGAATCACATATCGGTGACACACTAATCGTGTCTCCTCAATGCGATTATAGCTCACATCAGCCATCGGCATAACATATATCAGTCGGCAATGCCTTTTGGCAAGCTATAGAAGTCATATTGATGCCACAAAACCTATCAGCAAGACAGTCACTAGTCGACATGACCTTATAGTGAAGCCACTCTTTTCTCCACTAGCACATTCCGTATCGGCAAGACCCTTCTGGGTCGGTGAGACTTCATGCCGATGTTCTCTCTCTTTGGCTTGGAACTCCTATCGACAAGAGTCCACCCTGTTGGTGAGACCTCATGTCGATCTCTTCTTTTCTCGCTGAGCACATTCCATCTTGGGGATACTTCTTCATTTCGGGGAGACCTTACCCCGAACTCACGCCCTATCGTCAAGACATCTCTAGGTTGGCGAGAACTTTCACTGAATTCATTCATTCTCCCTGGGCTCATTATATTTCGGTGAGACTTTCTTTGGTCACTGAGATGCTATGGCGATATCATCCCACCCTTGCCTAGCCCAAACCCTTTCTCTTTCGGTGAGACTTTGTCAGGTTAGCAAGATCTCTTGTCAAGCCCTAGATCTTTGGGCAAGCTAATCGCACCCTGGTGAGATTCCATCCTATCAGCAAGACTCTGTTGTCGAGGAGACCTTATTTCGAGAGTAAATCACTCTCCTCGATGTGATTTTGTTTTGGCAAGAGTCCACCCTGTCGGTGAGACATCTTGCCAACACTAACATCCTTCACCAAGACCTTTAACAGTCAGGGAGATGTCTCCCTGAAGCAATCAACTCTTACCAGAACCTTCATTTCATGTTGGTGAGACCTTTTCCATTCAGCCAGACCTCCTAGCGATGATACCTCCTTTCGATGAGACTCACAACCATCAGTGAGAGTTTCGCCCAAGACACCCCATTTCATCGATGCCACTCCTGACTACATCTCCATTTTGTTGAGACTCTGATGGATTAGTGAGACCTTACACCGATATCACCTCATGTTGGCGAGACTTCCTTCTTTCATTGGGAGCCCATTTAAACAACTGTCGGGGAGAATTCTTGGTCAGTGGGAGATCATAGTGAGTAGGACCTTGTTTCCACCATGACATCCTTTTTTGGTAGGACTTCCTCCATGTCGGCGAGACCCTTCACGGAAGGAATTATCTTTTGGCGATCTCATTTCACTTCGGGGAGACAAGCTGCCTTTGTCGAGACCTTTCAAAGAGTTCAAAATTTCTCTAGGCCCATACCCTATTTTGGAAAAACCCCGCCTTGTCGGTGAGACCTTTTGGTGAGCCACAAATGTTACACCGAAGGGAGAACCTTTCAGCGAGACTTTTCTCTTTCATCCAAACTTATGCCAAACACAAATCCTTCGCATGATGTTGCTCCATTTCTTTGAGACATCATTTCTTCAGCTAGACATCATGCCGAAGGTTTTATCTTTCAAAGATGCTAACCGTTGTCGCCAAGACTTCAATCGGTGAGACCTCTTGGCGAATGCAAAAAAATTTCCCTGATCCCGCCATGTTAGACCGAAGGGAGAACCTTTCGGTGAGACCCATTCTAATCGCCTAGACCTCTTGCTGAAGGAAAAAATTATTGTCAAGCTCTTATTTTCGGTAAGACTCCCCCGGGTCGGCAAGAGATTATGCTGAGCTCTTTATCCCTTTGGCGACACTAGTCTTGCACAATGATCGGGGAGACTTCCACTTAGTCACCGAGAGTTCATAGCGACCGAAATGTCTTGCAACTCCTTGGATTTCAAATGAATAGAACCTAACTACCAGTCGGCCAGACAATAGGAGGGTCTCAATGAATTTTTCTTGAGGAATTTTATGCTGAATGGGACTGAAGCATGCTTTAAAGCTGACTTCCTTGAGAGAGATTTATAGATGAGTGATTCAATCCTGCAAAAAAAATGCCTCAGTCAGTCCTTGGAGCATATAAAATACATCATTGTTCATGATTACTTCGTTGATTCTTAGCAAGAAGAAAACCAAGGCAAGCTGAGATAGAATTTTTTTTTCACAAAACAAAGAAGACAGACTCGGGAGGAAAATAGAAGAACTCCCAAGAGCAAAGAAAATAACTAAAGAAGACAAAAAGAAAACAAACAAAAAAAGGGGGACCCATTTTATTCCAGAATAAAATGGGGTGGTTATGCAAGGCATAACAAATGGTGACTTGGTTTGGAAAATGGTTTAACCATTTTCAAGAAACTGAAGCATTCAGCTACCCAAAACTCTTGGTTCATGAACATCACAACTCCAGTTGGGTTAGTTTTAGTAACCAATGCTGAGCTAGAATCTCAAATGTAATTCAACAATAGCTACTCCTGAATCTATGTGTGTGCTTGATAGTGCATCATCCTTTCGTAAATTTTTCTTTATCTTTTGAACAACAATGTGCAAGATTTGAGCTACATGAGTTGATTCCCTTTAGCTATCGTGCAATGATATCCTAGGCATTACTCCGCTGCTAGTCAGGCTTCCATACCCCCAATAGAGACACCTCTAGTTTTCTCACAGCATAGCGCTACTACCAGTCAGACGTCCATAGCCCCGATAGAGATACTGGAATCACCCACTCATGTTGAGTCTTCTTTTCTCTTTAGATCATTCTGTCTTCTTTTTTTTCCTTTTCCAATAGAGTTTTAGATATTTCATTCAATTGTTTTTTTCTCAATATGTCAGATGTTTAACATCTGTTTTGGGTTGAAAACTACCATGGACCTCATAGCAGCACTTGGGAGATCAGATTTTTCACTCAAACCTTACAACACTATCATCCTAGGAAAAATATACCATTACAAGAGGAGATGATCTTGATGATTTGTGATAGATTCAAAGGGAGCTAATGAAGGTTATTTACTTTGTACCTTGTTTTCAATAATTTCACAACTCTTATTGACAATGGGCATAAAACAAAGAGTTTAGGACAAGATCACCCAATCAGCAAAGTTGAAAATATCTAAACCACTTCTCTCCTAATAACCAAAGCATACCTGAGATAACAACCACCATTTCAAGATGGAAAGAAACAAACCAACCCCCGAAAACAAAAAAAAATAGAAACCAACAGAACAAAGGAAACAAAAAGACAGAAAGAAAGGACAAACAAACAAACAACAAATTATTTAAAAACAAAAGAGCAAATTACTTACACAAAGAGTAACAAATTATTCACATAGAGAACATAGTTATTTACACATAGAAATTATTCACAAGCAGGAACAATTTACACAGATGCATCACCCAGCAAAAGTACCAACTTCATGACTCAAAATAGTGTTTAAGAAACTATCCATTGACAGACAATGGAACAGGTTCTCCAGTTAAAATACTCAATAGGAAAGCATGTTCCCCTAGGATCTCAACAATCTGATAAGGACCTAGCTAGAGCTTATCGAATTTCTGGTGACTACCCTTATTTTCACTAGATTTATCCCATAACAACACAAGGTCTAATATCCTGAAAGCTTTGATTTTGGCTCTTTTGTCAAACCAAAACTTGAAAACAGCCTTGTGTCTAAAGAATTATTGCAAGGCGACATCTCTCTGTTCTTCTAATTTCAATAAGGCAGTTAACCTTACTTCTATCCTACTGTCACTAGAGTAGAATTTTCGCATGAACTCAAGGATAGGTATTTACAGATGGATAGGGAACACATGATCTTAGCCATATACCAGCTTGAATGGTGAAGTCTTTAAAGTAGCCTTAATCCTAGTCCTATCTGCCCATAATGCAAATCTCAGCTGGGTATGCCAGTCTCTAGGATTGTTTTATAACAGTTTCTTAATTACCCCTAAAAGATTCTTGTTGCTTGATTCTGCAACTCCATTGCCTTGTGGGTAATAGTTTGAAGAATATTTCAAGACAATTTTTTGATCATAAGCCCAGGAAATAAACTTAGAAAAAGAAAAGGAAGAGCCATTATCACATACCAATGTGAAGAGTACCCCAAACCTAGTTGTAATGCATTCGGTGAGGAACTTGATCAATACCTTTATTGTATTTTTTTGCAGGGTATAGCCTCTATCCATCTTGTGCAGTAATCAGTAGCAGTCAAAATAAACTTGTGTCCTATAGAAGAATTCTAGTTAATCACCCCAATAAAATCTAATGCCCACTAGGCAAATGGCCTTACCTCATAGACGGGCTACATGGCATTCTTTTGATGCAGAAATCTGACATACATGACATGTTATCACATGCTAATGGGAATCTTTGAACACACAAGGCTAGTAATAACCAGATCTAAGGATCTGGTGTGCCAATGAAATTGCAAAACCATGACCTATGCTATGTTTCCCATGAAACTTAGAGATCACATGTTTAGCCTCTTGTTGATCAATGCATCGTAGGTACACTCCCTCAAAATTCTTCCTATATAGTAGCCCTCCTTTGAACATATAATGGGAACTCTTCATTCTTAGCGCTCTCCTTTGAGTTTCATTCATTCCTTCTGGACACTGATTGTTGAGCACAAAATAGACAATATTAGCATACCAAAGGTCATTGGAGAAAGACTGGGTTGTGTATTGCTAAAAAATGATGTTGTCACCAGCATTCGCCATGGAGTTGGACAAACATGTACCTCTAACAAGTCTCATAGGGTGTATCTCCAAATCAAACTCTTGCAAGATGACCATCCATTTCCCTTTTTTTTCTCCCAGCTCACTCTGCATAAGTAGGGAGTTCACAGCAACGTCAAGAACTACAACAATGATTTGGCTTTAGAGAATGTAGTGCCTGAACTTCTTGACAACCTTGACCAGCGTGAAAGCTTATTTTTCAATAGGTATATATTTAATTTTAGCATTCTTGAATGGAGAACTCATGAAAGCGATTGACCTCTCCTCTACCTCTTCTCCTCATTGAGTTAGGATAGCTGCACAGGAATGTTCAAAAGCAAAGGAATAAATATAGAATGGTTTTAAGTAATCAGGGCTAGTAAGGACTGGTGCTTCTGAAATGGATCGCTTGATTTGTGAAAATGCCGCCTTTGCCTCATAGCTCCATTATGTTTTGGTGTCTTTCTTCATCATTTTGTTCAGTGGTTTTACAATTTTTGCAAAGCCCGTGATAAATTTTATTACAAAATTGATCTTTCCAAAGAAAGATCTTAACTCTTTCTTGCTCCCTGGCCTGGTGATCTCCAAGATGGACTCAACTTGATCCAAGTCAATTGATATTCCTCTTTCTGAGATTATGTGCCCCAAAATCTTCCCTTCAGAAACTCTGAACACACACTTTCTAAGATTCAAGGAGATGCCATACTAGGTACATCATTCCAAAACCTTAGCCAAGTCCGCAGCATGGTTCAATCTATCTTTGGAGAATACCGTCAGGTCGTCCATGTCGACGATGATGCACTTTCCACTTAAGTCCTTAAATGCAATGTCCATGGCACACTGAAAGGTCACTCTAGCATTTATTAGACCGAATGGAATCCTTCTGTAAGCAAACATTCCCCACTTTGTAGTGAAGTTTTTCTTCATTCTATCTTCACAATTAACCATTACCTGATTGTATCTAGAGTAACCATCAAGGAATGATATCATCTGAGATCCGTTGACAGCCTGCAAGACCTCATCCAATGAAGGAAGTGGGTAGTTATCTTTTTCTGAAGCTCTATTTAGATTTCTAAAGTCTACACATAACCTAATCTCTCTATTTTTTTTACAGACTGGATTAATGTTGAATGGTGTACCAGGAAGATTATCCTTGCAAAAAGCAATTTTTGAACTTCCTTAAGGATCAGTGGCTCAATCAGGGCGTTGACAGGGCACTACTTTTGTCAGAATGGCTTAGATTCGAGCTTTAGAGGGATAGTATGAGTCATCACAGAAGCATCGAATGTCTTTAGATCTTCATATCCCCAGGCTATTGCAACAATATATTTCTTCAATGCCTTCAATATATCTTTTTTGATTGCTTAAGGGCAGGCTTTCCCTATGTAGACATTCCTTTCAGGGCCAGAATCAACTAGGTTAACGGTTTCATATTCGCCTCCTTTATCTTCAACTAATATCTTCTCTCGAGCCCTTAGGTCTGAATCAAAGATTCTTTCTAGGGCCACCATTCCCTTGGGGATGTTGTTACTTCTCAAATTGAGGACCCCTTTTGTATCACAATCTTCAAGGTTCCAATCTCCTTGATCCCTGTTGGACTCATCAATGATTTGTCCTTCAAAAACATCTGCACTTGCTAGGAAATTAAGGATATGTAGATCATCATCAAAGACCTAAAAGTTATTGATATTATCAGGAATAGCTGGGGTGGATATCAATTCTACTGAGAATATTTTCTTAGAGCCTTGCATAGGTTCCAGGGTGCTTGCAGCAATAGCTAATGAATCGGCTATCTGATTTTCTTCTCTAGGGATCAAACTAATCCCAAAGGCATTAAAGTCCTCAATCAGGTTCCATACCCTATTTCTATATGTTGCTAACCTTTTATTGTGACATGTATATTGGCTATGCACTTGCTTGATAACTATTTTTGAGTCTCCTTTCACCACCAAGGCAGTGACTTTCTTCTTATGTGCAAACATTAGCCCTTGAGCTAGAGCTTCGTATTCTGCTACATTGTTAGTGCATCCAAATTGTAGCCTGTAAGAAGCAAAGAAGGTTTTCCATTTTGGGATGGTTAGTTCAATCCCAAAACCATAGCCTATCTTAGATTTGGATCCATCAAATGTGAGGGTCCACAGTTGATCATGAGTTGGGGTTAATCCTTTTGAAGTCATTGTGGGCACTTAGATAGAATGAGCCAAGGACGAGGTTACTTGATCTTTTGGATTAGATATAGGGAACATGTGTTCAATAGGTTCCTTGGGAGTAATTCCCAATCCATGCACAGATGTATTATGTGACCCAAGGCTATCCTTTTGACATTCACTTGCATCTTTGATGGATCCATCGGGTTTCGACATACTTGTGAGAGTAGGGGTGTTGGGAAAATCTTGGAGTTGCTCATTAATATGCTGATTCAGAGATGTGTCTAGGGTAGGTTCAATTTGAGAAGGAACTTCCTTTGAAGGTACCCTATCCTTGGTTAACATTATTGCTTCCTTGGCTTCAAATGAGAACTGACCTACAATGCTCTCAGGGTGACTTGAGCTAACATCCTCAGCTTGGGAAACATGATTTAAAATGTCAATGCAGCGTTGGAAAGTCAATTCAGAATGATTTTGGTAGTGTACCCTACACCAATTAGGGAGTAGAAGACTTTGCAGATCAATATCTTCCCCTAAGACTAGCTAATCTTGTTGTAGCTTTCTAATCAAGGCCTGCTAATTTTCATTAATCACGGGATTAGAGAACTTTTGTAATTAGAACGAACAAGGTTAAAATTTCCTCTCTTTGAGAAACCCCTATCTCAGCTTCAAAGTAAGCTACCTCATTGGGACAATCATACTTAGTGATGATATGTTTGAGGCAAGGCTCACTTTCAATTCTAATCTATGTAGGCACTCTCCTCCATGGTAGCCACATATGTGAAAAGTCAAGGGAGAGATATCCTCTTATACTTTTCATCAAGTCTCTACTCAAAAACATACCATAGGTCTCGGGAATGTCTGCTACTTGAATATCTATGTTAGTTAGGATCCTAGGGTCAGATCCTACTTGCACATGTATGTTTCTCAATTCCCCTACTACATTAACCTATATTTTGTCAAGTTGGATGACCTTCTTATTTGTCCAGATATGGTTTTATCCCAATTTCTTGCATACAGAAAATGGCATAACATTGCCTGAAGCTCTTGAATCTAGTAGACAATTATGTAGATTCTTCCCACAAATTCTTAAACTTAGAAGAAATGGTGGGGTGCCTAACTTTCTTCTGTACAAAACTGCATTCATGTCCACATTAGGGGCAACCTTGTTTTTCCCTTTTGATTTATCAGCTTGTTCTAATGCTTTCAACACTATCTCCCTTTGAGCAGGGCACCACTTTAGGATGTCAAAATATGACAAAGAGGTTTTATGCCTTTGCATCTCAGAAACAATATCAAATTTTGTATTATAACTTGAATTATTTTTTACAACACCAAGTGAGTTACCCTTGTTATGGAAGTCAGGAGGACCTTTTGGTGGAGGAGGGTTATTGTCAGCACTTTGGTTTAGAGGCACCATGTGATTAGGTGGTGCTAATGTAGTGAATGGACCCTTATTCTGATTCCTTAGGAAGTGTCCTCCCTTTGTTTGAAAGGCTTGGGCATCATACCTATCTTCCTCTAGTCCATTCTCACTTTGCATTGGGAATGAGGGTTCTTCTTCAAAGAGGTCATAAGCCATTGTTGTATCTACTGAGTCACCTCCTTTTTTTGAATTCCCTTAGAACTTTTGGTCATCTACCTATGCCATCTTCACAACTTTCTCCACTTTAGGGAAGTTCACCTCAGAATGGGTTGTAGTATCATGTAGCCTGCACCAGTTAGTCACAAAATTAAGGTCGGCAACATTCACAATATTTGACCTTTCCTCATTAGCTTGATAATTATGAGAGACTCCACCATTGTTTGGCCCTGTATTCCATTGTCTTCTATTATTTGGCCTTTGGTTAATCCCCTATTTTGATTTTGATAGCCTTGGTTAGAGGAGTTTTGGCCTTGATAACCCCTTTGGTTGCAATTGTTGTTCTGATTAGGGTTGTTACTTTGGTTTTGGGAGGGGTTCAATCAAAGTTGAGCCATGTCATTTGTAACCTAAGACAGTGTTTTCTTCAAGGTCTCTACCTCATTTGTAAGTTGAACTACCTTTTCACTTTCAATAGCCTTAGCAACAGGTGGCGGTCCACCATGATTTGGTGTTCCAGCTTGGTTGTGATGACCTTGCGAACTTTGAGGAACCTGTGGTTGTTGGAAGAAATTAGGGGTTCCATTAGCAAAGAATCAAATAGGTGGTTGAGCATGTAACATAGACGTGGGCCCATAGTAGGAAGGAGACATCCCTAGGATAGTATTTAACAAAGGGGTTGGGCTAGGCATGTGATATCCCATTGAAGGGAAACCTCCTCCCAGACTTTCTTGTTGAGAACTAATTTCTTGTTGCAGCTTGATAGCCAAATGATAAACTTTGGATAGAGAATTAGTATCATTTGGTTGATAAGTTTTTTGCAGGAAAAAACCTAGCACAAGGTCTATAACTCTAAAGTGTGCTTGAATAGTACTATTCTCAGTAACTAGATAGGGGTCTTGCAATCTCCTATAAATTCGTTGGAACCTAGTATTGAACAAGGGCAAGGATTCACATGGCTCCTTCCTAATAGTAGCAAATTGGTGGTATAAAAGAGTTGGATCCACATAAAACCTAAACTAATTAATGAAAGCATTTTCCAAGTGTGTACAGGTCAGAATGGAACCTTGAGGAAGATTAAGGTACCAATTGTATGCCACCCCTAAGGAGTAAGGGAACAACCTACAAACTACATTGTGGTGAGCTATCTGAGCTCTGGTACAAGCATCCTTAAAAGCTTGTATGTGGTCTTCAGCACTCCTTGATTCACCATGAATGTACTTAGGGTAGAATTTCTCAAGGTTCTTAGGCATATCGTGAAAACCCGTTCCCAATGGAGAGGGATTATTCTTAAAAAATTCCATTGGTGGTGGTGGTTGAGCCAGTTGTTGGATGGGTTGAACCAGCTATGATGGCAGTTGAGATGGATTCGGTGGTGGATTGATGGGTGTCCACTAGGGTATTGGTGAAAAGCTTGGTGGAGTGAGTGGAGCTGATAAGGGTGGTATGATAGTTGCCCCAGTCTTGTCACTTCTGTGTCTTGTTGGGGTCTTGAGTTCTATGAAAGGTGATAGATTTTTAGCTGATCGAAGAACTTTGTGGTGCCTTTATAGGGAGGAAAACCTAGTTTTATCTAGTTTTCCCTTCTAGGCCCTCCTTCTAGTGCCAGCTTCTATTGATGGTGAAAATGGCACAACAACAGTTAAACAGAATATTGCTATTTTGTTTCTCCTGAAAGAGAAAGATAACACATGGATATCTTAGCTCCCAATGCCTTTGTAGTTGGTTCTCAACTGTGCTAATGTCCCTCAGTGGTCAATGTAATAGTAATGTTCAAGGGGCCTGCTGGTGTGAGCTTATGGATTGTTCTAAGATCAAGCATGAATTTAAACTTACTCTAACTAGGGTTTTAAAGAAACAACAAAAGATAGATCAGGGTTTTGGTACTAAAAAGAATGATAATTCACCTATCTTAACAAGACTTGCTATCCTTCAAGGAATTGTAAACTAAAACTGAAGAACAAAACTAATCTGTGATTAACACATAGTTGCATTCATTCACAATGCTGATTTCTACAATAGAGTACTAATTACTATTTTAAATAAAGCACCAAAATAATATTCCATTCCTTAAAGGCCTAACAAATCAAATGATTAACTTAAGAAAAACACCATTCTGAAACACAATCTGAAGTAGATTAAGATCTGGTTGCTTCTACAGTTACTGAAATAGATAAACAAGAATTACAAAGCTGGCACAATCACCAGTGTACAGAAAATCCATGACTCCAAATTGTTTCCATTTATACTAAGAAAAATGAAAAGATACACCATTGGTTCCTACTGGATCTAACTGCTAACCAAGAAGACAAAAGAAGCTCCCATTACAAAGAATTAGGATGTAGTTCTTTCTCCTCTAATTGACTTTTTCTTTTCTAATTTCTAACTCTTCCTCTCATTTTTCTAACCCTTTACAAAGAGGCAAGAATTCCATATATACAGAATGTACCAAAAGAATGTGTTGGCCCCTAATTTTAGGGTTTACAAAATATCTGCTTTCAGGAAGGTTGACTTTTAGATCTTTTTGAAAATATTTGGTTCTGCATTGAATGCGTATCCCTATTGTCCATGCTGATGAAAGATTTCTGCCCTCAGGAGAAGCCTTTAGATATTTTGTTACTACCACATTAACTCTCCTATCTCCATGTCCATACTCAAACTACCTTCAAAGGATTTCCTTGAATGCTCTAAAGCATTTTTCCATTAATACCAATCTGCCCCTGCTAGTGGTCTCTATAGCTATCCCTATGAGTCATGGTTGCTTCTTTCCTTCAACCTCCTTCATTTTCTAGACCTTTCTACACGTTGACCATCTTCTAGAAGCATCATCAGGCCTCCCTTTAGGTTTGAACATCATCACCCAAGCTGATCCATCACCATTTGATCTCAGAAGGAGTCCATGTCATTTGCATCATGTTGATTTTCTTCAAGGTGGTAGTCAATCAGTCAAATTATCACTGGTCCACCTTCTTAGCTCCTCTTGATTGGTTAGACATATGCCATGCAAGAATTTTAGGTGGTCAAAGGTCATTTGAATGGAATCGCATGTTGGTGAGACACTAATTATGTCTCCCCGATGCGATTATAGCTCACAATAGCCATCGGCATAACATATATCAATCAACGAGGCCTTTTGGTGAGCTATAGAAGTCATAACAATGCCATAAAACCTATCAGCAAGATAGTCGCTAGTCAGCATGACCTTATAGCAAAACCCCTCTTTTCTCAGCGAGCACATTTCGTATCGGAAAGACCCTACCGAGTCAATGAGACTTCATGGCAATGTTCTCTCTCTTTGGCTTGGAACTCCTATCGGCAAGAGTACACCCTGTCAGTGAGACCTAATGTCAATCTCTTCTTTTCTCACCAAGCACATTCCATCTTGGGGAGAATTCGAGCAGACCTTACCCCGAACTCACGCCCTGTCGCTGAGACAACTCTGGGTCGGCGAGACCTTTTTCCGAATTCATTCATTCTCCCCAGGCTCATTATATTTCGGTGAGACTTTCTTTGGTCGCTGAGACATTATGGCGACATCATCCCACCCTTGTCAAGCCAAAACCCTTTCTCTTTCGGTGAGACTCTGTTGGTTTGGCAAGACCTCTTGCCAAGCCCTAGATCTTTGGGTGAGCTAATCACACCCCTGTGAGATTCCATCCTATCGGTAAGACTCTGTTGTCAAGGAGACCTTATGTTGAGAGTAAATCACTCTTCCCGATGTGATTCTATTTCGGCAAGAGTCCACCCTGTCAATGAGACATCTTGTCAGTGCTACCATCCTTCGCCAAGACCTTTAACAGTCGGGAAGATGTCTCCCCAAAGCAATCCCCTCTTACAGGAACCCTCATTTCATGTCGGTGAGACCTTTTTCATTTGGCTAGACCTCCTAGCAATGATACCTCCTTTCACCGAGACTAGCAACCATTAGCAAGAGTTTCGCCGAAGACACCCCATTTTGCCAATGCCACTCCTAACTACATCTCTATTTTGTTGAGACTTCGATGGATCAGCGAGACCTTACACTGATATTAGCTCAAGTTGGTGAGACTTCCTTCTTTTTCTGAGACATTACACCGAAGTCTCCTCTTTCACCGGGAGCCCATTTAAACAACTGTCAGGGAGACTTCTTGGATGGCAGGAGATCATAGCGAGTGAGACCTTGTTTCCGTGATGACATCTTTTTTTGGTGGGACTTCCTCCATTTCAGTGAGACCCTTCGCCAAAGGCATTATCTTTTGGCAATCTCATTTCACTTCAGAGAGACAAGCTTCCTTCACTGAGACCTTTCACCAAGTGCAAAATTTCTCTAGGCCCATACCCTATTTCAGCAAGACCCCGCCTTGTTGGTGAGACCTTTCAGCGAGCCCCAAACATTACACCAAAGGGAGAACCTTTCAACGAGACTTTTCTCTTTCAGTCAAACTTCATGCCAAACACAAATCCTTTGCCCGATGTCACTCCATTTCTTTGAGACATTATTTCTTCGGCCATACATTATGCCAAAGGTTTTATCTTTCAAAGATGCAAACCATTGTCTCCAAGACTTTGTTTGATTGGTGAGACCTCTTGGTGAACAAAAAACACTTTCCCCAAGCCCACCATGTTACACCGAAGGGAGAACCTTTCGGTGAGACCCATGCTAATTTCCCAGACCTCCTGCCAAATGAAAAAATTATCACCAAGCTCTTATTTTCGGTAAGACTCCCCCAGGTTGGCAAGAAATTATACCAAGCTCTTTATCCCTTTGGCGATGCTTGTCTTGCACAACGATCAGGGAGACTTCCTCTTAGTCACTGAGAGCTCATAGAAACCAAAATGTCTCGGTGACTCCTTGGATTTCAAATGAATAGAACCTAACTTCCAGTTGGCCAGACAACAAGAGGGTCTCAGTGACTTTTTCGTGAGGAATTTTATGCTGAATGGGACTGAAGCATGCTGTAAAGCTGACTTCCTTGAGAGAGATTTATTGATGAGTGATTCAATCCTACAAAAAAAATGCCTCAGTTAGTCCTTGGAGCATATAAAATACATCATTTTTGATGATTACTTCGTTGATTCTTAGCAAGAAGAAAACCAATGCAAGCTGAGACAAAACAAAAATTTGATGAAACAAAGAAGACAGACTTAGGAGGAAAATAGAAGAACTCCCAAGAGCAAAAAAAATAAATAAAGAAGAAAAAAAGAAAACAAACAAAAAAAGGGGGACCCATTTTGTTCCAAAATAGAATGGTGTGGTTATGTAGGGCATAACACAAGGTAGAAGGCTTCAACTCATGAAAGATAACACTTCTTTTGTATAGAACCTTCTCTGTATTAGGATTCTAAAGCTTGTATCTTTTTATGCCAACACTATAACCAATTAAAATACATTTGATAGGCTTGTCTACCAATTTAGATATTTTCTCATTTGGCACATATGCATATGCCTCATAGCCAAAGACACAAATGTGTCTCAAAGAGGGCTTCTTTCCAGACCATGCTTCCAAAGGTGTTTTCTCAACAAGAGAGAAATTAGGAGAATGGTTTATTAAATAACATGCTATTGCAACTGCCTTAGTCCAGAACTTCTCCTCCAAGCCAACACTACTTAGCATACTTCGTGCTCTTTCCATCACTGTCCTGTTGAACCTTTCGGCAACTCCATTTTTCTATGGAGTGTAGGGTGTAGTTTTATGTCTTTTAATCCCATGATCTTTACAATACCTCTCAAACTTGTCAGAACAAAACTCATCGCCATTGTTAGTCCTTAAACTTTTTATTTTTCTTCGAGTCTAATTTTCCACAAGGTTTTTAAATTCCTTAAAATGACTGAACACTTCTGCTTTACTTTTCAAAAAATAAACAAATGCTTTGCTTGAATAATCATCAATGAACGATACATAATATCTTGATTTAGACAAAGAAGGAACATTTACTGGACCAAAAACATCAGAATGTATGTAATCAAGTAAATTAGAAGATTTGGGAGGACTAGAGTAAAATGAAACATGGTGTTGTTTACCATATATACAATGTTCACAAAACTCAAATTCGAGGTTATAATCATCAAACCCCTCAATTAGGTTTTTATTTTTCAAGGTTTTTAAACCTTTTTCTCTAATGTGGCCTAGCTTATGATGCCAGAGCATAGTATTTTCTATTGGAAGTTTAACTTCCATAGAGTTTGCACTATCAGGAACTTTTTCCTCTTTTTCTCCATGAGTAGCTTTCTGTGACTTTACAAAGACACTATTGCATTGCACATCATGTGCATCTAGCTTATACAAGGTACCAATACAGACACCCGTAGCTAGCACCATTGAGCCTCTAGTCATCTTGCAACCATTTCTAGAGAACGTGACTTGCACTCCAATGTCATTCAAATTACTAACAGAAAGTAGATTTCAAGCCAAACTTGGTATATGCATTACATCATTGATTCCCTTTAGTCTTCCATCAGGGAATTGAATTCTGACTCTTCCACGACCAACTATTTTGAGAGATGAATCACTTGCCAAGTACACCCTTCCACCATCATATTGTTCATACTTAGTGAACCAGTCTCTATGAGATGTCATGTGGAAAGATCCTCAAGAATCAATCAGCCAGACATCATCTAATGCCTATGTAGCCAAGGCTACAATGAAGGCGTCTGCATCACTCTGAGAAGAAATCATTATCAAAAGAATACTTCTTCTTCTTTTTCTCCTCTTTACAATCCTTTTGGACATGGCTAGATTTCCCACAATTCAAACACTTCACCTTGGAATTCTTTCCAGGAGACTTTGATCTCCCTTCTAATTTTGATTTGGACTTCTTGTCCTTCTTCTTTCCTTTTTATTTTGATTTGCCTCTAACAACAAGATCCTCCTTTTCCATCTTAGAATATTTTCTTCTCATCTCTTATGATAACAACATATTCCATCTTAAAAGTGGATGTCGTACTCCCAATAGCCATCACCAAGTGATCCCAAGAATCTGGAAAAGAACATAATAACAGCATACAACGATCTTCTTCATCAATCTTCACACCTACAGATGCCAACTGAGCAATCAACATGTTGAAAGGATTCAAATGATCAACAACAGATGCTCCTTCCTACATTTTCAAAGACTATAGCTTCTTCCCTAAAAACAACTTATTTACCAAGGACTTGCCCTGATAAATAGCTCCTAGTCTTTTCCACAAAGAAGATGCAGTCTTTTCTTCATGAACATTCAGAAGAATAGAGTATGCTAAACAGAGCCTTATCAACCCCTTTGATTTTCAATCTACAAGGTCCCAATCCTCTTGCTTTATGCTTGTAGGATTCATTCCAGACACAACAAGACAAAGATCATGATCAACCAATAGATCTTCCATTTTAAGTTTCCACAACTCAAAATTGCTGTAATTGAATTTCTCAATTTCAATCTTTCCTAACGTGCTTGCCATCTTAATCTGTAATTCAAATTACCAAACTTCTACAAGACTCCCATTGAATAGAATTGACTCAAAAAACACAACATACCCACAAGGATAACACAACTGGCCAGGATCTAATACCACTTGTAAGGAAAGCTAAGGTGTAGAACAAACTCTTCTAATGTCAAAACCTTAGGGAACAATGCAGATGTGACTTTAAATTTTCAATTATAGTCTAATTAAAATACTCATGAAAGAAATAATAGAAATAGAGAAATGTACATTCATAATTTGGACACCATATTTACATGGGAAAACCCTTACGGGAGACAAACCCACCACACCAAGAAAAGCCTCTTTGTATTACAATAAACAAAATTACAGACAGAGTACTAACGTCACTTTTTGATGTCAATTTACAACAGCATAATTTCCTTAATCAACCTTGTATAAAACATCCTAGTTACAGTGCTCTCTAAATTGGATTCACACACACTGATCAGACATTGAACTATTCACGGAATCGATCATCCTCTTCGATTATAGAGTATATCCATGTCATTTATGGTCTGTTGATCTTCCTCACAGGAATGACCATAACAGTCGAAATACTAGCGGTTCACATTCTACTTCTCTGATTGGTCAAAAAAAACAACACAGGATAGACATTTGGTCAAGGCATTCAAACTATGTCGCATGTCGATGAGACACTAAGTCATGTCTCCTTGATGCCACAAAGCTCAACTGTCATTATCGCCCAGAATCACCACTATTGGAAAAAGTCATATCAAGTCCAAAACTATCACCCAAACTCAATCTATCACTAAGATATCATATCGATATCCACTGCAAAAGCATCAGCTAGACCATCGCTATTGGCGAGAGGTCATACCAAATGAAAATCCATCTTGTGCAGATCTGTCATAAAGACAAGTGCTATTGGTGAGAGTTCTCACCGAAAGCACCTTCCTGTCAGCAAGATAAGCCTTATCGCTAAGACTTCACACTAACATTCAACTCATGTAGCTCTATCAACAAGACCATCGCTATCAGCGAGACATCATACAAAGCACAGAACAGTCAAAGAGAGTAACGCTATCACCAAGAGGTTATATCAAATGCACCAACCTATCTTCAAGACCACATCCATCAGCAAGAGTTCTTACCGAATGCAAACCTATCAACCAAGTGTCTCCCCAATGACATCCTTGTGAATAACTGTCGGTGAGACATACACTATCAGGATGAGTTATTTTGAATGTTCAAGCCTCTCCCTGATGACTTTTGTCACCACAAGTCTCCTCAATAACCATTAGAGATCAACCCATCAGTAAGATAACTGCTTGGGTAGAAAGAGTTAGGAATCTTCTAGCGATTGACATGTCTTGCCGATGACTCCCATCGGCAAGAAATAACCAAAGTCTCGGTGACCTGAGCACTTCAAATGATTAGAATACTACTGTTGGTTGGTAAGACTTCCAGAGGGTCTCACCAACTTTATTCTTTCAAGAGTTTCATACCAGTAAGAATGAGGCACATTTTCCAACACTATCTTCCAAGACTGGTTCTTTACAAGCTCTCCAAGGTTCTACAAAATCCAGCTATTCCTCATACAATTTCTAAAATCCATCAAAGCCTAATACATCTATTCTCATCTTTGCTATTAAATTTCTTCTCCTACTCAAAGCATCAATAACTCTATTTGACTTTCCACTCCTATGTTTCAAAATAAAAGTATAACTCTACAAGAATTCTACCCATCTCACGTGTCTCCAATTCAACTTACCTTCATTGTTCAAATACTGTAATGTCTGATGATCTATATACAATAGAAAATCCTTAGGCAATAAGTAATGACTCCACTTCTTCAAGGCTTGAACAATGGCATAAAAATCCTGTTCATGCATTGAATACCTTCTCCTAGCATCATTTAATTTCTTACTATAATAAGCTACTAGTCTTCCTTCTTGACTTGATACTGCTCCAATTATATTTCCACTTGCATCATAGTCTACCTAAAATACCTTATTAAAGTATGGTAAATTTAACACAGGCTGGTTAGTCATGTTCTATTTCAACAACTCAAAACTCTAGTCTACTCTAGATGTCCACCTAAAATCCTTCTTATCTCCTCTCATTATTTTTGTCATAGGGCTACAAATAAAACTGAAATTCGTAATGAACTTTTTGTAGAAACTAGCCAATCCATGAAATGATCTTACATCTCCAATGATTTCCACTGTAGGACATTCAACAATTTCTCTTACCTTCTTAAGATCCATCCTCAATACATCCGTAAATATCACAAATCCCAGATATACCAATTCTTCCTTCATGAAACTACACTTCTTAATGTTTATCAACAACTGTTCTTCCCTCAACCTCTGCAAAAATTATCGTATATGCAACAAATGTTCTTCTCTAGTCCTACTAAAAATCAAGATGTCATCTAGATAGACAATCACAAACTTACCCAAAAATTTCTTCAATACTTCATTCACTAGCCTCATGAAAGTACTTGGTGCATTTTTTAGTCCAACAGGCATCACGAACCACTCATACAATCCTTCATTTTCCTTGAATGTTGTCTTCCACTTATCCCCTTCCCTAATTTTGATCTAATGATATCCACTCTTCAAATATATCTTTGTAAAGTATTTAGCTCCACTCAAGCAATCCATAATGTCATTCATCTATGGTAAAGGAAATCTACACTTTACTTGGATTTTATTTATGGCTCTAGAGTCTTTACACATCCTCCATTCTCCATCCTTCTTAGGTTCTAGCACAAGTATTGCACAAGGACTTAAGCTTTCTTTGATCAAAACCTTCTTTAATAACTCTTGCACTTGTCTATTCAAATCTTCATTCAATGCTGGTGTCATCCAATGTGCTACTTTATTAGGAAAACAAGCTTTAGGAATTAGTTGCATGCAAGGACTAATACTCCTCACAAGTGGAAATCCATCAGGTACATTATTTGAAATGATCTTTTCATATTCTTTCAACATCTCATTTATCTCCTTCAGTTGTTCTTCTACATGCTTCAAGTCCTCAACCTTCTTATGAACCAATGCATAACATGTGTTCTCATGTATCAGTCCATCTAGAAATCTCTTTCCATCAACAAAAAAATTTAGCATTTGTACAAGTCTTAGCTTTAGGAACATCCCCAATGGCAACAAAGTCTACTTCATCCCATTAGAAACAAAGGTATATGTGTTCTTCTTTACATCATGAATAGCATGTCTATCATACTGCCAAGGCCTTCCCAACAAAACATGGCATACATCCATAGGCATGATATCACAAAAAACTTCATCATGATAATTTCCTAATTCAATTTCACCAAACATTGTTCACTTACCAGTATCTTATGCTCATCTTGAATCCATGCTATCTAATAGGGCTTTGGATGTTTCAATCTTTCTAGCCTCAATTTCTTCACCATTTCTTTAGAAACTAGGTTCTCAGAGCTTCCACTATCAATAATCACTCTATAACATTTACAAGCTACCTTGCATCTGGTCTAGAACAAATTATTTCTCTACAACGACTCTTGATCCATTTCAATTTGAAACAATACTCTTTTGTTCACCAACACTTCTCCCTCTTTCAGTTTATTAGATGGTTTAACATGGTCTTCCTAAAAAAAAATTGTTCTCCTACTATTCTCTATCTTTCTACTTGTCTATCCTTGATTACATTCAAAGCCTATATGTCCTCCACCACACTTAAAACAAGTTCCCTTGAATACTCTTTTATCATGTCCTCTATCATCCTTTTTATAACCCTCATTCCAGTAACCACCATATCCTCCTCTTTGGTAAGAGTTTCTATGACCTCTATAGTATGAATTTTCATTCTTATTAACTTCCTTATCTTTATTTTTATCTACAAAATATCCTCTTCCTCCTCTAGTAAAAGTCTAATTTCCTCTCTAAAATCTTCCACCTCTTCCTCTCTATGTCTGCTCATGTCTTTTATTCAACTTCTCTTTTGCTTTTAGGGCACATTGATATGCCTCTTCCACACTCAACAATTTGATCAAAGTGATCTCATCCTTTATAGATGGCTTCAATCCATTCACATATCTGGCTACTTGCTTGACCTAATCCTCTGAATGCCTAGATCTAATATTCAACTTGTAGAACTCCTCGGTATATTCTATCACATTTGACTCCTACTTCAATTTTTAAAACTTTCAAAACAAACTGATCTAATAATCTGCAAGCATAAACTTTGTCTTTAATTTATTCACCATACGATCCTATGATTTTATCTTCTTCTTTCCTTGTCTTTTCCTATATATCTACAAATGTTCCCACCAAAGGGACACATGTCCTTTCAACTTTTTACAAGAAAATTTCACCTTCTTATCTTTGGTGGTACCTTCAAAATCAAATTACTTCTCCATCTATGTTATTCAATCAAGCAATTCATCTGAATCCTTGAGTTACCACTATAATCTGGTGAATTGAAATGTGGTTTACTATTTACTCTAGTTAGGGCTCCTATGAACCTCTCCTCTCCTCAATCCAGGCCAAGTTCATCTTCTCTTTCCCTTTCTTCCTATTTTTCTACCTCTTCATCACTCACATCATCAACTAGTCGGCCTCTCCTCTGGTCCTTTTTGACTGCTTCTAATCTAGCTACAATTCCTCTCAACATATCCATTATAGCTAGGTCTGAATTTCCACGTGCTCCATTTCCTCTACCATTTCTTCTTCCCACCATTAGTACACAAGTCCTCTGCAGCTATAGGTCATATCCTCAGTTCTCCACCCCACAAAAAATCTTCAAGAGGACTCTGCAAACTCTGACGATCTCTCACAAAATGAATCTCACTCTGATACCAATCTAGTGTAGTCACGGTAGGAGGGTCCTCCAAGAGAATAATCTAGACCATGCAACAAGAGTTACACAACAAAAACCACTAAGAATATGGAGGAAAATGCAAATTCAAACATTCTATTTATCAAAATTTTCAATTGCAAATAGTTGGCAACATCTACATTTACAGATTGTGCTTATAGGCCTAATACAACATGCTCAAAATAAAATATTCGTATATGCTCCTTAATGCGAGTGAAAAATATTACATATCAAATCTAATATTGATCTAACTACCTTCCTAATGATCAATTACAATGATTTATAGCATATCTAGAGATCTAGAATCTTCAATGTCATCCAAAGATCATTACAATCTCTGATGAAGAAAATGTAACATGTGCATGAAAAAGTTAAGCCTCAAATTTGAATTTCTCCTCAACGGGTGAATAGGATAAAGTGTAGACCTAAATTAAGGTTGGGGAAATCTCCATAGAACAATTCAAAACACATCATAAGGACCCGCAAGTTACAAGAAGGATCCATAAGAGACAAATCCAACTGTTAGGCTCGAAACTACTTGGTGCTCTATTCTAGAAAATTTTGCTTATTTTGAAAGTGATAACTTGCCAGAAAAAGAACCAATCATGCTAAAATATTGGAATAAGTAAAATTAACATTTCCATGATGAAAATAGAGATCCACGGGGTCTAGTGAGAAAATATAAAGAAATACTAAATCTTCCAACTTGAACTAGACAAGATCTGAAATAAGGACAAACGAAAATGAAAATATTTATGTTGATGCATGATTGCTAAGAACTAAGGATGCTCCTGCATCAAGTGCATATTGAGAAAACTATTTTTTATATATTTTCATTTGTGGTTCATGGTTTTTGGCAAGCTATATTGTTTTATCTGTGATATGGTATTGTTGATTGCTTCAAATTTTGATAAGGTGTTATTGAGAAAAGATTTTATTCTTTCTAAAAATGACTATTTTTGTTTAGAAAAGGTTGTGTTGTTTGTGTAGACACGCAAAATATGCATATAGGTCAATCCAAAGGCTTAATAAAATAATACCATTCCATCTCTCATAAATCATTCAACCTTTATCTTCCATCATCCATTTAATTAAATAAATCAGGACTTCATTTAATTGAAATCCAATTCATATTTCTCCTTTTCTAATTTAAATAAATCAAATATCTAATTCAAAGAGGTCAAACTCATCCTAATCATCATCCTAGCTAATTAATCTTGATTAAATGCTAATCCTCACCACTTGCATTCTCTATATTATGCCACTTGCACAAATAAATCAATTTATTGATTTATTAAATCAACATTTTCACTCAACATGGAATAGTCCCTAGAATTTGAAATAAAAAACAAGTGGACATGTACATCCAACAAGTCATTTATGAGCTCTTATATGGCTCTTACATGTCCCCTTCCAAAGGTAAAACTCAGCATTCATTGCACAAATTTGAATTTAAATTTCCCCCCTCCTGGGCACATTTCCCAAATATTGCACATGCATCAACCACTCACCACTTGACAAGTGTCTTCCTCTCATTTTTCCAATCTTAGTCACACATCCTCCATGTTTGGCACTCTTAGCATTTGAAAATATTTAAATAGAGGCTTCATCCTCAAGCAAATCCTCCACAATTTTCATCCACAAAGCTTATGCAAAGTCACTCTCTTCAAGTGAGAATTGATTTTGTCCACTCCACAACTACACAACTTGATCTCCACAATCTCATACAAGGTTACTCTCTTCAATTGAGAGCTAATATTTCCCATCTTATCATCATCTTCATAGCATCTTAACATCAATATTAATCAAGGATTGGGAAAGGGCTATTTTCTACAATAGCACCAATCCAATATGGGATAAAGTTTTGATCATGTTTTATGTGCTTGCAATTAGCTATTCTTGCTCTAGTTAGTTTTGGATATTTTATTATGGTTAAGTATCTCATAGGGATTTTTAATCTAATCTGTTTTAAGTGACTAACATGATATTATTGTGTTAATATTTCTAACCATTTGCAGATTTTGACATCCAAAAAATGGCCCAAAAGAGGAAAAAATCATTTTCTTTTTAAATTTTTAAATCCATGGTAAATCTTGTTGCCAACTTAAAGATATTGGATGCATAGGGTTTTTAAATCAATTTTTCTCATATGAAGGTTGTGGTAAATTGAAAATGTATTGGCATTTTATTTGAGTCAAATTCATGCCTTGTCAATTCAAATTTTTTTTTTTTACTCCTCTATTTAAAGGGATTCCTCCAATAGTTGATAAATCGTGTATATGTTTTTATCATTTTGTAAGACATGTGTAACTCTTACTTGTGATGTTTTCAGGAAAAAGGTGAAGGTGGATATCGAAATCAAACATTGAAATCAAGCAAAAAAAAAAGCAAGATTGGAATTGAAGAACTGGTCATCAAGATTGAAATTTAAAACCATTTTTTAATGCTTAAGAGCTTCCATTTCATGCTTTAATTTTCTGTTTTAAGCCAACTAATTCATTGTTTGTTTGCAAAGTTGGGCTAAAATTGAACCTTACAAACTAACTAGATTTTGTTTAAGGATAAAAAAATTGAAAAAAAAAACTTGACATTTGATTTTGGTGCTTAAAACGAACTCGAATCATTGCTTTGAAGGATAAAATGAACATGTGTCTTTTGTGTTTTGTAATCTTTTATGCAAAATAATCTCATCTAAAAAGGTGTATGCACTTCTCTCACGCTTCATGGCGATCTTGAGAATCAAAAGTATTTTTGATGACATTAAGTTGCATAAAAGATTGCCTCCACACTTCAATTTGAGTTTAAAATTTGACAAAATTTTGTGAGAGTGTGAGTGGAGCATCATCGCGTATATTCTCTTTCTTTGTGCCATCAAAGATTGATCAAGTTACGAATTTTTTCTTTACTCACTTTGTTTATCCTAGAGGGCCTACCTTGGGGAAAAATTACACACCCAAGGGAACGACTCAACCGGTAACACTCTAAAGACAAAAATATTTCCAATCGGGATATAAATGTGGGTATTGGAGTAAACGCCAGTATCACGCGGTTGGCTCTGACAAGATGGATCCAAAAGGGGACTCTTGTCATATGGGTCAATCTCCACAAATGGAAATTCTAAAATAGAACCCTTGTTTTGTAGTGGCCTATTAACCCATTCACCAAGTTTATCAAAGTGGTGATTTGGAACTTAGATTTTAAGAAGTTACTTGCCATGTCCAGTCTTGGTTGAAATATAGAGGTTAAGACTTCATTCTTAACACACCTTTATATTTTTTCCTTGGTTGCATGTAAAATCATCTCTTCTATGAAGGGAATGAGGAAATCCCACCAAGAAAAACGTACCAATTGAGCTAGGATGTCATATTGCTTGTGGTTTGAAAACACAGTGCTTTAATCGAAAACATTGGAAAACCAACATTCAACGAATCATAAAAATTGCAAACCCTTTAGGAGAGTCAAATATCCTTGAATAATTTCACATGTTATTGCTTTCCCTTGGGATTCGTGTCCTTAGAGGCATCTAAACATTTGGATTTCATCTCAATTTGCTTCTACTAAAGTCAACTATAGGTAACTCTTGCCTCAAATTTCCTTGGTTTCTACATAATACACTTTGTGGGAGAAGGGGAAAGTTGAGACATTAGACATCTAGATTCAAAATCTAATCAAGAGTGTGTTTGTGGTAAAAAAAATCCATTAAGCAAAGGTTAAATCAATTGATCCCCACACATGTGCTTGGCATCTTTTGGTCATATGGTTTTCATGCAAACATTGGTCTTTTGATTTTGAATTACTCTTAGAGAAAGGAATGTTCTTCACTATCTTGGCCTAGTAAACAAGTCTTTATTAGGTTCATTTAGGATCAAATCAAACACTTCATACATCCAAACATTTATCATCCCATCCCACCAAATAGCTTTAGATCTTTTGAAAACATCATTCTAGACTTGGGTAAATCATCAAAACAAAAATCACCTTGTTTAGTTAGGAATATGGGAATGCATCCTTTCTCATACCTCTAATTAAATCAGAAATCCTTTGAACAAGTTCATCCTAAGATAACATCTTACATCTTATGGTTAACAAGTTCATCATCCAAATCCAATTAAACCAATACAAAAAAAAACCCTATGTCTAGCATTGATCCAAAGTTCCTAAATGCTCAACATACATATCATTTACACCTTTCATCCTTCATCTCGTCATTGGTCCTAAGAACCTTATAGGTCACTTTTACAACAAGGTAAAAACACAAGAAGAACATGGAATACAAACTTGATCCATACATCATGAGTACTCCAAATAAATTGAACTTTGAAAGCCTTACAATGTTGATTGATTATCAAATCTCACACTTATACAATCCATACATGGGATCATTACCTTCTACGAATGTCAATGGCACAAAAAGTGTAAGTGTTCCCAAATCAAAGATTGGAACACCTTTCTCGATGGTAGATCTAAATCCAAAACTACAAGTCTTTCAACCGAACAATCAAAGCATGAGCCTTCAAATGAACAATATCATCCCACCAAATCCCTACATGCCAAATGAAAATGTACTAGGTATAAGTTTTCGAAACATGAATCTGGAAAACTTTGGGATGCATACATTTGCAAATCATATGAATATTCTAAACATGAACAATGGTCAATTTCAACCTATCATTCCAAATTTGAGAGTCATCCCAAATCAAAACATTGTCCAAAATCAAACACAAGTACACACTCCAAATCTGCTTGAAAAAAAACCAAATCAACTATATCAAGGGAGTCAAGATCGAAATCAAGAAAAAATTTGGCTAGATCAAATTTCTACACTTACAAAAATAGTTGAGTCATTATGCCAAGAGACATCTCCACCACCATTACCCATATCAACATCGTTCCTTGGTTTAGGGCTTCCCCCTTTACCTAGCACCAATCACTCCATCCAAATAAATCCACCTAACACCAATCAAGCCATCACATCAAAACTTTTGAATATACCATCAACATCACAACAACAGATGGTATCTAATCAAATGACAACATCAAACCTGAAAAATTAGAATATGGTCTCCTAAGGATCTATCATCTCGGCCATTCCAACCATCCCTATCACTTTGATCATTCCAAACACCACTCACATCACATCTCAACCCCTCACTACCACGATCACTCCAAGTGTATCTCAACCACTTGTAACTACATCCAACAAAATTCCAAATCCACCACCACTACCACCAAAACCAAACACATCAAGACAATATAACATTGTGCTAAAATCTCACTAGGCTTACCAAAAGGCCATCCAACAATATCTAGCCACACAACAAGAAAGACAGGCTCAACAAGTACAACAAGCCTCTCAAGCTGCCCAATCCTCTCAAGCTACCCAGCAAACACAAGCACAATAACAAAAAATGACAACTATTGAAAATAAGGATCAAGATCAATCCATCAATGAGCACCTTGAAGCTATGTCTACTTCATCCAATGATCAAATCAACATAGGTCAAGAGTCATTTTTCAATCATGATCAAAATCCATCAACCAACCATGATCCAATTCAAGAAGTGTCAACATCATTTGACCTTTTGGTTGAAGACATTGGAAATTCCTCAACCATAATTGTTGAGAATAATGATCGAGATCTCTCCATTGATGAGCAACTTGAAGATGTTTCCACCCCACCCAATGATCAATTCACCATACATCAAGAGCCACTTTTTAGTGATCTATTTCAAGGAGTTTTAGGATTTTTTGATCCTATCAACATAATGCATGATCCATTGATGAATGATCATGTTTAAAATGTCTCTACATAAACTAATGAGTTAGAAGACATATCTCAAGAATCCATTCCAAAGGATGATCAACATCTTTCACTAAGGTCTAGCAATGGTCCCTTCCAAGACATGTTGACCCCCTTTGGCCTCATGGTTATAGATATTGAAAGAACCCTAAACTTGACACTTGAGGATATTGAACCACTTACCATGTCTAATGAAATCATCCAAGAACCCTTTGTAAGCAATCCATCCTTTGAAACTGGCCCATGTTAGGAACTTGATCCAAAGCATGTCGAAAGCAACCCTGAAATCATTCAAGATCAAGAATTTGTATCTTAGAGATACTACAATAATCTAATGGACACTCTCTTATCTATACAAGATGATCATATCCATGTAGCACATACTCCTCCATCTAACCATGAGATGCTTTCCACAGATGGACATGTAGATGATCTTCATCTAGAACAAAATTTGGTTACACAAAAAGAGTAGATTATTAACTCCTACAATCAAACTAAGTTATCAACATTAGAATTAGATATATCCAAAATCTAGATTAAGGACATCATGAATAAAGATATCCAACATTATCTACTCAAGGAAACAAGTCAAACAGAACAATATAATTTAGAGTTAGCAAAGTAGCAAATTGAAATAATGTCACCTATAGTGGTCATTTATCAAAGAATGCATTATAAACAAAATCTCTTGGAACATGCGGAATCAAAGCATGAAGGTACTACTTCCACAATACTGGGGGCAACTCCATCTCAAGCAAACATCAACATAGGGAGCACGAAGAGTCCTTATGATGAAACTAGTTTCAATACTACAACCAGCCATGTCATGAATCTTCATCCACCTATCATCCCATCCATGAATTGGGACCAACTTTGAAAGAAAGATTTGAATCAAAGTACGAAGAATGTTATCAAAGAAAAAGAAGCTGAGAAGCATAATGGACAAATCAAATACAAATGGATACCAAAGAACACAAAGAAAGATTATCCCTATCAAACTCCATTAGACAAAGAAACTATGGGGAAAAATAAAAAAAGGGAAAAGTATCCATCAAAGATGTCCAAAAAAGAAAAAGTAGGCTTTTCAAGTGATGTACAAAGTGTATCAAGCAGTTGGTCCTAATTCCATGCACACTTTCATATCCACTCATCATTGCTCATCTTCCCAAGTTTGGAGAGTCAAAGATTCCAAGCTGTCAACCAATCCATCTTTTATGATCCCTAAACACACTCCATCCACGCCTCCACACATAATATTTAATTCTCACATTGACCGTGTGTTGGAAACAACCCTTCATCATAAGGATTTAGAAGGCACTCTATTGCGATGTACGCACAGAGACAGAGTTAACCCTGGTATCAATAAAGTAGATCAAAAATCCCAAAAGTTGCATTCAAGTGCACATATCTTAGCAAAGCAACTTCTTCAAGTAGGATATCGATGGCACATTATGACATAAACATCTACATCAGCAACACCTTGTGATTCAGTATGAGCATAAATCTTTTAGAAAATACAAAAAATCAAAAAATATGAAAATCCAAAAAAAAATCAGAAAAATGATTGAAAATAGTAAAGATAAAAAATTGTCCTCTAGTGAAAACCGCACGGGCGGTGCTTTGGCCAAGACCATGATGAAAACCTGGAAAATAGGCGTCATGTGTAGAATCGAGCATCTACGTGCGCCACTTCAGGTGAAAGCATCTAATTCCACCTGTAATAAATCAAGCATTCCATCCATCTTATCCATAATAAATCCATCCATCCATAAACCCATTTTCATCCATCTACATCCATAGTCCAAGTTATCTTGATCTTGATGAAATTTTGGGGCACACTTTACACTTGCTTATGATAAACATCTTGACATGGGTCATTTTCATTGATCCTATCCTATGTAGCATTATCTGAGCCATGAACATTATCCAATGAGCACCCTTTATCTACACACCTTATCTTATTGCAAGATAATCCTCGGCATTCTTTGCATGCTTGCCATATCCATCCATCCATACACCTATCCAAGCATCCAACCATAACATTCAATACATTGCTAGACATTGGGGGCAGATATTTACATCTTGCTTCGAGAATAAATCTTGATCTATATCCTCCAATTTATGTGGTGATCCAAACATTGGAAAACGTAAAATCAAATTGGTCAAAAGCATTTGTGATCAAAAAATTTGAATCACTAGCCCATGGCATATTTTGACAAGAAGACATTCTTCATCAGTCTTCATCAAACATAGAACATTGATCCAAACAATCAAAATCAATCGCATCTAATGCATCCTTCAGCATCACATCAAATCATCCAAAACATCTTTTTTTCCAAACCAAGCTTCAACAATCTTGATTAATCGAATCCAATCAATCCATAATATTGGGATATCCTTCTCGATCCTTATGTTGCTTAACATTATCCTTCCATTGTTGTGCATCCTCAACAATGTTATCATCATCATCAATCCATCGACCCGATCGATCAACCTTAGCTTGTTCTTCAACAAAATCCCAAATAGAGCACTGATATCATCACACATATCTAGATCCAAATTGTCAAAATCATGCAAAAATCCAAAGAAAAGTTAAAAATTAGAAAAAAAACATCAAAAACATGGAATCCGAACTATGTCATCTCTGAGCTTGAACATAGGCAAGGTTGATCTTTGATCATCCCCGAGACATTTAGGTCAGTCCCATAGGAGTCTGTCATAATAAACTGATAGTTCATCATGTATATCTTCATCTATAAATCGGTTGAGTCATCAGTCGAACTACGTGGTCTCTGCGTGTATAATGTAGGCAAGGCTAATCTGTTGATCAGCCCTCGAGACCCCTAGGATAGGTATTTAGGTTAGTATCTTGGTCCAAATCTCAAAAAATCCCAAAAACATTTGAAAATTTAAAAATCAAAACATTTGTAAAACCTCGAAAAATACCAGAAATAGCCTCAAAGCATTGCAAAACATCAAAAACATCCAAATATTTGAAAAAATCCATCCATCCCATTTCGCTTTCACCCGCAATAATCAATCATCCATAATAAAATGATCATCACCTTCATCCTTTGGAAAAACAAATTGAAACAATCATAGCAGTTAGCAAAAGCAAGCTTCAATTGTCAAATTAAAATATAAACAACAAATCTCTTAAACAAAATCAAACTCTTGATCAGTTGCAAACATGTCAATCAACTTTATATCATTAGCCTATCAATCAACTTATCAAACCATCATCATCCTATACAATGCATGTCCTAGGATATATCATTCTGACAATGGGCATCATTTTGGATATCACTTTGGATTCTTATCCGGTATCAAAACAAATCCCTTTGGCTAGAGATATGAAGAGCATTGGCTTGTTTGTGTACTTGATCTTTTCTTTTGATTTATCTTATTGCACTCATTCCAAGGACCTCTTGATGATATCCGAATGAAGGATTTAGAGAGATAGGAATGGGGCAACAATCATTATCCTTTTGTCTGTTGTGCTTGTTGGGCATTCTTGTAAAATAACTTGGCGAATACTTGCTTTGTTAGATACGTCCTAGCAAGGTTTCCATAAGCCAAGTGTGAACAAGAATACTCCTATCTATTTTTTTAGTCAAATTCCATCACACTAGGTACAATACCATCCTGGTTCTTTATACCTTGATCCATCGTATCTATGTGTGTTATCAAACATAAGGTAAGTAGCCCTTTTAAAATCCCAATCCTTGATAAGAAAATCATCATCATTTATCATCATCATCATCATCTATCATCATCATCTCTAATAAAGTCTCGTCAGATCATGGACTTGTGGGATCCTCTTGTCATCATCTCATTTCTACACTAACATCATCATCACCAATGCATCCATCATGCATCCATCATGCATCCACAAACCGTCAGCATACAACATATCATTCATATAATACATAATAGGAAACATTGATCATTCCACATACATTGCATTTGCATCATCATCATAATATAGATCTGTTAGTCTAAGCATCTGTATAAATCATCCATTGCATAATCACAGCATATCACATCATCAATCTCATCCATCTCATTTGTATCATCATCCATGACCATCCATTTTGAACCTACTTATCATGAGATCGACCCTCAAATTGAATCTTTTCACTCGATCTCTCGAGGGGGCAATGCACCAGTGTACTTTCCGCTGGGGCATCTGAAAAATAAAAAAAATTGAATTTTGATCGCAGCAAGTTTATTCTTTGAACCAACGCAACAAGTATGTTGCTTCAAAGAGGGGAAAAATGTAGACACACAAAATATGCATACAAGTCAATCCAAAGGTTTAATCAAATAATACCATTTCATCTCTCATAAATTATTCACCCTTTATCTTTGATCATCCATTTAATTAAATAAATCAGGACTTCATTTAATTGAAATCCAATTCATATTTCTCCTTTTCTGATTTAAATAAATCAAATATCTAAGTCAAAGAGTTCAAACTCATCCTAATCATCATCCTAGCTAATTAATCCTGATTAAATGCTAATCCTCACCACTTGTATTCTCTAGATTATGCCACTTGCACAAATAAATCAATTTATTGATTTATTAAATCAACATTTTCACTCAACATGGAATATTCCCTAGAATTTGAAATCAAAAAGAAGTGGACATGTATAACCAACAAGTCATTTATGAGCTCTTATATGGCTCTTACATGTCCACTTCCAAAGGTCAAACTCAGCATTCATTGCACAATTTTGAATTTAAATTTCCCCCCTCTTCGGCACATTTCCCAAATCTTGCACATGCATCAACCACTCACTACTTGACAAGTTTCTTCCTCTCATTTGTCCAATCTTAGTCCCACATCCTCCATCTTTGGCACTCTTAGCATTTGAAAATATTTAAATAGAGGCTTCATCCTCAAGCAAATCCTCCACAATTTTTGTCCACAAAGCTTATGCAAAGTTACTCTCTTCAAGTGAGAATTGATTTTTTCCACTCCACAACTCCACAACTTGATCTCCACAATATCATAGAAGGTTACTCTCTTCAATTGAGAGCTAATCTTTCCCATCTTATCATCATCTTCATAGCATCTTAACATCAAGCTTAAGCAAGGATTGGGAAAGGGCTAATTTCTACAATAGCACCAATCCAATATGGGATAAAGTTTTGATCATGTTTTATGTGCTTGCAATTAGCTATTCTTGTTCTAGTTAGTTTTTCATATTTTATCATGGTTAAGTATCTCATAGGGATGTTTAATCTAATGTGTTTTAAGTGACTAACATGATATTATTTTGTTAATATTTCTAACCATTTGCAGATTTTGAAATCCACAGTTTGTTAATATCAATATTGCTCGATCTATGGATTGCATATATTAATTTTGCAACTGTCACCCAATGCAAAGAAACTAAAATAACCTCCAACCACCTTCACAGAATATTTTTAGTTATTATTTCTCCTAGGCTCAAGAAGGACTTGTTGGAATGATAGCATGTATCTTAAGTGTGATAAGAAATATTGGTTTCACCATTGATCAAAGTGGTGAACAATGTATGTTATTTCTTGGGGGTTTAAGTTCTAGGTTATGATTGAAATGGAATAAAATAGTTTATCTAGTACACATTGTGTTAGATTCCAGTGGCCATAGTTGATTATTACTGTTTAATAATAATGTTTACTATAATTTATATGGATAGTCAAAATGAAATCGGTCGCTATGATAGTCAAGAATTAATTTTGGATAACAACATAAACTCTATAATATTAAATATTTTATTAAGCATTGCAAATGAAAGTATATACCCAAATCTAGAGAACAAAAATTAGCATTTCATTATGGAAAACAACACAAACTATTTTAATATATTGCAACCATTTGCACAGAATGGAAGCCATAAATGAGACAATATTAAATTTTATTGTGTGTATATTTGTATGTATGACAACATAGATGTGACAAATGTACATACTTACTCTTCCCAATGTTTATTACTTCAAATTTTGATAAGGTGTTGTTGAGAAAATACTATATTGTTTGTGAAAATGACAATTGTTATTTAGAAAAGGTTGTGTTGTTTTTTAATATCAATATTGTTGGATCTATGGACTACATGTATTGATTTTGCAACCATCACCCAATGTAAAGAAACCAAAATAACCTCCAACCATATTTACAAAATCTTTTTAGTTATTATTCTCCCAAGCTCAAGGAGGACTTGTTGGAATGATAGCCTGTATCTTAAGTGTGATAAGAAAGATCGGTTTCACCATTGATCAAAGTGGTGGATAATGTATGTTCGTGTTCGGGGGTTTATGTTTCAATTTATCATTGAAATAGAATAAATAGTTAATCTTATACACATTGTGTTAGATTCCATTGGCCATCATTGATTATTACTATATTATAATAATGTTTTATGCATTTAATATCATATATGTAGATTTTTATGGATAGTTGAAATGAAATCAATCGCTATGATAGTCAAGAATTCCTTTTGGATAACAACATAAACTCTATAATATGAACTATTTTTTTATGCACAGCAAATGAAAGTATATAGCCAAAGCTAGAGAACAATAATTAGCATTGTGTTATGGAAAACAACACAAACTATTTTAATATATTGCAACCATTTGCACAGAATGGAAGCCATAAATGAGACAATATTAAATTTTCCTCTGTGTAGATTTGTATGTATTTCAAAGTAGATGCAAGGAATGTATATTGGTACTCTTCCAAATGTTTATTATTTTCTAAAAATAGTTATTTTTCCCAACTTTAACAAGCCATGTACTTCAAACATTTGATATACTTTATATTAACTTTTATATACAACATTGAAGCCTTTTTCCTAATTATTTCCTTTTTTTATATACAATTTATGTTTGATTCCATTATGCATTGTTATTTACTATTCTCTGGATTAACCTATATTGTTTTATTTTTGATAGGGTGCTGCTAAAGAAGCTACATTATTTCAATTTTTGATAGGGTGTTGTTGGAAAGGCTAGATTGTCTTAATTTTTGATAAGTTTATCTTCTTCATGTACAATAGTTATACAAGAGCAATATATTATGGCACCATAATCAATTGTTTTATGTTATCCATATTGTGGGGATGGTTTTAATTACAC
>VDFB02075321.1:46400967-46635967 GCA_007258455.2 Sequoia sempervirens | reverse complement strand
CTAATGAAAACACAAATGAACAATGATGCCCATGCTTCCAAACCAGAAGATGGCATACAAAAACCACAACACACTTCCTTAAGCATTATAATACATTTAATAACTTTCTAGATACATCTACAATCAGAACAACAAGCATCAATCACCGAATTTATTTCACCAATCTATCTAGACTATGTAGGCACACACAAAAATACTAAAACATGATTTCTGGATCACCAAACTTCAAACCTATTCACCAGAGCATAGGAAAGAACTTCACAAGAAATATCCTAGATCCACAAGATCTAAAATGAAATAGTAGAGGACTACGGAGCAAAAATATTTCTCCTAGTCCACATAACACAGACTCTATTGGTAGAACACACATACCAGTGGACACAACTTCCATGTACCATCTCACTAGAAACTAAAACTCAAACTATGTCATCATCAGATCAGCATAATGAAATCTTCTAACTCGCACATGCATAGGATCAATACAGGAAAAATGTGGAGCACATACCAGAGCACAATCTGAACACTTCCAACACTCTGAATTCTCTTCTTTGTTATTTTTCTCAAAATCACTTGTAAAATCATCAAACCAACACATCTACATCATC
This sequence comes from Sequoia sempervirens, assembly GCA_007258455.2. Taxonomy (NCBI): domain Eukaryota; kingdom Viridiplantae; phylum Streptophyta; class Pinopsida; order Cupressales; family Cupressaceae; genus Sequoia; species Sequoia sempervirens. The sequence goes on along the minus strand of VDFB02075321.1, from coordinate 46,635,362 downwards.
ATAAAGATAGCTCCACATACTCACAACATCTCACCAGCATCTCAACCATACATATGCAATCTACAACATACTATATAGTGTTGACATCAATGAAAACATTAATGACAAGACCACCAAACTAGCTCATAACTGTAACAATCTCCCCCTTTGTCATTGATAGAAACACATAACTTTTTCTCCCCCTTTTACATCAATGGAAAAGAATAAATTCTCTAATTACTCCCCCTTAGGAGTACACTCATACTACAACAATGAAAACCTTTTCTACTTCCCCTACTGAGTAGACCCAACAATTAGTCTAGATAAATGAAGAATCTATGATCTCACTAGACTAATGCACCTTCATGTGCACCTAGTTAGTAGGACCAATGATCCCAACCTCTCCCTAATATGCTCAAAAGTATCCTTTGAAAGAGCCTTAGTAAATATGTCTACAATCTATTCCTTTGTAGTCACATACTCCAATTTGACCTCATTCTCCAACACTTTTTCTCTTAGAAAATGATACTTGATAGATAAGTGCTTCATTCTTGAATGCATAACCAGGTTCTTCAAAATGTTTATTGAAGTTGTATTATCACAAAAAATAGAATTAGGCTCATCACATATTACCCCACTATCCCTCAGAGTTTGCTTCATCCACAATACTTACAGTGTAGAGTAGGATGCTGCAGTAATATATTCAGCCTCTACAGTAGATAAAGAAACTGAGTCTTGATTTTTACTCAACCATGAAACTAGCGTTCCACCAAGAAAGAAAGCATGACCACTGGTACTCTTTCGGTCATCTACACATCCAACCCAATCAACATCTATATAAGCACTTAGGGTGAAATCATTACTCTTAGGGTACAATAGTCCATAATTTGGTATGCCTTTAAGATATCTAAATATCCTTTTTATAGCCATAATATGTGCTTCTCTAGGATCTTTTTGAAATCTAGAAACTAAACACACTGGATGCATAATATCTGGTCTAGTAATAGTAAGATACAACAACCCACCAATCATGGATCTATATTTGCTTTGATCATCCTTAAACCTATCTAGAGCCTGATTCTTTTCTCTGAGAAAATCAACCCATTTCATTCAAGTGTAATCATCAATAAGCAACATGAAATATCTATAACCATTTAGGTTTCCAGTCTTAGTCAGACCATAGAGATTAGTATGTATTAACTCTAGCATACTGGTAGTAGAATGTTCTTTTCCTTTAAAGCTACATCTTGTCTGCTTCCCTAATTGACAACTTTTATAGATAGTATTAGCAAGTATTGTGATTCTAGGCAGTCCTCAAACTATTTCCTTTGCACTAATCTTGACCAGGATATCAAATTTCACATGTCCCATTCTCTAGTTCCATAACCAACTTTCACTAATCTGGGATACAAGACAATGACCATAAAACTTCCTTTAGTTGATAGATGTTTCCATGAGTTATTCTTCCAGCAGTAATCATATCTCCATTTCCAGATCCTTTTCTGATTTCATAGGTATTGTTCTAAAACACAAGTTTAAACTTGTTGCTACACATCTAACCAACACTCAAAATATTATGCCTCAAACCCTTCACATAATATACATCATCAGTACTATGCACTCCATCAAAACTAATTGAACCTTTACCACATAGCTTACCTTCTGAATCATCATCAAATATAACTAAACCACCATCATATCTCTCAAGTTTAGTGAATGTAATAATATCTTACCTCCTGAATCATCATCACATCCACTATCAATTACCCAGCAGTCTTCATCCTATTTTGCATGAAATGCAGTAATCAAAGTACCTTCCATCCTATTCTTCTTGACCTCTAGAGCCCTTTTTCTTACACATCTTCCATAATTAGTGGATACAAATTTATTTTCCAAAGCTAAGAATAATCATTCACTATCATCAACGTCATTTTTAGATTCATCATAAAAAATACTTGCCTCTTCCTTAACATAGTACAAATTCTTCTATTTTTTATCCTTCCTATCCTTATAATCCTTGTTCTTTTTATGTGTAGGTCTACTCAGACATCTTGAAGCACAATGACCAATATTACCACAACTAAAGCATTTAAAGGGAAATATACATTTATATTTTTTGGTACCTTTCTTCAACTTCCTGGTGAAGTTAGCTTCCAACTCATCAACTTCATTACTATTCGGTTCCTCCTCAATGTTCATTTCCTTGAATGCCACTTCTTCCTTTTCTTCTACCTTGTCATCTTTTTGAAACTTTCTCAATTGAAATTCTTGCAAGGTGTCAAACAAGTGTTCTAAGTGTACTTCTTAGGATCATACATTTCTTCAATCACCAATATCTTATCACTGTAGCAGTCCAGTAGGGTGATCAAGATCTTCTCAATTATGTCTTCATCTATTAGCTTTCCTCCTTGATTTGTAACTTCATTTGTAGTTTGTTCAACCTTGTGAAAGAAACTTGTAAATTCTTCACCATCTTCCATTTTTTAGGTTCACAAATCTATGCTTTGCCACAAGTCTCTTTGTCAATTTCATTTTTTCATTCCCTTCATACATGTTTTCTAGCTTCTTCCACACACACACACACAAAACTATATACAATATCTAAATAATTAACCTTAATTTTCTCATTTTTAGATAAACCACTACAAATCACATACTTTTCCTTCTCATTTTCTTCATAAGCAAAGATCTCATCTATAGTATTAACACCACCAAACAAAAGTGTATACTTATTCTCAATAGCCTTCCAGGTCTTGAAACCAAGAGAGATAATATATCCTCACATCTGACCCTTCCAATCTTTGTAGTTAGTTCCATCAAACATAGTGATTGCCAATTGGTGTGCCATCAAATATTCCTTAAGTGGTTAAGTTCTATAACAAGGAACCAAAGCTCTAATACTAATTGTTAAATAGGCGTAGGAAAACTAAGAGGGGGTGAATCAGTTGGCACACAAATTCAAATTTAAAACTTTATCACTTATCAAATCTTCAACCACACTATTATGTTATTAAATATGAGCATGAAACATAGATAATAGAAAGTAACTCAACACAACATGAACACCAAATTTTTACATGGAAAACCCAATAAGGGAAAAACCATGGCAGGGTTTAACTCAGAATATAAAGATTATAAATTGAATACAAAAGGATCACTACCAAAAAGAGGACTTAGTGTCCAAGTATAAAGGCTCACTACCTACAAAGGACTCAATATCCAATAGGGAGGCTCACTACCTACATATACAAAAGAAAACAAAAGATTCACCACTGCAATTAAAGAACATTCACAAGATTACAAAAACCTTCAGCTCACTACCTTCATCACACTAAAAAATTGCTATCACAACTCTCTCATAGACACTTCTTCTCTTATGATTTGTGGCACACTTTCATCACTTTGCATTACACTATCCTACATTTCTTCACAAATCTAATTTCTTTTATACCATTCTCAACCTTAGAAACATTTACCAAGGTCGGCCACAATACATCATTTCATAAATTCAAATTAGGTTGGCAACTCTAAAATCCTATGGTGGAGAGGAATAAGAGTGGACCAAAAAATAATATTCTTGAATATTCTACATGCTTCCTTAATTAAATTTTATTCTTCGAATGAAGTGTAAACAATAGGTTGGCCAAACCTAATGAAAACACAAATGAACAATGATGCACATGCTTCCAAACTAGAAGATGAAATGTGAATACCACAACATACTTCCTCAAGCATGAGAATACATTTAAGAACATTCTAGATACATCTACAGCAAGAAAAACAAGCTTCAATAACTGAATTTATTTCACTAGTCTATCTGGACTGTGCAGACACACAAAGAAATACTAAAACATGATTTTCAGATCACTAAACTTCAAACCTCTTCACTAGAGCATAGAAAATACCTTCACAAGGCATATCCCAGATCTACAAGATCTAAAATGAAATAGTAGAGGACTGTCAAGCAAACATATTTCTCATAGTCCATAGAACATAGGCTCTATCAATAGAACACACATACCGGTGGACACAAATTTCACGTACCATCTTACTAGAAACTAAAACTCAAACTATGTCATCATCAGATCAACATAATGAAATATTCAAAACTGCAAAGGCATAGGATCAATACATGAGAAATGAAGAGCACATACTAGAGCATAATCTAAACACTTCCAACACTCTAACTTATCTTCTTTATTAATTTTCTTAAAATCACTCGGAAACTCATCAAACCAACACATGTGCAACATCATAAAGATAGCTCCACATACTCACAACATCTCACCAACATCTCAACCATACATATGCAATCTGCAACATATTGTACATTGTTGACATCAATGACAACATTAATGACAATAACACCAAACTAGCTCATACTTGCAACAAGATGAATGGTGGAGAAGGAAGAAGTTAGAGGGAATCATGGAGATGGTTCCCTTTAAAAGAGCACTTTGGAAAGTTTTTAGAATAATAAATGAAATAGAAGATCCAAGTGTCCAAAGTTGTTTCAAAATTTGTTGAGGATAATTTCAATTTAAATATTAAGCATATTTAAATTCATGAGACACTTGATGAGATGGCAAGAGGAAAATTTGGAGACATGCGAATAAATTGGAATTTGGAATTATTCAAATTTAGTGAGAAGATAATAATTAAATAAAACAAACTATCGTCATTTATTTATTTAATTAAAATTAGAGGAATGTGATTTAAGATGGAAAAATTAGAAAGTATGAACTATATAAATAAATTTAGAATTTACTTATAAGTAGATGAAACAAGAGGTTTATTAATTAAATAACTTGTATTTAAATAATTAATTATCCTGATTGATTTTAGGTGTATACATTTTTCCCCTCTTTCAAGTGATGTGTTTACACATTGTTTCAAAGAAAAATTTACTAGTGATTATGACAAAAAATTATGATTGATGCCCCAGATGTTGATTTCTAAGTGATAATTGATATATGCCCCCTCGGGAGATAAATCAATGAATTTTTTGAAAATTTTGATGAATTTTTGATGATTTGATGATGATTTTCAAATTTGATGCCATTGAGTCAATTTATCTCTCGAAAAAATGATCTTGAACCTGCTAGGTGATGGATTTATTAATTAAGCCCCTTTGGGAAAATAAAATAAATCAACCCCATTAAATTCCCACTTAATCACCCTTTAAAAGGTTAAAACAATGTGATTTAAACTTATTTTTCCATTTTGGATTTTGAAAATTTGGAGTGATTTGAGCAAGCTAGAGCAAGGGTATGTGCAGGATCATCATGGAAAAAATAGGCCCTTAAGTGGCAAAAAATTCAGAAAATTTAGTGTTAGGCAACTTGACGTAAACATTTGAATAAGTTATCTATATTATTTCAAAAATATGTAAGAATAGAATCTGTAGAAAACTGAATTTAGTTTCTAAACTACTAGGTTTATTTAAAATTAATAAAATCTATTTGGTGAAAATTTGAAATTTCAATGTAGCATACTTAAATTTCAGGAAAAAAATAAGTAGGTGTCTGTCTGACCACCCTAATAATAATAAAATGATAATATTCTTTTATAAGATTTTATATATAAGTAGAGGAATCATGTCTGGATGTGATGCATATTTTTTGTAATTTTTTTCCAAGTAAATAATTAATTATGAATTTTTTATTACAACTTTTTAAAAATATACAAACTCGTATGTCGACCACCTTAACTTGGTCAAAACTTCATGAAATTTATTTTTTCTTTTTAATCCTATAGTATGTGAAGCATAGAATGTGATGCATGTTTTGGATTCAAAAATGTGATCTTTTGAAAGTTATAGATGTTTTTCAATCAGCCTATCGATCGGACTTTAGTCATAATTCTAATAGAAAATGAATAATAATTATTTATTAAATTCAAATTAAAGCATAATTTATATTGGTGGAAAGTTGAGAATCTCCTCTAAAAACCATTTTTGTTTCATCAATTTTGGGTAGAAAAAAAGTCGTCAGCCACATACCCTACAAATACCCATAATATTGCCACTTTTTGGCCCATCATGACCCTGCACATACCCGCAATTTGAGAAAAATGGTGATTCTTATCTAGACCCACCGATTTGAGTGTGTATGATGTCACAATCATCCAATCATGTATGGACCTTTGGTACGTACCCTAAAAAGCCCCCTCGTAAAATTTGAATCTTGTTTTTGCACCTATTTCACGGTTGAAGTGCGAATTTTAATGTTTTATTGCATAGGGTACTAGATGTAGTGCATCATGTCACTGTTTTGGCGCATCAAGTAGATTAGCACATAGAGTTATATTTTCAACACATTAATGTTAGGTTTTAGCCCATAGAAGGAATTAGTGCATGCATGACTTTTTATAGTGCATTGATAGGTTCTTTTAGCACAATGATAAGTTTGGTGCATCGATGATAAGATTTACTGCATATGTTGAATTATGTAGCACAACTAGTTGTTTAGCGCATTAATACAAGGAAATAGCGCATTGATGAAATTTGATGGTGCATATGGTTATTTAGCGCATTGAGACCCTATTTTAGTGCATAGATAGAATTCTTTAGCGCACCCATGCTTTTAGCACTTTGAGACACTGTTTTAGCGCATCTAAGAAAAAATGATATAATTACATATATGAGTAGACTCCTTGATTTTGATGATTCTTGATCACGTCAACCTTTGATTCAAGGATATTTTATGATGTTGATAGATTAGATGATGATTGATATCATGATAGGTGAGAATCAATGATAGGATGGTGATTATTGACCTCATGATAGGTGAGGTTCAATGATAAACGATCATGATATTTTATCAAAGTCTCACCAGAGCTAATTAGGTTGATATTTTTATTGATGTTTATTGATTGATTTGTTGATTTGTGATGTGTTATGATGATACAGGCATTTTATCGTCCTATAGATTCAAGAGCACTTCCCGAGGACTTGGGATTTGATTTCACATCTAGATCAAGCTAAGTTTAATGTGATTGGATGATGTAGATTGACTTCTTTTCTATACATGCCCCAGCATAGGATTAATAGGGAACTTCTGACTGCTTTGGTAGAGAGGTGGCACAGTGACCATAACACCTTCCATTTTCCTACTATTGAAATGATCATGACACCGAAGGACGTTTATTATATCTGAGGATTCTAGTTATTGGAGAGTTGGTTGTGTATGATTCCACTAAGTAGGGAGGCACCGATGCACCAAGGAGAGTGGTCGAGGATGATCAATTTGTGGCTATGAGATTCCATGGTGAGAGATGGCTAATGTATACACAACATTATCATGCATTCTTGTTGGATTTATTGGAGAATTTCTATGTCTTAGGTTGAAGGGACTCTTAGTTAGATGGGGTCAGACACTAGAGAGCATGATCACATAGGGGACCAAATATGCATGGGGATCCTGCATGCTTGCACATTTATACCATGATCTACATCAGGTTGTGTATCTGAGAAGGGCCAATTTTTCAGCTGGGGTCACATTGTTATAGATATGGGCATGGGAGCATATAGTTGTCACTCATCTAGTGGAAGAGAGACAATGGCTAGCTAATCATCCATATGTTCACAAATACATAGGTCTAGTTTTCTAGCATAAGCTAGGAAAAATGGATTACTGGAGGAGGGTATTGGATGATCTAGATATAGTGACATGGTGGCCATACTTGGACTAGGAGTAGTAGTCAGAGGATTATACTGAGATGCCATATGTGTGCTAGTCAAGGTACTTGATTGGGAGGACATTGTTTGTTATTGAGAGATTCCTCCTTAGGAGAGTGTTGTGATAGTATGGCAGGGTACAAGGAATGCCCTAGGGATTAGCTCTATATGCACAATGATGAAAGGATATACCAGAGTGGGGACCCACTTTATCATATGATGTAGTGGTTGAGGAGTAAAAGGGTCTGGAGGAAATTATTTGGGATTATCATCCAAAGGTCATATAGGCTCCCTTGTTTGAGGAGTATTCACAGTACTTCTTTGCACATCCTTTCCCATGAATATCTAGTCCATATGAGCTGGTACCTTTATTTGACGATGATGAGAGGGCACCACCACATGCATATAGGCAGAGGAGAGATGGAAGAGATGAGCAGGATGAGGAGGAGGGAGAGAGAAGTGATGATGGAGATGGGGATGGAGATGATGGAGGTGGTAGAGATGGTGATGGGGGTGTTGGAGGTGGAGGTGATGGAGGTGGTAGGAATGTGTTAGATACTAGAGTACCTCGAAAGACGTGATCATTGGTGGTTGTAGCACAACAACATGCTTAGATTCAATTTCCCTCATAGTAGTAGCAGACACAAATAGTTGCTCTATAGGTCCAGGTATAGACTTTACAAGGTTAGTTGGCATAGGTACAGGCTTTTCTACAAACACAAGCCCAGGCACATGCACAAATTGCCACACTCACCACAGAGAGAGATAGCTTTAGAAAATGGTGTGAGAAGGCAGAGGATGTGGTAGAGAAAATGCAGAGAGTATTTGAGGGAACATCTATAGTTGATTATCTTAGAGAGGTACGATGCTCTATTGGGGAGGTTGAGTAATACCAAGGATGATATCACAAGGTAGTAGCTATGCTCAATTGACTAGTGCACACACTCATTCTAGGACTACCCGTAGGTATGTTACTAGGAAACCACCTCACAAAGATCCAGGGGCAGGGCCATCAAGTGCAACAGAAGGTACAAAGCCAAGACCATCTAGGGGAAGCAACACATAGCCCTTGTTATGATCACTTCTAATGAGTGTATACACTAATTTAATTGAGACATTATGGTTCACTACCATTTTTTTGATATTATATCTCTCCACATATTTGGACATCATTGTACACTTGACATTATTATTTTTAAATTTATATGAGATGCAGTGATGATTAGTGATCTATATGTGTTTATATGCTTGTTTGATGGATATCTATGATAGATACATTTAATTTCTATGTTATGATGCTTATATGATTATGACGTGATTATGTATGGATGTAATGATGATATGATGATGTATGGATGATGATTTTATATGTTCTTATGTATGATGTTTTATGATATGACATGGATGCAAATGAAATGTGATGCCTCTTATGTTTTTGTATTTTCTTGATGCAAATATATGATACTTCTATACTATATGGGGTGAATTTGATTTTGCAAGTGAGGTGCAATGGACTTCTTTTTTGTGTTTTCTAATGCAAATATTATGATGTAATGTATGGATGAATGTAAGATGTAATAATTCTTTCTAATATATGTACAATATGAAAATGATTACGCAACTACATGAGAATGATGTGGTTTTTGTTAATTTCAAGTATACTCAATCTTTTAATCATAGAGACATCACTTTAAAATCTAGCTATCCTTGGAAAATCCATAAATACATATGCAAAACTAATATGGATGCAATCTAACTTAACCATGCATATCTAATATGTAAATGTTGTCATTGTAGCACTGATTTGTCGTTCTTTTGTCATCATTGTTCCTTTAAAATGTTGAAAGCAAGTACAAACATTGATGTTATAATTAGACCATGATGACCTGAGTACTACTTCCATTATTTTTAATATTGCAAGTTAACACAAGCATCTAGGTATAATTAAACTGAGATGACCTAAGCATTTCTCGCATAAACAGACAAGAGTTAATTGTTTTCCTATGTAAATTCAGAATGTCATTAGTGACACTTTTTAGAGCATGTCTCGTGATAGTTTTCATAGTAATAACGAATAACTCATAGACAATAGACAAAGACAAATCATATTCCTTCCTAGCTTCTCTAGTTCTTGACATCATCGAGTTGCTTCAAAGATATGATAATAAAAAATCAAAGTACAATAGTTGAACATTCATCCTAACATGATAAAGCCATGATTCAAAAGAAAATTATCCATTTAGATTTGTTTTGATTTGATTGATTTAGCTATTTGATATGGATGGTTGATGTGTGTAGTTTGATGATTGATGTTCAATGTTGCTTTGCACTATGATCATTGTGTTTGTGACGTTGTGTTATTGTTGTTTGTTTTTCTATTGGTTTAAGCTCAAATTTTATTGCCCTTAGTGAGTTCAAGATTTTTCCCCCAGTCTAGGGTGAGACACAACCGCGATGGTAGAATATGTACATGAGGTTTTCTGATGACAGGAAGAATGATGGCGAAAGTGAATGGTAAAAAAATACTCAAATAGATGGAAAAGCTAATATATCACAAATAGCACTTGTTGCCAGGTTTTCAATACTTGTTTTTATTGTACTTTTTCAAATTTATAATTTTTTTAGTTTTTTTTTCACTATTTTTGTATTTTTATATTTTTTGTATTTTTCTCCTTTTTTACTTTTTTTGTTGTCACCCAAATGCCTATTTGCCAGGTTTTCATTAGGGTAATGATTGTTTGAGGACATTGTCTTATTTTTTTGTATTTTTTCAGGACTTTTATCGATGCACTAGATGAGTTAGGTATAGAACTTCTTGAGATGTAGGCTATTGATGGGTTCTTTGAACAAATACCCTTTAGGCATAGACAAATAATAGGCTCCCAATCCAAAGATTGATACAATGACAAAGGGACCTACCTAGTTTGGTTCAAACTTCCCCTTCTTTTCTCGATCTTACTGATTACAAGGATTTTATTTTAGGATCAAGTCACCAACCTAAAATGTTCTTGGTTTGACCTTGTGATTATAACTTCATGAAATTCTCTACTAATAGTATCTTAGGTGATCAACTGCTTGTTTTTTATGTTCATCCAACAGTTCCAACTCTTGTAACTTGGATACTCTATAATCTTCCTCTGAGATTATTCCTTTGAAAGAAACTCGTAGGGATGGTAGCTCTAACTCAATAGGTAAAATGGACTCTAATCCATAGACTAGAGCATAGGGTGTGGCTCCTATCAAGGTGTAGATACTAGTTTTGTAAGCCCACAAAGTAGGGTTCAGTTGAATGTGCCAATCACATCCAACATTGTTGACAATTTTCTTTAAGATTTTCAGAATGGTTTTGTTTGAGGCCTTTACTTGGCCATTTCCTCAGGGATAGTAAGGTGTAGAAAATCAATTCTAGATATGAAACCTTTCACAAAGTTCTTGGAAGTCTTGATTCTTGAAAGGTCTACCATTGTCAGTGACAATGGACTGAGGAATACCATACCAACAAATAATGTAATTCAGGATGAAGGATGCAAATTTTTTTCTAGTGATGGTGGTTAAGGGAACAACTTCAATCCACTTTGTAAACTACTTCATGGTTATGATGATGAAATTGTGCCCATTGGAAGATGGAAGATGAATTTTACCTATGAGATCTAGTCCCCATTGAAAAAAAGGCCATGTTGATGCAAAAGGATTTAGCTCCTGAGCTGGTACAAGTATTAGGTTTCCATGGATTTGACATTTTTGGCACTTGAAAATTTGAAAAGACTCCTTTTCCATATTTAGCCAGTAATACCCAAAGCATAGGAGTTCTTTAGCGAGAGTTAGAACACTTGAATGTGTGCCACAGATGCCTTCATGAACCTCATGTAAAGCAGTTTCAACTTCATTATGTTCAAGACACCGAAGGAGAGTACCATCAAGACCTCATCGATAAAGTACAACTATCAGGGTATGTTGAGTTGCTTGTCAAATAAAGTTTTGTGTTTGGTTTCAAGATAAATTTGGTGGTAGGGTATTGTATTTTAGATAAGTGTAGATTTGTTGAAAATATATGGTTAGTGTTAGTTATTTGGTCACTCTTGGTCTATTATTTTGGTTATCTGTGTGTAAACCCATTTTTGAGATTTGAAAGACATTATCATTCTCTTTCTTTCTTCTGTCAAAAAATATGGTTGGGCTTGGTTATTTGCACATTGTTGGTGTATTGTTTTGGTTGTCTATGTGTATCTTTGGTGTTTTAGCCATTACGATGGCAGCAATTGTATTTATCTATGTGTAGGGTTTAGGGTTGTATGAAAGCATTAAAATATTGGAGATAAAATTACTTTGGTGGTTGTCTAGTATTATTCTAGCAGGTCTCAACCCATGTATTTGCAAAAGTCCACGTTGAACACTTACCATTCACCATCCCTGTTATAATGAAAACATTCTCCACCAGCACCAACCCATGTAATAACCAACACCCACATTGCCATAGAAAAAAAGGTGCCCTCCTTGTCGGCTAGCAAATCCAATTCATGGCTGAGCTAATGAAAATCTTTGTGGAAACTTCAAACAAAATAGCCTATCGGCTAAAAATCAATTGTAAATAACTATTGTAACTAAGAAAAATATTAAATATTGCATATTAATGAAAATAAAGTTATTGATGATTAATTACTTGAAATTAAAATTAATTAATTTATATTGCAAATAATAAGATTCATTCAACATGACCTATGGTTTTATTTTACATTTTCATAATCAATTTTCAACTAATAAATTCTGATGTGAAAATGAAAAGACCAATTTCATGTTTTATGGAAATGGTTCTTAATCTCACATGCATTGTGTGGATAAGAACAAATAAGTGGATTGTAACATGTGGTTTATAATGCATAATTCCTATTGGATTATTAGCACAATTTCCCTTTTTCAATTAATTTCTTAGTTTCCATTAAATAACCATTTCTGATGCACCCTATCGTCTAACTGTTGGCAAGCATGTGCCTGCTAGTTTATTTCCATCCATTACCCTACTTAACTTTTTAGTCATTTAATTACCTTTGTAGAAGTTCAATTTGCACATTCACCTATTTATTCTTTCTTCCCATTCCCATTTTATTTAATGCATTCTTATCCATCATATAGAAGGTGTAGGTTTGTGAACTAGATCTCCATAGTTATTTTAAAGTTCTTTGTTGAAGGGTTGCTATAGTGAAAAGCTCTCAATGGATCGAGGGAAGTCTATAGGTCAATAAATAATTTTTTCAGTTACCTTTTTTTCCCCATTCCTTAGCATTACAATGATAGTCTTTCATTTTCTCGTTGTAGTGCCCAGGCTAAGTCTTCCTTTGAGTGCATAGGAGACTGCAAGCATGGGATGGGGGCCTTCCAAATGGATGCCAACATCAAAACAAAAGCATATATTAGAGTGCATGTGGGCTAGTGGAATGAAGAAACCTTCTCAAGCCCTCATACTTGAGATTACTACGGACCTACAACGATACGGTAGAGTTGAACCCAAAAATATTTTCCATTGGTTTTGAAACACAAATAGTCAAGAGAAATGCAAGAGATAACAATCATAGACAAAAAGTATGTGGTTTTTTTATGGTTTAAATTATTCATTTATTTTTCTGAGGAATTACAGTTTATATGCAAAAATAAAATTTTATATTTCTATAATCTTAATGTTAACTCCAATGCAATCTGAAAGGTTGAATGAGAAATCTATTTTACCAACCAATATATTCATTAAGACTATTTATTATTAATCATACAAGCTAGGCCCAAGCTAGGGTAATAAGTCTGAAAAGAATCCCATGGCTTCAAATTTTAAACAAAATATAATTTGTTTAGATTTATTTTTCTAAGTTATTGAGTTGATATAGAAACATATTTTTTAGATCCCACATGCTATATGTAATCAAAGTACATGGATAAAAAGATTCATGTAGAGGTAAGTAATATTATTAATCTAACAATTTATCTTATTTGATAGGAAAATCATTGCATTATAAAAACTATCTATTAACTCATAACTTTATCCATTCATGTTCAGAAAGAACAAGTGGCAACAAAGAGAACCTTGGAATTATTTCCTCTGCATCTTAATAGAGGGGGATTATTATAGACCAAGAAACTATAAATTTAGAAAAAAACAAAAAAATAGAATAAAATAAAAATATAAAGAACAAAATATGAGACAAAAGTTTATAGTGGTTCAACAATAGCGTACGTCCACTCTCAAGCAGGGAATTACTTTATTATCAATCACCAATTAATTATACAATACATGATCAACCACATATTTATACAAGGGTAGGAGAATACGAATGGTCGTGTGATCATTGGGCTTCACATCCCAAAAATATCCCCTATGAAGTCCAACTGCACAACCATGCATTAACATTCCTTGCATTTCCACTTCTTTACATCACAACTAGACCCATTGATGACTTTAGTTTTACCAAAATTTGTTCATAGAAACTCTAGATTAACCTTCTCCATGCCAAATTAGAATTAACAATACCTCCTCTTACTAATTTCTTAGGCACAAAATTTCCCATCAAAACAATACTTTCTATTGGTTGAAAGCACACTCCTCCATCTAGAGAAGAATCCTTGAACAAAAACATAATACAATCACCTTATGTGCTTGTCTTCCCTATAGCATCTTCAAATACTACCCATTTTAGGGCCTCTTCCCATATTAAATCTACATAGGTGCAAACAGTGACATCTAGGATTTTATCCCCCTTGGAAAAGGCATCATTTCTTAATTTATCTTTTCCAATAGCCATTCTAACTAGACTGATGCATTCCATAGCCTTGGAATGCAACATAGGGTTAGCTCTATTGGTATCATTTAGTATTATGGCTTTCAAATAAGGCATAACTGCATCATAACACATCTTAGTGAGAATCTCCTTGTACTCCACTACCTCTTCCCATGACTCAATCTCTATCTTCAACTACCTGCTTTCTAGAATATCTGCCAAAATATCGAGGGCTTTGGGCACATCATTCTTCAAAACCTTGGCATAATAAGTAGTTTTCTCCTTGGAAGTGTTGTTCTTGGAATATCTCCTCACCCTTGCAACTCCCTCTTCCTCTTTCATCACTAGCGTGCTCTACGAATCATGGAGGTTCCAAAACACAATCCTCAGAGGCACCACATACCCTGCATCTTTATATATCCTCTTTATCACCATGTGGTCTGTTTCCCATGGTTTTAACAAATCTTCATCGAATTCCATGTCACAAAACACAAACAATTGTTTTATCATTTTCTCCCTTGGTGGTAAGGAACTTTCTCTCTTGAGAACTAAACCTTTGTGTGTATGATTTCTCGTTGAATTGGGTCTTGACCTTGCAGGCTCATGCCAACTAGTGTCACCTTGCCATGGGCCTATTCTTGGTCATTCAAATTCATGAAATCTGGTCTCATCATGCTAGGAGCTTGATCCAAACCTTTCAGGTCCATATCCTTGTGGATCACTCTACCAGGAACCTGACCTAAGCCTTTTAGAATCATAAACTTGGGAAGTATTATTGCATTGAGAATGAGAATCTAGTCTTCTAGGATGGTTCCACATCTTCCTACCCTTGTCGCCACTATTTCCTTGCTGACCCTCCTCCTCCACAACCATGGATGAAATCCTATTAAATGAATGAATAAAGGAGGGCTGCATAGGATTGACAAAACCCATTCTAGGTGCCACTGTTACTTCCACTTCCCCCATAGAAGTTGTAAGAACAATGCCATAATTGACTATTGGTATATTTTGAGACTCCAGAGTAGATAATACCCTTTGTATTTCATCAGTGCTCCAAATTGCATCATTTCTCATGCCATGAGTTGGTGATTGTGACAAGGATGATGGTAGCAGCTTAAAATTTCCTGACTGTTCAGACTTTGGTCTCTCTCTGCAGGAGTCTATGCCATGTTTCACAACCTTTTCTATTGTTTCTATTAGTCGTGGAAGCCTTTTTTTTCTTTCAATAGGTTAATTCCCTCATCTCTCTTAAAGCTTGCAGCCAGCTAGTCAATGCTACTTCTATTTGGAAGCCACTCCTTCTCCTAACCATCACTCTTCTCTCCTTCAATTTGAAATCCATTCCAACCCTAGAACAAATTAATGTGCTTAGAATCAGAAATAGGTAGTTCTTGTGTGAAATCTTATGTAAGAGCAAATGACATGGTGGAATTGGACTCCATAGTACCAACATGGGTCTATAATCCAAAAAAATTACAAATATTCAAAACATTAGAAGCTAATTCCCTTCACCTTGGGAGGAGAGAAAAGTCTTCGAGCTGCACAAAACTGAGAAGAGAACCAAGTGAATTCTCTTCAGTGTCTAGAATGCCTTTCAGTAAAAATTCTTACAAACAATCACCTTTATTACGATTCTCCTTGGAAATAACATCCTCCAGCACACATTCTCCAACACAAGAAGGTTTAACATTACTACATACACTTCCTCTTGGCTACAGTCTCTCCACTCTACATGTCTTCCAACAACTCATCTTCCATCTAGACCTTTCTAGCCACTGCTAGCCTGCAGGACTTTCTTCTTGGAATCCTCCACATCGGCCACCATATTCACCAATTCCACTTCTTGGGAATTGATGTCCAAATCAGTAAAAATAGAATGGAGCTCAACCAATTCCTCCTTCAACTCTTCATTTCTTTTCATTTCAGAAAACTCCCATTCTTTCACAAATTTCCTTTTTTCCTTCTCCATATAGTGTATTCACTCTCTCAGTGTCAAAATCTCCTCCTTTAGAAATACAATTTCTTTGTTTAGATGTTCCTCCTAGTTCTTGGCCTCTTCTTTAGGTTCATCTTCACTCGCTTGGTACCATACTACATCCTCCTCTCCTAGGGATGCATCCTCATCTCAGAAGGAAAACTCCACAATCTCTCTTTCAACCAATGATTACTTCAAACTCTCTTCTTCAACTAAATCCAAGGTATCAAGAAATTATTCAATGATAGAATCAACCTCATCATCATCAAGTACAAAATTAATTATACCCATTAAAATATATGTGAATTACTGAGAGGCTTCTTCAAATTCCATCTCTGCTCCTTGGTTCAAACTAACAACTCAACACTTCTCCATAGCTCTGATACAAATTGTAAATTTTAAAACAAACAAAAAGTTAAATAAAATAGAAAAATAAAGAACAAAATACAAGACACAAGTTTATAGTGGTTCGGAAATAGCCTACATCCACTCTCAAGCAAGGAATTACTTTATCATCAATCACCAATTAATTATACAATACATGATCAACCACATATTTATACAAGGTTGGGAGAATACAAATGCTCATGTGACCATTGGGCTTCACATCCCAACAAAAACAAGAATCATGCTTTGTAATAGGTTTCTAAGATAGGAGAAAAATAATATTATTTGTAGTTGCAAGATCATCCTTTGTGAATGCGTAAAAACTTCCACTGTGTAGTGATCATTGGCTTCTTCTTCTATGATGGTTGAAAAAACACCATTGATCTCATGTAATGAATTAGTTTTGTTCTATAGAGAGTTCATACTTTTATTTGGATGGTATTATGTTTTTCTTATTCCTTTCAATGTGATGAGCTTCACCTGAAATACTTTTTTAGAGTATTGACCAAGTAATAGAACAAAACTTCTATTCACCTTTCAATTCTTCATCTAGTGAATGACCCATTTTTAACATTTTATGTGTTAAAAAAGAATGATAAATTTAAAATGGGTTTTAATTGCCTTCGCATTGAACTGTAGAAATTGTGAGAAGTAAGTTTTATTGTATATCTTTTATTGGGAATCTATAGTTAGTTTACATTTCAGAAGCATTTGACTATATTCTAAGATTTGTGTTACCAATTGGTAAACAAATGGGAAGAAATGGTTATTTTAAAGGCGGTGGTGAATTTCATTTTAACAGTTGAACATGATTACAATTTATAGGGAAGAGTGTCCAGCATAATGTGATTGGATTTTTCTGGTTTCTCATGGTCACAAATTGTCTTGGTGAGGTTAGCATTTTAATGTGAAGTTTTTTTTGGATTTATAATCATTATTTGTCTTGTTAGCAAGACAACTATCTGCTTTAAATATTGTCTAATTTGTTGAAACATTTTATAAAATATTAATAATTTTATTTAAATATAATATAGAAAATAATAGATATAATGAATATATAAATTTATATTATTTAATTAGTCAATAAATGGAAACCAAGGATCCAACATGTAGTTGTCCTTGTTTACCAATTATTCAAGACTACTCCTATTGAAGATACAAATATATTTGAGACATTTTGTTGGACTCAACTTATGTTATACAAACCTTTATGGAACATACAAACATATATAGGTCTTTGGAGAGAATAGATAATAGAAAATTGGATACTTTTAAAAATGGCTAGTTATCATCCTTGGCATGTTAATAGAGTTCTAGTTACATCCAAAATTGAAGAGCGGGATGATAGTGACACTGATGATTTGAACCATCGTCCTTTTATGGATGAATATGAATGGGATGTTTTTTCTCGGCTTAGTGCTACTACTAACTTTAGTATAAATCAGATTTAGCTATTGGTTAGGTAGGATTTTGATATGAACCAACCATGGAATGCAAACCATGTTCCTAAAGAACTCCATAATATTGCTTTGCAGTTCATCTCATCAGCGAAGGGACAACATGAGCAAGCTATGGTTCAATTCTTTCCTTTAGATATGTCAACCCATCAACTGTCACCAAAGCAACAATTGGCCATTCAAATAATCCAAACCCATCACATGTAGCCTTCACCCAAAGCCTTTCTTCACATGATTATTCAAGGGACAGTTAGCATTGGAAAATCCTTCCTCATAAATTGTATTTGACAACAAATGAACACCTCTTTTGCTAGACCCAATAGTTGCTTGCTCACATTGGCTCCTATAGGTGTCACTACATACAACATATGTGCCTCTACAATTCATACAACACTTTATATTCCCATAAAGGATACAATTCCTTTGCAAGGGCAGCAATTGACATTATTCCAAGAATAATTTAAGTATATTGAGTACATATTGATCAATGAAATGATTTTTCTAGGCCCAAAATTGCTATTGAAAATAGATAGACGATTACACCAAGCATTCCCAAATAAGCAAACAAAGCCATTTGGAAGTGTTTCTATGATCCTTGTTGGTGATCTTGCTCAGTTTCCACCTATCATGGATACACCTATGTATGCTTCATCCTCATTGGTAATAGCTTTGTGGCACACTTTCACAGTCTCAATAACCCTAGACACTATCTTTTGCCAAAAAAGGAGATAGCGCTTTGCAATGAAAGTTTCATGATATCCTTCTTCATATAAGAAATGCTTGTTGATGGGTGTTTTATGCACCTTATCAACATAGGAAATGCATAAGTGCACTACCTCTCTTGAAGGGAAATCTCCAACAACAAGTTGTTGAAAATAACCCCAAGGTCTCTTGGGTGTCAGATCATGACATGCATGGGATTTCTTAGTTGATATTTGATGTGATTTTTCTGGTAATCATAGGGAAGCTTATAGAGTTTGGCTAGATATGAGGTCAATCTTAAAATGGAGTTCCTAATATGGGAAGTTAGTGTGCAGTTTTCCGCAAGTTCGAACAACAATCTTAAACTCCCATTTTATCATAAGATTTGGCTTTACAATGTGCAATGAACCTTAGCATAGGCTACTTATTAAAAAGAGGGAAAATGGCAGGGATGAGAAGAGGTTCCTGGATCTGAAACTAGTGATGAACAATGATCATGGAGGGTTCTACTATGGACAACCTTCTTGAAACATAATTTCACTTAACCAAATTAAATCACAGTATCATGAAACTTGTGCAAGCTTCTAAGGATGGAAAATATTCAACCATTTATGTACCATAAACATGCATGAACAAAAGATAGAAGTTTGAAGCAACTTTTAGTTTATGCCTAGACTAATTTTACATAGATATATACCATAAGTAAACAACAAAAAGTATGGAAAACAAAGGAATCAACATAGCATATATCTACACAACCATTGAACAACATTAACTAATATATCAAAGTAATCTAAAAAAATGAAGGTAAACAAAGTAAATCTATCTAAATTAACTAACTATGGGAGATGAACCATGTAACATGCAATAGAAATTCAAGAGTCCACCAAAAGCCAATGAACTTTTATTAAATTTTTTGCAGGATTCCCTTACAATAACTCAACTCTCTTTTGAAAATGAGAGGAGACCTTGTATTTATAGTGTTCAAAAAGTAAAATGAATGGCAAAAATTGATTTGCATTATGTGGTTAAGATTCACTAGAAACTAAGGTTTCACCTACCCCCAAATATATTACAATTTAAAATATATTTTGTCTTTTCCCTATTTTGTCCTTATATGGCAGCACTGCAACAAATTTGTCTCTTGTTGATTTCCATCTTACTGTAGTGATTTTGTGAGGAACTCATCCTCAATAACTAGATTTCCTTCGCTCTTCTTGATTGTGGCATATTCTATCAACTTCAAGATTAACGCTTGGATCTTGCTCTGTTCCAATATATTTGATTGCATCACCTAAAAATTTAGCTTTCTTGATTTGTTAGTGAGGGTATCCCAATCCTTGTCATACTTTAGTGTGTTCTTCATTACTTTCTCATACTGAGAAAAGACTCATGCACCAAAGCCTAGGAAATTAGGTGTTAGTGCATCCATGGTTCCACTTTCCAACTTCTTTTGGAAGTATGGCTCTAACTTAGCCATATCCAACTCACTTGTGGGCATATCAAGATCTATCAACAAATTTAAATATTCTACATAATCTTCTCTGACTTCCTTAGCCCAATCAATGTTCATTCCCACCTCATGGAACACCCATCCAATACCTCTTTTTGATGGTTTAGGCTCAGTTTCCAAGTTTCAACGAGCTAGTGGTCATCTTTTACAAGGTTAAACTCCTTTTCCCATAATCTTTCTAGTATCTTGAGGATGGCCTCAAGTTTGGGGTACGTGGTTCTATATATATTGGGGAAGTTGGTGCAAAACTTCCTTGTACCTTCAAGTATCCTCAGCACCTCCAGGAACTTATTAGCGGTCCTAACTGCATGTCTCAAGCCCATATTGTCATTGTAGAGGATTTTCTCAAACCAATATTTAGTGGGGCCCTTTGTCCAATTCTTTATCTTATCAAGCTTCTCAATTTGCTCCATGGACAACAATTGTGGTGGTGTCGAGGGCATCATGGGGAGTTCTTCCATTGATGACCATTGTTGGATATATGTTGTTAAATTAGTCACTTGTGCTTTCAATTCTTCCTTGGAGATCTTTTCCTTGTGCATTTGATGTACCACCATGGCAACAAAGTCTTGGAGATGATCTATTTTCTGTTCTCTAGTGGCTATCCCCAAGTTGATGGAGGAGATGTTATAGCATACCCCTTCTTCACCCACAACAGGTGTGGAAATTTTCATAGTCCTAGACTCAAAATCTTCCATGGTCAGTTTGGATTTGACTTTAGTATTCTTTTCTTTATTTGTGCTAACCTGGGCTCAATCCAAGATGGCCTCTAGCCTTTCCCTTAGATCCTTTAATGTTGGGGTTTTTTATTCTAATTATTTCTTAAGCCACTCAAACATTTGAGATTCCACATTTGGTGATTCATGACCTTCTTCCTCTTCATGGGTGTGTTGGATCTCAATTTCTTTATTTCCTAGAGTTTCTCATTTTGTTCTTTCTTCCTCCTCATCAGAATCCTAAATAAATAATATTTCCTTCTATGGGGACTTGGAGGTAGTGTAATCTTTGGGGTTGTCTTCCCCTTTTGTTTCCTTTTATTCTTATTCATCATGCTCATGCTCCTCAGGTTGTTCCATTTCTAGGCTCTTATTGTCTTCAGACTCTTCTTCACGTTTATCTTCTTCTTTATTCTTCTCTTCCTCATGCTAAGGTGGAACATCTTCTTGTTCTTTCTTTTACTGCTCTTCTGAGAGAGGCATTTCTTCATCATGCTTGTGGTTTTCTTCCTACCCAGTTGGAAGTTTAGTATCTTCTTCGATTTTATCACTTGACTGCTCTTCTTCCTTGGAAGGTGACCTTTCTACTTCCTCTCCAACATCTTTCAACTGTCGAGCCAACTCCTCCTCGAGGTATGCATCAAAGGTCTCTACAATATATTTGGTGTCATCCTCTTCATCATCACCCACAAAGGACTTCGTTTCTTCTCCTTCATAGACCACCTTATCAACTTACAAATGTTGGTGCTCTAGGTGTTCATGGTAGTTGTCTGATTCCTCCTCCAATTCCCTTGTTGATTCCTTTTCTTGCCTCTCTAACTCCTCAAAAAATTTCATTGTAGCCTTCATTTCTAGTGGTTTAGTAAGACGCGTTGAGGTAGGAATGCTAGCAAGAATCTATGCTAGGGCAGCTTGAATAGTTGGATTCATCAACACTCTAGACAACTCTAAAGGAACAATCTACATATGTTAGGAAAATTCCCCCAAAAGTGAGTGTGTGCATTGGTATTGTTGTTGTGGCTAAGGGTAGTGATGTAGTTAGAGACATGGAAGTAGAGGCAAGAGGAGAAATGGTGGGGGAGGAAGATTCTATGGTCACAACCTGTAGGGTGGGTGGAGAAGAGGCAAGGTGGACTGAGATATCCACCATAGGTGGAGAAGTAGCCACCATCTCCTAAGAAGCGGGCAGAGAGGCAGTAGTAGTGGAGGCAACAGGTGGAGATTCCGGTTGCTCAGCCTCCATTTCCTCTCCCTAATGAAGTGAATCTTCTTGAATGGTAAGAATCTTTGTGAAACTACCTAATCTCTTCTGTTTCTTAGAAGGTTCTCCCTTTGAAGCTATTATTGTGTACACCTTAGGGTTGGGTTGTTTCTCAATAGCTTCTTTTCTCTTCCTTGACCTGATAGATGGAGGAGATTTTGACGTCTCTCCAGATGGGGTAGCAGATGTCCCACTATCTATTTCACTTGTTGTCTTGTTCTTAAGCCCCTCATAGGTCACAATGACCCCTTGTGGTTTTGATTGGGTGACTTTTCCATCAATCCACTCTTTTGTTCTAGCCTCGATGGGTTTGGTTAGAATATTGAGGTCATCAAACTCTTACTCATCCCAGTTAATCAATGGCAGTGAGGGATTGGAAACTACGTTGTACTAAGGATCCATTACTATATTTTACTCTTCTACTACCTAATCTAGTATGGGGAATAGGTTGACCCTCTTTATGAAATATTATGTCATTCACATATAGTGCCTCATTCACACTTCATTATCATCTTTTCAATTAGCTCAAAACTCCTTGACCCTATGTAGATGAGCATATTCAAGTCCAAGTGCTTTCTTGATTTTTCCATAGGGGTCCATCTGTGCCTAAGCAGTGTGGAGTCTCAAATGGTATTCCACCAGTTCTTTCTCTAAATTTTAAGCACACTGAGAGGTATGGAATTTGTATAGCCCTTGGCTGGAGGAGAGGGGATAATGAATCCCCACCTTATGCTTGCTGCTCAAAAGGGCATTTGCA
Source organism: Sequoia sempervirens (assembly GCA_007258455.2). NCBI lineage: Eukaryota > Viridiplantae > Streptophyta > Pinopsida > Cupressales > Cupressaceae > Sequoia > Sequoia sempervirens. The sequence goes on along the minus strand of VDFB02075321.1, from coordinate 46,612,176 downwards.
TGTTGTAGCTACCGAGAGAGTTCTAGCAGTATTATTCAGTCATTGGGATATCAGGGTAGCTTGTATGGTTTTTTTCTGAAAATCCCTCAACATGAATGTAGGTGAACTTTGGATACTAGATGAATAAGAAGGAAAAATATTTAAGGAATTGGCACTATGGGAGACTCTCCTTTCTAAGTCACCCCCGAGAAATCTAATAATATCACCTATAAAAGTTTCATTGACTCTGCAATAGTCCCTCTTGAAGTTTTTGGATTGTAGTTGAGGGTACTTATCATAAAATTCTAGCTCCCTTCCTAGTTCCTCATCTAGAGCTCTACACAAGCCTCTGTATTGCATTCTTTTAGCCAATGAATAGACCAAGTAAGATGTCATGTAAAATCTAGAGGTTTTCTTTACAACCATAAACTTCTCATGGAAGCAATCACTGATTATCCATGCCTAGTAGAACTTGGATTCTCCACAAAGAATCTCTTCAACGAAGTACTACATCCATTCTTGGAAGTAGGCCGTAGTTGGAATGCCCATTACTCTACTTAGTAGCATCACCAAATTATTATAATCCTCATAAAAGTCACTACAAAAGAGCTCTTAGGGAACCTTTGCAACACTGCCCCTCTTCTCCTTCAACCAGTATTGATTAATAAATATTTTACACTTGAGGGGGTCTTGATCATAATCCCACATTGCCTTGCCATCATCCATGGTTGGCACTTCCATCTCCCCGAAGGTAGGGATATGAAAATTCCTTGTTATCTCCTTAGTAGACATGTTAGCAAAAACATTTCCATCTTTATCTACTACATGGTTATGATCTCTTATTGGTATGCCTCTCTATAGGCCATAACAAGTTCAGGGGTGATGAGGGCAAGAGAAAAGCCTATAGTTTTAGCCAACCCATTGCTTCTGATATTTCTTGCATTCTTTGTTTTAGGGTTGATTCAGACTCTCTACTTGAATTCATCAATGTTTAGATATGTCTGATGTTTGTGTCAGAGACCTCCTCTGAGATTGAGGTGACTTTGGAGTTGAGAGGTTCCCCTTGGAACTTATACTTCATCTAATCCTTATCATCCTTTTCATGGGGTGACTTACCTATTTTCTTTCATTTTTCTTTCTTTGCGACTACTCCCAAAGGTCCCACACCTGATTTCATATATCCTACGAGAAAAAGAGAGGTGAGCATAATCAAGCATGAAAACATGGAAATGTTAGCTAAATCTCTACAAAACGGTGTTAGATCAGATAAGTCAGCATTTGAGAAATCTATCATATCATCTAGATTGACTTTAATAGTTCATAGGAGGGAGTTTGAATGATTCAAGACCCAGGGGTTGGACTTCCCTAGGCCAATGGATATTTTAGAGCTGCTACAAGGGGGATGACAATAAGGGCATGATGGCCCACCTATCCCGACTCACCTTCATATTTGGGTAGTTTGAGGGGTCCATTGAGGAGAGTTCCCTATTTCAACATGTGGTTGAAAGTCAATTTGGTGATTAGAGGGCATTTGGATCATCTTTTTGGAAATCAGAATAAAAAAGGAGATTTGTTGTTTGAGTTTTTCGTTCAAAACAGTTTTGGTAGGATGTGATTCTGGGGGCAGAGTTCTAATGGGAAAAACCCATAGCTCTAGAGGATAGTGGAATCATTGACTTGTCATTTGGGAACCTTGGGTTGGCATGGTTAGGAAGCTACTAGGAAATTTTCCTTGGAAATGGTGAACAACACACAGAAGTTTGATGGGAGCCACCTGAGGAATCATGTCTGACAAAGAGATTGGACTTCAAATTTACTTCACTATTTTTACTTAGGGAAGCTCATCGAAAAAATGGAAGGTCGGGTTCCAAAGACCAGGAGGATGTAGGAATTTTTCCTTATAGTTATGGCAATGATGGGATGGAGTCCCAAAGACAATGACCTGACAAAGGAGACCCACAGAGGATGAGCACTTGGCAACTTCCACTTTTCATTCAAATAGTCGAGATGAGGTCAAGACCTGAAGGGCAGAAGACCGAAGGCTAGGGGTCATTGAGGATGGTAAAGTGTTCATGGAATCTTGATAGCAGAGGTTCATGGGAGATGACCCACAAAAACTCATCTCTTAATCCTTTAGTTTTGCATTTTTGGTAGCCGTGATTGAGTTGGGTCTTGGCAATCAGAACGCTGGATGTTGGTGGCTACAAACGATGACTGGCATGGCATGGTGGCTTGAAGATGGAAGTCCGTGAGGTGGCATCCGAAAGCAACTAGGCACTTGATCATTTTTAGGTTCAAAGTTACATGGTGGTTGATGGATTAGGGTACAAAGGTTAGATGGACAAGACCAAAATGCTGCATGGGATGTCAATTTATTAGTGGTCCCCCGAGAATAGAGTCCCACAAGCGTGGACCTAAATGGGTCCATGAATTTTCTTTAACTTATGAATTTCTCAACTAGGGTGAAAGGATGGAGTCCTCCCGTGAAGGAAAACTTGAATGAAGGGTTCACCATTTGAGTTTCATTTAGTTTCCTAACAGTGGCATTGATAATGAGAGCTCGCGGGTTCAGAGAGAATGAGCACTCTTCCTAAAGAAACAACATCGGGGAGTTAAGGTTATGCGATAGTTATATGGGTGATTTGCAAAGTTTACCAAGATTTTATCATATGGGTTTTGTGCGTGTTGATCTCTCATACTTAGATCATGAATTTTTTCTTCTTTCAAATTCATCATCTTTACTAGAAATCAAAGAAAAATGTGAAATGGGGTGTGGGTGGCAGACTCACCTCAAGAACGCAATGAAAGAGGCAAAAGATCAGCTAGCAAATGTGTTGGATCGACGGTGGCACCTGTCAAGCTCAAAGGCAACGTAGGGAGATTGCTCTGGATCATTTTGAACTCTTTCTACTCAATTGAAAAAATGACAATGACAACTCAAACTCACCTATTTATAGAAAATAGGGCATTAAATGCTAGTAATAAATGCTTATACGATAGACATCAGGTAGGTAAGCTACAAATTCAAAAACAATTGTGGGAGCATTGAGATCTAACAGGTGGGTGGCCTTCGGCGGATGGATGTAGGGTTGTTAGGTGATGATTAGATGGCAACAAGAGCATCGGGTTCTAGCAGGCAAAAAGCTGATGGGGAAAGGTCGTTCAAAGGTTAGCCTTATGGGAAACAATGAAAACCTCAGCGGGTCCCAGAGGTCGAATAGCTATCAAAGGAAGGTCGTTTAAGACAACTATGAGGCTACCAAAATCAAAGAGGGGAGACTGACAGGTTGGACTTGATGGATCTCGTGGATGCCAACTACAAAACGCCAAGGGAAACAACTAGTGGGTTTCTGCAAAGACTTAGAACTTAGAAAATTTGAGGGCGCAAAAAAATGGTTGACTCAAGATGACTTCCTTAAGGTTCACTAACCATTCTAAAAACCAAATAGGGACAAGCAAAACAAGGCAACAACAAAAGTGACCTGAAAAAGTGAAGGAAAGAGAGGGTCCTTGTTCCGAACGGGGCGTGTGTGCTAAAAGCACTTCACTATTGATGATCTCCACGATGATTGGGAAAAGCTTATGAAACAAACAAATAAAATGATCTCAGCCACAAAATGACAACAATTTGATGTCGCTACACATTTTTTTGCGACAAATGACTTGGTCACATTACACAACAAAAAAATGATCAAATAGTTAAATCTACCGATAGTCATTAGCATTGCTTGGATGGTTTAGCAATAGGCATCTGATCATGGAGATGATGACCAACTTCTCCTAGAATTGCTACTTTATGTTGGTGAATAGATGATACTAACAATGAATTTTTTGAATCAAGCTGGCCTCATCAATGGATCCCTTGGTGTTGTTATGGCTATTATGTACAATCCAAATTCTAAACTACCAAACCCACCTGAATATGTTTATTTTTGCTTCCAAAATTACATTGGCCCACCATGGGACCCATAACATCTAAGAGACATCCCCATCCTAACTATAAGTCAAAGGAGTTGAACACAAATTCCACTCACTATGTTATGGGGAATCACAATAAATAAAGCATAGGCCTTAACATTTGATAGAGAAACAATAAATATAGGTACCAAAGAGAGGCAAGTGTTGGCTTTTACAACTATTTCACGTGTAAAATCAATTGAAAGACTCTATATTGATCCACCTTTCTCATTTGAGAGATAATCTAGGCTTGGCACCAAAAAGTACACTGCTTGTTTCCGTAGTGAAGAAACACACCTCGAGCAATTGCAAGCCTTACCAAGTGCTTCTGGTTCCAACCAATAGGCTGACAAACAAAAAAGGATCCAAAATAATTATTCTTGCATCTAGCTCAGCTTGTGTGCCATCGCCTCTTCAAAAAATTTCTACGTTGTATCTTTAAAAACCATACCAAGTAATAATTTGTGTAAAATGGGTATAGTTCCAAAGATTTACAAAGATACCACACATAAATAACTAGATGCCACAACTTGTATAGGCCAATTCCATGTTTTGATAATTCTATTCTATTAAGTTTCCAACTTCTTCATCTAAGATATTGTTGTGCGATGATTTTACTATATGGAATTCAAACCAGTACACTCTTTTATATATTCCACTTTCCCATCTTCGTTTAAGTGTTTTAAAATTTCATGAAGTCAACTATTTATTGGCATACCTACAATTCTCTTACAACTGATTTTAACATATAGTGGTGTAAACATACAGTTAAAGTTGTTACACATTAATAGATATGCAAATACAAACAACTTCAGCTATCTAAGATGCACAGAGATCTGAACCAACAATAACTAGAAAACAAAAGTTCTATAAGTAAATAATATCTTTGCAACATTCCAATATATTAACCTTTATATGCACATGTTGTAGATGTATTATAAAGGAAAATGTCTTCCATTTGATTAATAAGTTTGAAATCCTCCAATTATGTGTTTTCTATTCTGACAACCTATATATGTTGACTTCTCACATTCCTCCTCCATGATTTCCTTCCACAAATTTAAATTTCTTCCTGTTATATTTTCTATTAGCTTTATTTGATTCAAATTGCTACAATTTTTTTCCTGCAAAATTATTTTCCAATTGTTTCCCTATTTCACTATACCTATATATTAAATTCATAAATATATAGTGTTGTGTACATTGATTTTCTTTTACATGATACATGATAAAATTCCATGTTATTTTTCTTTTCTTGCTCGAGTGTGTCCACAATGACCATGGAGTTTATTGCATTTTTTGTTTCCTCATCGTCCCCTACTCAACAGTCACAAAATGATAGGTGGTTTCTCATAAGCCAGTTGATAATATTCATTGTTCTAGTATAACGATATCAACTGTTTTGTTTTCCTTCTAAAATGACAAGCACTAGTGTTTGTTTCATAACAGACCTATCAAAGAAATTGATATGCACCTAGCTTGCATGCTGGTTTGGAGAGCTCCTCAGCTACCCTAGTCTACAGCTTGTGACACCTTCACTACTATTCTTGTGGTGGGCCATTCCACAATGCCTTTTCCACATTCCTTACTTATCTAATTTCACTCATGGATTCTGATATAACAATACAAAATGTTTCTTTTTAGTTGTATGATGTTGTGCTCAATACAAAGATAGATCAACAAGCAAAAATGCAACCCATGTATTCAACAATTGGTGTTAGAAAGACATCCACCACTCTAATTGTAAACAAGGTTTGTTTTACATATTTATATTTTTCTTGTTTTGTACAATAAATATCCCCTCCCTCCATGGCTACATACCCTCTACATATTTGTTGCTTTATATAAATAATCATGCATAGATTTATACATGTACTTGACTACAATAGTTATTCTCTTTCTGTTATATCTTAAATCCTATGTTAAACATATTAATACAAGATAAGTAATTTGCATAAGAATTGAGCTGTGAATTAAAAATTCAACTTATACTCTTTTCTAGTCAACCTAAATGAATAAAGAAATTCTAAAAGAGCTACTAGAATTTAAAACTTCACAACTAGAAAAATACTCTTAATCTGCAATTACTCCTATTTTAATGGCTATAACATGATAAGTGCATAGAGATACCTACAAACAACAAATGAACAATAGGGTATAGACTATCACTGTCCATATTTCCAAGCAACAACAACAATGTTTAACTATAATTTCTCAATGAAGGTTGAATCTTTTTATTTTCATAGAATGGTGACATATATGTGGACACATATATGCACTATGTGCATCTTTGGTGCTATACATGTTTTTTACAATTAGCCCCTTTGAAACCCTCTAATTGATTTCACTTCAAATACTTACAAAGAGGACAGTATATATTCTTAATGGCTACATAATTTATTCTTCCCTTTGCCAATATAGATTTGCACATTTATTGAGCTACCATGGTTTTCATTTTTCTTTTATGCCCACCTTATTTTTAGTGTGCTACCATTGAGTATTATAGAAAAATGGGGAAATTGTAACAGAACTATTTGTAAAACATATGTATACATATATTTATCCATACATACATATATATACATGTGCAAGTAGACATGCATTGATCTTTTCAAAGACTTCAAAATATATTTTCCTTAACCATTCTATCCATGTGTTGTGATGATATGCATTTTCCTTCATTGCACTTGTTTTTCTTATTCTAATATCACTTTTACAATTTCTCTATTACTCTATAGTATTTAGTATGACACGTGTGTGGAATTTTTAATGAGGTTTGTGGGGTTATACTCTTTTTTACATGGGTGTTTTGCATAGATGATTAATTTATTGTTAATTTCTTCTTGTTATATCTTTTTCTACAGGGCTTTCATCAACCTAACCATGAATAGGATTTACTATGTAATAGCTCTTTCATAATTGATGCTCTTAGACAAAGAAATAGGACTTCTCCAGGGATTTTACTAATATCCTAGACCTTACTTCTTAAATAAAGGATCTGCCTAAATCTCCTCATTGGTCAATAGACACAGATAAGCAGAACCATAAACCAATGACGAAACAAATTACTAACCCTAAGCATATTTTCAGCCAAAAGAAAGGACATTTAATTGCAATTCCATATACATACATATATATATATATAGATGCAATGTATACATATACATATAAATATACATATATATATATATATGTATGTATGTATGTATTTATGTATACATTGTGTCTATATATATATATATGCATGTATACGTATAGTAGATTACATGTATATCTACATGGTTATATATGTGTATATGTATATTGGGTGCTTTGCATTAATGATTAATTTATTGTTCATGCATTTTAGTCTCTTCTTATTGTTCCTTTTGATAGCAAGTTCAAGGGTTTTAACACTCGTGTTGCAAAATCTATGAGGAAGTAGATTGATTAAATTGCATTGTTGAAAGACTCATTGAATCTGTTGAACTTTATATCTTTAGTTGATACACTATTTGTTTGAAGTTTCTATTTGCTAAGAATAGACCTCTAACAATGGAACTAAATAAACCTATTTTCTTGCATATTTTGGACCACATATTCATAATACCAAAATGCCTATTCTCACAATGCAACTGAATTAAAAATATTTGCTTGTAGAAATAGGCTATTGTACATTGTTAATTGCTATATAAGTTATTCTTCTCTTTGCATATGTAAATTTTCACATTGATTGAACTGCTTCTTTGTACTATTCTAACAAATAGAATAATTGTATATGCTAAGTGTTTTTTCATTGAAGCCCTAATGCATTATGTTGTTCTTGTACTATAGTGGTGGACAAAGTAAATGTAGTTGGTTGAAGTTGTTGATGTAAATATAGTCTTGTACCTAGTTAATTCATTACCAGCGGACTTATTTACATCTTAGTTAAGTTTACTTAGGTCATAGGAAGGAATCTTTCTAGAAGATGTTAGTTGTCATTAGTTTTTATCTTATCCTTCAATGACAACTACTACATGTGAACCTAGGTAAGTGTGATAAGTTGTCTCATGTCATATGATTAAGACACTTGTCATAATCCTATGACATATTGCATCTCACCTTGGCTATATAACCAAGGGGGTTCTCTCATTTGTAATTAGAATCATCTCATATCATTGACATTGAATACAATTTATTCTTGTCATATTCTATTCTCTCTTTTTGTCCATTTTGTCCATAGATCTTGGCAGCCATAGCCAATTCTAATAGAAGTAAATGTAATATTAAATGTAGCAATGTGGGAAAGTGTATTTTGATTAAGTTGCATTACATGTATATACATCTATATATAAATGCATCTATATATATATGAATATATATATATGCATGCATACATCTATATATATATATATGTATACATGTATATATATATATATATATATATATATATATATATATATATATATATATATATATATATATATGTAAATGCAATATTGAATGCTGGCATTTGGGAGAGTATACTTTCATGAAGTTGTATTCTTGGAAGATCCATTTTGGTGTTACTTTGATAACACACTATTGTTAAATTCATTGCATTCAGCTCTATCTTTTGGCAGGTTGGAGGCTATTTAAACTATTGGGTTGCACAATCAGTAAGCCATTTTGCTTTGGTGTTTTGCATAAATGATTAATTTATTGTTTATAGCTTTTGTTCTCTGCTTATTGTTAATTTTCATAGCAGGTTTTAGAATTTGAACATTGATGTGTTGCGTAAGTTCTAAATCGTTCAATGCTCTAACAACTCAATCCAATTTTCCCTCTGGTTCTCAAGCATAAAAAATAGTACATTTAAGTGAAAAACTTCTCCATAATCAATAAATAGATCCTATGACCACCTTGCAAATTATTTTCCATTTCTACTTTCTAATTGTGTTTATTTATTTTTGCTATATATTTACTAATCATTGATCCTCCCTCACTCATCTTCTCTCCTTGTCCATTGACATACCTTTCTCTACTATTTGCAGGTGTTAGGCTAAAGCATAGATGACAATTCCAAAAAAATTTCCAGTGGGCATTCCATATTGCTTTTGCTTGGGGATTTGGCTAGGGTCCCCAAGGCTCCATGATACCAATATGGAAGGGTGGATAACAAGCATGGATTTTTTATTTTTCCTTTTCATTCCACATATCTTTTCTCACATAGATACATGTATAGAAAACATGGTTTGTAATGACATGTTTCTTACGTACTACCGAGTGGTCACATCTTTAGCTTATGTCCTCTTATTCAAATTTTCTATTTGTTGAGAAGCCAAAATTTAATTGTGTAGTATGTGCAACATATGTATAGTGCCAAAATGGCCCTTTTTAGAATGCAACTGAATCAATATATTGTCTTGGATATCTTGTATTGAGCCTTCCCCTCCTACAACATTATATATTTTGAATCTCCAATTGCACTATGCAATCATTCACTTAAAAGTGGGTTTTTCTATTCTCAATTATGTTGTAATCCGTAATACTTGTGCTCTATGAAAATATTTACTATGGATTATGGCTCAAGTTGTTTTACAATTTCCCTATTTTTTCTATAATATTTAGTGGCAAATAATCTAGGTTGAATCTTTAATTGGGAAACCAATTGTTAGATACAAATTGTTGTCACCCCTTCTCTAGATAGCAATAAAATTACAAGTGGAGATTTGTATAGCTAATTTCCATCTATCATAAAAAAAAACATGCATACTAAAACTTTAATTTCCAAAACTATAAAAATATACTAATTATAAAAAGTACTCAATAGTGAATGTCTTCTTTCATGGAAAAATGTGTACTTTTTTTCTCCAATTTTAAAAAATACACACATGTCTAATGATATTTACAAAAAAAATCCATTAACTTCAAAATTAAATGATTAATTGATTTAATAGGCTACACAAAAAGTGACAATATACATGTGCATTTGTTTCCATTAAATATAAAATTTAAATATTCTTCCTAGAAGAAACGATTATTTTAAATTTATTATGTAATTTAATTTTTAAGTTCTTTTAAACAAATTTAAAAATTGATTTCCAAATTTTCTAATAGAATTAAATAAAATTTATACAAAATATTCTTCATAATTACTTGATTCATACAATCTAACTCATTCATTTAATTCAGGTCACCTTTCCATGCAAATAAAAAGCTTCAACAATCCTCACCACAAAGGTTCACCACTACCATAGGCCCCTATGGTTGATTGTCGCATGCCTATGCATACAACTGCTAGTTAGTAAATTTATGTTAAAATTAGTATTTGATTATGTATGGAGTAAATTAGATTATTAAATTATAAATTACGGTTATAATGTAGATAAGAATAAAGTTCAATTTTATTAATGATTTATTTATTTATTTTTAAATACAATGTTAAAAGAACATTTATTCTTATAAGAGAAGTCTTACATCTAATTTTAAAAAGGAATATTATAAAAAAAATATAATCACTTTAGTTCTCTTTATATAATTTATTTATTATGTAAGGCTATTTTAAACAGAGTTCTTGTTACAAAATTATTTTATGTTGTTCTAGCTACTAAGAATTGGGAGCTCATATTTACTACTTTAACGTGTATGATCTTCCAACTATAAAAAATTTGAAATCTTATATTTATTACTTTGATATTCATGTTCTTCCAATGACCAAAAGTTGACATCTTATGGGTATGTGCAGGATCATCATGGAAAAAACAGGCCTTAAGTGGCAAAAAATTTAGAAAAATTAGTGTTAGGAAACTTGACGTAAAAATTTGAATAAGTTATCTATATTATTCAAAAAATATGTAAGAATAGAATCTGTAGAAAAATGAATGTAGTTTATTTAAAAATAAATAAAATCTATTTTCAGTAAATAATTAATTATGAATTTTTTATTACAAGTTTTAAAAAATATAAAAACTCGTATGTCTAACCACCTTAACTTGGTCAAAACTTTATGAAATTAATTTTTTATTTTTTTAATCCAATAGTATGTGAAGCATAGAATGTGACACATGTTTCAGATTCAAAATATGTGATACTGTTTGAAAGTTATAGATGTTTTTCAATTAGCCTATTGATCAACACTTTAGTCATAATTCTAATAGAAAATGAATAATAATTACTAATTAAATTAAAATTAAAGAATAATTTATATTGGTGGAAAGCTAACAATCTCCTCTAAAAACCCTTTTTGTTTCATCAATTTTGGGTAGAAAAAAAGTTGTTAGCCACATACCCTACAAATACCCATAATATTGCCACTTTTTGGCCCATCATGATCCTGCACATACCCTTATTTTTATTAATTAATCTCATTGTTATGAATTGGTGAATTTTCTACAAGTGGTAAATTTTCCACGAGATGAATTTGTCATGGCGATGAATTTTTTGGTGGTGAATTTTCCTAGAGCTAGTGTGTACATATTCTTTTTATCATATTCATGAGTGAATATTTGGTGGTACCATAATCTTAATTGTGGTAAATTTTCTTTAATCCACATGAATACACATTCTTGTTATCTATTTGTGTTGGAAACTTTATGGTTTGTCATGTAACTCTATGGATTTCCTTGATTATATTTAAAAAATAATAGTTTATTTTAATTTTGATTAAAATAAAAAATTATAATTGGGAATGAGGTCTCCCATACTTCATTGGCTCCACAATAAAAAATATATAATTTCTTTATTTATACAATAAAAGTAATTTTAACATTGAATGTAAAACTTATTTTTTATGAAGTTGAAACCCTAAGGAGTATCATAATTCTTATCACTTTAATAGACCAATCCCATCTCCTATCTCCAAACTTAATGACATTATTCTCAAGAGAGTTTATTAGAAAGTGGATTTAATTTATTTTCATTTAATTGTAGCATAGTATTTCAACAAGGTTTCATTCTTGTCTATTTATTTTGTGAAATTATTTTCTTATTTGAGTATTATTTTTATGAGGATAATTTATAATTTAAAGATGACACTATTTCTTTCATCCCCTAAATTTTGGTTTGTCATGTAACTCTATGGATTTCCTTGATTATAATTAATCGAGAAAGTATAATTGGGCATTGACTTATGTCTTTACTAAGATCATTGACTTATGTCTTTACTAAGATCTTTTATCATTCCATATATCTCAAAATTTGACCTTCTATAAATATGGATAACCCTATGTTTGGGTCAAACTTCAGAATTATGGTAATGTGGTGTAGGGGTACCCACAAGTTTTCATGCGTCCAAGGGGTCAAAAGTTGGTATTTTGTTTTATTTTGGTCTTATTCATGTAATAAGGTCTTCCAAGACCATTTCATGTTTGTAGGAATCTAGTTTGAGTCATTAGGTGCAAGGGAATTCGCAAATACAAAATTTCACAAAAGTTGCACATTATTGTCAAGCAAACTTTCGGATTTTTGTCAAAAGTAGTCATTATGATGTTTAGTTGGTTTCTAATTTGAAATGTAGTTAGTGGTCATTGGGAAGAAGTTGGTAAATGTTTTAAAACCCTTGTGTGGTCGAAGGAAGGTTGGTTGTTGGATATTTTGAAGATTGAAACTTCTTTCACTTTTCATCAGTTTCATGTAATTTCATTTAGTTTTAAGGGAGTTGTGATCATTTTTCTTCAAACTAGTTGAAACCCTAGATAGGGTAACTAGTGAGGAAATAAAATGTCAAACTCCGTTCCACCTAGTAAGAATATTTGAAACTTGGTGGAATGGATTGCCTTGGTGTGTATTTTGATGCTTCAAACTTATAGAAGTAGGGAATGAGATTTGGCACATGTGGAGTTGCTGAAATGGCCTGATATCTTCATGTATCAAGCCTAGGAACCCTAGAGGCATAGGGAAATTGTTACAAAACCTTTGGAGATTGATTTACTGGATAGATCAATGTTAATTGGGCTATGTTTGATATGTTGAAGGTGTTAGAATGAGTTTTGGATCCTTGTAAATCCTTGACCACATTTGGAGCATGCCTAGTTACCTAATCAGGCTTGGTCAAGAAATAAGACGATGAAATTTTAGAGCCTTCTATACAAAGTAACCTAACCTAAATTTTCAATATGATTGTAAATTGCCAAAAGGGTATCTTGAAATGTGGTTACATTTTGAATTACAAGATTTCCCCACAAGTTGTGCCTAAAAAGCTATGTTTGAAAGATTACAAGGAGGAATGAGGGCTTGTGAAGGAAAAACCATCAATTGATGTAAAAGGGATTGAAGGGTGGTTTTTTGCAAGTGATAAGAGATTGATTACCCGTGCTCTGCATCAAATTGAAGGAGATACATGCTAGAGATATGAGATAAATGAAGGAGAGGCTTCCTACCTTGGAAACAAGCTAGAAAAGAGGAATGGTCATTGGAGACTTGAATGACTGACAAGAAGAAGAAGAAAGGGAAGAAGAAAGTTCCCAAGGAGGGTCCAATGAAGAGATGGATCTTGATGACTTGAGGATGGGAAAGTTGTTGAAGGAAGTCAAGGGAGAAGGCCCTAAAATAAATATGGATTTACCAATATATGAACGAAAATTGGATAGTGAAGAACTCCTAGATTGGATAGGAGCACTAGACAAATATTTTTAACAAGACAATTGTCCCTTTAAATATTTTCTAATCTATTGAAACATTTTATAAAATATTAATATTTTATTTAAATATAATATATAAAATAATATACATATAATGAATATATAAATTTATATTATTGAATTAGTAAATTTATGCTAAAATTTGTATTTGATTATGCATGGAGTAAATTAGATTGTTAAATTATAAATTATGGTTATAATATAGATAAGAATAAAGTTCAATTTTAATAATGATTTATTTATTTATTTTAAAATACATTGTCAAAAGAAAATTTAATCTTATAAGAACAGTCTTGCATCTAATTTTAAAAGGAATATTATAAAAAATATATAATCACTTTAGTTCTCTTTATATAATTTATTTATTTTGTAAGGCTATTTTAAACACAGTTCTTGTTACACAATTATTTTATGTTGTTCTAGATACTAAGAATTGGGAGCTCATATTTACTGCATTAAAGTGTATGATCTTCCAACTATAAAAATATGAAAGCCTCTATTTATTGCTTTGATATTCATGTTCTTCCAATGACTCAAAATATAGTGATTATATTTATCACAGTGACATGAATATTCTTCCAATGACCAAAAGTTGACATCAAAAATTTAATCTTAAATCACCTTCTCAGCTTATCATCACTCTTTGTCCCTTAATTAGATAAATAATCATTTATCTAATTAAGTCATTCTCTCTCGGTAATTAAATTAATCAATCTGATCTAATTAACCCTAGCTCTTTGTTTAATTAAATAAATCAATTTTATTAAATTAATCTCTAAAGTCTATCTATTAAATTAAATAAATTAAACCTTGTTTAATTTAATCTAACCAATTATCCCCTTTAGTTAAATAAAACAAAATCTTTATTTAACTATCTCTAAAATCACATTCTTCTCATCTTTTGATTTAAATCAGCCCCTAAATCTAAGTCAAAATTGTCACATCATCTAATCCCTCATTACATTAATTAACCCTTGATTAATTTAATTCTAATCCATGTCCCATCCTCTAGATTTTTCCACTTGCACATGAAAAGAGATTTAATTCATTTATTAAATACCTATTTTCTCTCAACATGGCATAATAGGGGAGTATTCTTCCAAATTTGAAATCCTTCCAAGTGGACTTTGTGCTTCCAACAAGACATTTATTTCATCTTTTACATTGAGCCAAGTGGCATTTAAGACATTCCTTTTCCCTCTTACATGTCATTTGACTATTTTCAAATTCCACCTAATTGCATTTATGGGAACAATCATCAAAATGTGCACATCCTTGGCCCATTCACATTTTGACAAGTGGAATTTGGCCATTGGTTGAAATTTAGTCCCACATTGCTTCATTTTGGGAATTTATCCATCTTGTGTTTCAATAAATAAGAGGTTTCTCTCCTTATTTGAGCATCCACAATTTGAGAAAACTTACTATACTCATTTTCATCTTTAAGCATTAGCATTTTCATCAATTTCACCAAGGCATAGCTAGTTTATTGTAGGTTTTCTCTTTGGAGTTCATTTGAAACATTCAACGAGTGGATCAATCAACACCAAACCATCAAAAGCTTTCATAGGAGTTGGGAAAGGGTCAATTTCCACATCAAATTGGAACCAACTCCCCCATAAGTTCAACAGTTTGCATTATTTTAATAGCATTTGATTTATCTCCTTGCTTTCTTATTGTGTTCTTGTTTTTTTCCTATTTTGAGAATTCTTAATGGATCTTATGGGGAACTTTGATCTTGGCTTGCATTTGAATCTGCTAATGTGTTTGTATGTTTTGTTTTGTAGGTGCTAGGATCTTGGTTCTACATTTTGGCACTAGAAGAAGGGAAAATCTCATGTTTAGATCACATTTTTATCAAAAAATTTGTGTTTTTTTCTATTTATTTGTATCTACAGGGAAGTGCACCACTAGCAGACTAGTGTCAAAGTACAAAACCATTGGCATTCTAGTGTCACCATATAGCACTACTTCAAATTTCAAACTATGATGCTCTAGTGTTACCGCCTATAATTCTAAATTCTAAATTGCATCGCTAGTTCAATTTTCACATGTTAAAATTTTCAATTCCTAAATTGCACCACTAGGTGAAATAGAGATGCCATCACCCTCTTTTTTTGTTGCAAAGTGATACATACAGAATTAACAGCACCATATAGCACCATTGGGTCCTTCAAACTACATTGGCTATGCAGGTTCCACCACTGAAGTAAAGGAAAAAGCGAAATCTTAGTTTTTATGACGTGTTATTTTTAATTTTGATCATAAGGATTCTTCATTGCTTTCCTAGCCTCTGTTTTGTAGTTCTAACTGGTTTCTTGGTAGGTTGGCTTATTCAAGGGGAAGAAAGGAAAGTTAGTGGAGGTCTCATAACGACATTATTCTCTCCTGATACCAAGTGTTTTTGAAGAATTTAGTGTTTATTTAACACTCTTAGAGAATTCACAATTTATCTTAAAAAATTGTTATCTTTCATATGCTTAGGATCTACTAAATTTCTTTTGGGATTTAAAAAGAACATTTCAATTTTTTCTACAAAGGGGTTTAAAAAGAACTTTAGGACAAACTCACTAGATTTGGTTTGAGGCTAACAATTGAACAAAGAAATCTCCATATTTCATTTTGGTGCACTAAAAGGAATCAAATCATTGCTTTATGAACTTAAAATGAACAAGTGCTTCTTTGTTATTCAATTACTTACTCAAAGTAATATCATTAAAAGGACATATGCACTTCTCACATGGCTCATGATGATCTTGAGAATAAAAAGGATTTTTGGTGACATTAAATTGCATAAATAATTACCCACACACTTCAATTTGAATTTTAAAATTGAACAAATCTTGTGAGTGTGAGTGGAGCATATTGCGTACATTCTCTCTCTTTGGTTTGCAAAAAATATTGATTGAATTATGGATATGTTTGCTTGATTCTTTTTATCTTGGAGGGCCTACCTTGTGGGAAAATGTACTCACCCAAGGGAACAACCCAACCAAGAACACACTAAAGCTAAGTGACTTCCACCTGGGATATAAGTGTGGATATTGGAACAAAGACCAATATCATGAGGATTATTTCAACAAGAAGGGTAGCAATAGTTTCTTGCAGCATGGATGGTCCCCCATAATGGAATGCCCACATTAAAACCCTTGTGTAGAAAGGCCAAAATCCCTATCTATTTCTTGGTGTAAGAACAATCATTCTAAATCTGCCGCACACTTTTACAACTTTTAGTAGAGATGGAGAGTATGCCATGGGAGATTCATGGGTACCAATTCTTTACTAACTAGAAAAGTGAGTGCATTATAAGGGGGAGCCTATGTGGTCAAGCACCTAACCATCCACTGGAAGTAGGCATAGCTGGACTTGTCCAAGTGGGGACTCACCAAATACAGTCTTTCATATCCATAGGGTTGCACTTCTTGAAATCAAAAAAAATTTCTTGATCGAAAACATTGGAAGAACAAACATTTAAAATGAGCATAAAATCTCAAAGCCTTTAGGAGAGGAAAATATCCTTGAATGAATTTGCATTCCATTGCTTTCCCTAGGGATTCATATCCTTAGAGGTTTCTAGGAATTTGAATTTCATCTCATTTCTCCTACTAAAGTAAACATTAGGTAACTCTTGCTTTGATTTTCTTGATTTCCACATGATACACTTTATGGAATGAGAAGAAATTAAAACATTAGACATCTAGTTTCAAAACCTAATTTAGAAGTGTTTATGGTAAAAATAAGTCATTAAGCAAAGGCTAAGAACAATTGAACCCCACACATGTGTCTCAAATGATTTCATGTAAGATCAAAATTTAAAAACCAAAGTCAAAAGCTCTTAGTCCAAAAGATCATCAGAAGCGTCTCTCAACACTATATGAATTTAGACAAAGATTTCTTTTTAACTTTTATAGAAGAGCTTCAAGAATTAATCCAATTTTTTTATGAATTCTTTTTGTCAAAAAAATCCAAATCTCTTTCAAGAATTTGAACACCTTGTCTAGAGTAAAGCATGTTCTTCAAAACTAATGTCTTGTAAGAAAGTTTCTTTTTAGGTACACATAGGATCAAAATAAAACCTTCATCCATCTTAGAAACATCAAACCAAAATCATCTCACCATCAACTTTTGAAAATATTGGAAAAAAATCCTCCATGTTAAACTTTGGTCAAATCATTTGAAACAAAATCCAAATCATCTTGTGTGATTAGATGTGTGTAGATACATCCTTCTCCACATATTTAGTCAAATTATCAAACCTTGTGGACAAGTCTATCCCTTGATAACATCTAACATCTTGGGATTTAGGAGTTCATTATCCAAAATCAAAATCCAATAAAAAATCATCTTGTTTTGTTAGGTGTGTTTAGATGAATCCTTCTTCTCACACTTAGTCAAATCAACATCAAACATCTAACCTATTAGATTTTATGAGTTCACCATCTAAATCAAAATCAAATCAAACATCAAACATCAAATCCAAGTCCTAAAGTTCAACATCTCCTTCAACATTTCTTAAGATTTTCAATTATCCATATCATCCACCTTTCATGCATTTCACCATCATACCTATGATCCTTAAATCATCCTAAATTTTCTCTTTTATACCTAAAATAAGATCAATCCAAAGAATTAGAGATTCATCTCCCACATCCGTGAAAATTGATCCCTATTTTATGGTAAAAACTAGATCTCAACACAAGAGGAACATGGAAGCCAACAAAGAAACATCCACTTCAAGTGAACTAAGTCAAAAAATTCTAAGATGAATCCTATTGGATCAAGCAATCCTCTAACTAACTTTCCTTCATCATCACAAATTACTCAAGAGGAAAGTCAAGTAGAGGATATCACCAATAATGCCTTCAAGATGAGACAAGATGAGATCACCGAGATGGTCCAAAATCTAGAGAATCATAGAATCATCAACATCATGATGAGACTCAATCCCTCACTATACATGCTTGAATTAGCAAAACAAGGGGCTAAACTCCCTTCCGATTTCGATGTGAGAACCATTGTGGAAACACCATCTTGGGGCAATCCATCCCACAAGATACACAACATCCATATGTCCCCCTCACCTTCCATGATCCTAATGACCCATCATCATCATTTTGTGCAACACCTAAACTTTCTCTCCCCATAACCTCACAAGGAGAAGGAGACTTATTTGGACCAGGGGGTATCTTTGATTCTACATCTTAATCATTCCCCCAAGGGAGTATACCACTCACATTTCCACCACTGCCTCCCTTGCCATCAATATCCACATCACCTCTCAGTTTAGGCCTTCCCCCTTTACCAAATATCAATCAACAAAATTAAATCAACCCTCTAGTTGTTAATCAAAATATCATTCAAAATCCTTCCATCTTGTCATCAACATCACAACAACAAATGGAAACCATCCCAATAATGCAAGACACCACCACCACATCATCAACCATCCCCAAATATCACAAAACATGGTATCTTAAGGACCAAGCGTATCAATCATACCATTCACCACCCAAATCCCAATCATCGATATGATGATACCTCTCGCCACAACAACAAACACTATACCAAATCTGCCACCACCACCTCCATAAGCAAACACAAATACATCAAGCCAATATAGCATTGTATTACAATCTACCTATCAAAAGGAACTTCAACAAATCTAAAACCGACAAGAAGGGAAAGCCACTTAGCAAGCACAAACATAATTAGCTACACAACAAGCCACTCAGCAAGCACAAACATAATTAGTTATACAACAAGCCACTCAAGTAGTGCAAGCCACTCAAGTAGCACAAGTGGTGCAAGCTGCTCAAGCCGCACAATAAGAACAACAAGTACATAAGTATGATCAAGCCCAAGCCCTATTACAACAACAACAAGCTTCCCAACAAGTACAAGACAAAGAATAGGCACAAGCACAAGCTTGAGCCTAGTAACAAGCTCAACAGGTGCAGACACAAGCACAAGCATAATTGTAAACACAATACCTCACACAACAACAAGAAGTTCAACATCAAGCATACTAAAAATTGCTGAAACAATACTAAGAACAACAAGAAGCAACCCAACTAGTAGCCCAACAACAAGTATTGTTGGTGCAACAACAGTAGCAAGCTCAGCAAAAAACACTAGTAGTGCAACAACAATAGGACCAAAAAAAAGCATTGTTGATATAGAAACAAGTAAAAGCATACTTGGCATAGCAGAATGTGCAAGCACCATCCACCAACATACTAACCAATCCACTCATCCCTCCAACAAATGAACTACCACAAAACACCTTCATCCCACCCCATGATCCACAAAATGTTGTAGCAACACAGATCAAGTTACTCTCACAAAAAGTATTTGATCTCCAATCAGGGAGAACCATAAAGAAACCCAACCACTTGTGTCCCTATCCATTTGACAGGATCCTTGTAATGAAACCGTTCCCAAAGGAATTTTAAATCCCCAAATTCGATAAATATCATTGGATGGGAAACCCTGAAGATCACATAAGGGAATTCCAAGTTCATTGCATGGAAATCACATATGATGATACCTATCTGATGTGGCTATTTCCTAGAAGTTTGGCTAGCCATGCCATGGAGTGGTTCTCTCACCTTCCTCCTGGAATCAAAACGTTCCAATAGATAGTGGATGCATTCATAAAAAATTACACATTTAATATCAGTGTGGATGTCAATCTCAAGGAACTATCAAGTCTTAAATAATGAAAGAACAAATCATTTGCTTCCTTTCTACAACAAAGGTGATCCAAGGCCAATAGGAGCAAATAGGTCATGCCAAAAGAACAACAAGTTTGTACCATCATCTCCAACCTCGATGGAGCCTTGGCATTCCATCTTAAGGTGCAAGGGATCACCACATATGATCAATTTATCCCTAAAGCACTTAACAATGAACAGGCCCTTATTTCACAAGGAGGGACACCCACATATCCAAAACAACAAAATAATCACCCATCCAACATCTATAATGAGAAACCTTGCACATAGGAAAGGAACACAAATGTCCCAAATGATGGTGTGGTTGATGCTAAGGTTGTGATTAGTGCTCCGAGGCAAAAAAATCAAACCTACCAACAATCGTAAAATAATGATTAAAAAAACACCCAAACCAATGTGATATCACAACACCAACCAACCAACAATCAAGTTAATAGCCTAAATAATCAAGGGGGACCACTTTCTTGAAACAAAAATCCCACCAAGTAGAAGTACAGAACCCTTGGAGAACCACTCAAGGTCATCATGAAGAAATTGATAAACAAAAACCTCATAAAGGCTCCCACCTATGAGAATTACCAAGAACCAGAAGTGAAACCACCCTGGTACAAAGAAAACTAGCTCTATGACTTTCACAAAATCAAAGGGCACACCACTAATAGTTGCATGAAGTTAAAAAACCTAATCCATGGATAATTATTGCTCTATTATCACCATCAAAGGAGCCCACGCTGATTGTGGAGTCACCACAAGAGGCAAGAAAATCAACATCATAGGGTCATCTTAGCCTCCTAGAGCATCTAATTCCAACCCAAGATCTGTTCCTAGTGGAACTATAATGTCCCTGATCAGCGTATGTGCAGGATCATCATGGAAAAAACAGGCCCTTAAGTGGCAAAAAATTTAGAAAAATCAGTGTTAGGAAACTTGACATAAAAATTTGAATAAGTTATCTATATTATTTCAAAAATATGTAACAATAGAATCTGTAGAAAATAGAACCTAGTTTCTAAACTACTAGGTTTATTTAAAAATAAATAAAATCTATTTGTTGAAAATTTAAAATTTGAATGCAGTAGTACTTAAACTTTAGGGGGAAAATAAGAAGTAGGTGTCTGTCTGACCACCCTAACCATAATAAAATCATAATATTTTTTTATAAGATTTTATATATAAGTAGAGGACTCATGTCTGGATGTGATGCATATTTTTTTGTAATTTTTTCCAAGTAAATAATTAATTATGAATTTTTATTACAACTTTTAAAAATATAAAAACTCATATGTCGACCACCTTAACTTGGTCAAAAATTCATGAAATTTAATTTTTCTTTTTAATCCTATATTATGTGAAGCATAGAATGTGACGCATGTTTTGGATTCAAAAAGTTTGAAAGTTATAGATGTTTTTCAATCAACCTATCAATGAGGACTTTAGTCATAATTCTAATAGAAAATGAATAATAATTACTTATTAAATTCAAATTAAACCATAATTTATATTGGTGGAAATCTGAGAATCTGCTCTAAAAACCCTTTTCATTTCATCAATTTTGGGTTAAAAAAAAGTCGTCAGCCACACACCCTACAAATACCCATAATATTGCCACTTTTCGGCCCATCATGATCCTACACATACCCATCAATTGAAAAGAACCCCAACTAAGATCTCCATTGTGGAGTTATTGAAGATATCATTAGCCCATAAAAGGATCCTTGAAGAAGCATTAGCCTCATCCACCATCTATGTGGACCTTGATACTAGACAATTCCAAGCTATGGTCTGAAATATCATTACCCCAAATCTACTTACATTCTCTTATTAAGACTTTCTTGCCTAGCCATCCCATAATCATACACTCTATTTGGAGGTCCTTGTATATAAGAACAAAGTCAAGAGGGTTATAGTGGATGGAGGTGCACGTTTAAACATTTGTTCCCTCTAGCTCATAAATTTTTTGGGAATTTTAGAGGATTCCATTGAGAAAGGAAAAGGCATCACAATTAGGGCATACAATGATCAAGAGAGAGTGTCTTAGGGCACTATCCAACTCCCTATCCAAGTAGGGATAGCAATTATAGAAACCACCTATTAGGTCCTTGACCTTGATTTTCCTTACAATATTCTCCTAGGGCATACGTGGATCCATGTGATGCAAGCAGTGGCATCAACCTTCCACCAATGTGTCAAATTCTCATACCAAGGCCAAGAGGTCACTATCCATGGTGATACCTAACCTTTTTCTTACTACAAGAGCCTAGAATCCAAATATTACAAAATCCCCCAAGTGTTAAAGAATGATGAAGGCCCATCAACCTCATACATTGAATTAGCCACTCTCACCTCCACTTCTACAACAAAGAAACCTACCATCCCTACCATCTCTAACATCAAGGTTATTATCTAGGACAATGGGTCTTGACACTATACAATCCCAAAGAATTCCTTCATGGTAGGAGAGTTACCACATTCTCCTAGGTCATGGGGATGACCACAATCAACGGATGCTTCATCATCCCAAACAGTCATAGCAGGCTCTTCCAACTTTTGAAGTTGGGGAGATCTAGGCCAAGAGATAATAGAAGAGGACCCATCCCATCTCCTGTACCAAGACAATAGACTGACAACCAATCTACCTATGGATGACAATAGTAAGGGTTTACAAATGATGCTCACAATGGGATATGACAAAAATAAAAAGCTTGGACAAAATTACAATGGGCTTCTAATACCTATTATTCCTGAGATGTGAAGGAAAAATCTTGGCCTCAAATATACCCCTTCGAGTATAACCATACATGGCTAAAATCCCCTAGTTAAAAGGGTGAAAACTCCTCAACAAACAATAGTCACCCTTTACTTACCCATATCCACTGGCTTGCCCTTAGATAACCTCACACTAAACATAACCAATGTCTACAATAGTAGTGATGAGGGAGATGCCATGACTGATTTACCTAGGATCTTTGAGAATTCCTCTATCATCATGCTTAGTACCGTGTCTTTTGAGACAAATGACCATCAAAATGACGAAATCCACCTAATCTACCCAAAACTCATCAATTACGACCAAAGAGGACCGCCAATTCTAGACACATTTGAAAACAATGAGGAACTCTTAGAATTCATGGGACTATAGGATAATATTCTATGTGGGGATCATAGAGAAATATTCCTCATCAAGTTGGACAAACATTCATACTATGGGGAAACGATTGAATCCCTCAGTCACAAAAGCAAAAAACTAATAATAATCTCTAGGTCCTTGAGTGAAAACCACACTGTGGCACTCTTCGACCATAAAATAGTAAAAATAAAGGATGCATTCGATAGTGAAAACCTCTTTGAGGTGCCCGAGTATGGGGGATTCAATCTTCCTCTCAGAGCTCTCCAAATGAAAAATCAATAGTTCTAGCCAAATAATGTAACCTAGTCAATAATGGGAACAAAGGAGACATTGTACATCACATTTTATGTAGAATCATTACTATCATAAGAACAAGAGCTCCTAGCAGCCTTCTTAAGAGAGAGACAAATCAACTTTGCATGGATCTATGTAAGCATGCTTGAGCTTGATCTAGAGATTGTGGTTCATCATCTAGCAGTCTACCCTGAAGCAAAGCTTGTCAGACAAAAATAGAGAAAAATGCATCCTTAGATTGCCCTACTAGTCAAAATTGAATTAAAGAAGCTACTTGATGTAGGATTCATACAACCAATTGACTACCCACAGTGGGTATCTAATCCAATACCTATTTCAAAACCTGATGGGGGCATCCAAATCTACACAAATTTTAGAGACCTAAACAAAGAAGGTTTGAAAGATGATTTCCCATTGCCTAACATTGACATTATAGCGGGCATGACAACAGGACATGAAATGTTTTCTCTAATGGACAGCTTCTCTAGGTACAACCAAATAATGATTTCCAAAGAAGACCAACACAAAATGGCCTTCACTTGTCCATGGGGGACTTACTGCTGGAACATGATGCCATTCAACATTAAGAATGTTGGGCCCACCTACCAAAGATCCATGGCATTAATATTTCAAGAAATGATCCATAAAACTATCAAATATTATGTTGATGACATACTAGAAAATTTTAGAAAGAGGAAAAATCACATAGCAACCTTGAGTGCTATTTTCAACAGGCTAGAGGAATACAAGGTCCGCTTAAATCCAAAGAAGTGTGTCTTTGGTGTAGATTTAGGAAAGTTGATGGGATACATAGTGTCAATGAGGGGTATTAAAATATATCTCACCAAAGTAAAAGCAATCCTTGAGATGGATGCCCCTAAAACATTGAAATAGTTAAGAGGACTCCAAGGCAAGCTTCAGTCCATCCATAGATTCATAGAACAATTGGCAGAAAAGAAAATACTGTATTCTAACCTACTTCACAAGGGAGTGGCATATAAATGGGATGATAAATTCAACCAAGCCTTCAACAAAATCAAAAAATATCTTCTCACACCTTTGGTCCTCATGACACCAATCCCAAGAAAGCCACTAATCCTCTATGTGTTAGCAATAGCAGCAGCCCTCGGTGCTCTCCCAATCCCAAGAAAGCCACTAATCCTCTATGTGTCAGCAATAGCAATGAACCTCAGTGCTCTCCTAGCTCAGTACAATGAAATTTGGATAGAGAGGGCCATCTATTACATCAGCGACATAATGGTCGGGCATGAGTTAAACTACTCATTCATCGAAAAAGCATGTCTACCAAGAAATTCTCACAAGAAGGATGGCCAAGTGGGTCATGATTATATCTGAATATGACATCAAGTACATGGAATAGAAAGAAATCAAAGGCCAAGTGATTGCAGATCAACTTGTATAAGCACCCATGTATTAAGAGAATCCACTTATATTAGAGTTTCCTAATGAATCCTTCTTCAATCTCAACATAGCTGACCACTAGAAACTCTACTTTGATGGTTCCTACATACAACATGGATCAGGAGTTGGTGTCTTCTTCATCACCTCATAGGGGGATTGTATACCTAAATCCTACAAATTGGCATTCCCCTGCACTAATAACATTGCAAAATATGAGGTGTTAACTATAGGTCTCAGAATAGCAGTGCAATGGCACATCATGGCCCTTAGAGTATATCGAGACTCCCAACTAATAATAAACCAAGTGAATGACGAATACCAAACAAAGGATGATAAACTAACTCCATACAAAAAGTTGGTAGAGAGCCTCAAAGAATCATTCATTGATATCACATTTGAGTAGATTCCCAGAGCAAACAACAAAGCAGCAAACACCATGGAAATGATTGGATCCCTATTGGACATCCCTCGCAACATCCCAAGACATGAATTCTTGGTAGAGTAGCTTCTTGTGCCCGCATTCGAGGTACTAGAGTGAGAATTTTTGTGTGAAGTCATTGGTCCTAGTGATCCCTAGTACCATGAAATTTATACCTATTTGTGAATAGGGGTCGTACTTGCTGACTTACCATTAAGCGTAAAAAGAAATTTTGTCAAGTCTAAAGCATCTCGGTTTGTCATCTTAGGAAATACCCTTTACCGTAGGATCATAGAAGGAACCCTACTACAATGTTTAAATGTTGGGGAAGCATTGACTACCTTAATCGAGGTGAATAATGCTATTTGTGGTTCACACTCGAGCAAAATGATGTTGGCCAAGAAATTGCTGAGGATGGGATATTATTGGCCTACAATGGAAAGAGAAGCACATGACTACGTCAAAAGGTGCCTACAATGTCAGCATCATCATGACCTCATCCATGCTCCAACTCAAGAACTTTATCCCATCATCACACCATTTCCCTTTTTCCAGTGGGGGCTCAATCTCATCAAAAAAATAACCCCCACCTCATCTAATGGCCACAAGTTCATCATAACCACCATTGAGTACTTTACCAAGTGGGTGGAAGCCATCCCCATGCCATACATCATTGAAAAGAAGGTATCAAAGTTCATCCTAAACTACTTAATATGTTGATACGGTGTTCCCCAAGCTATTATCTCAAATAATGGGACACCATTCAAGAATTAGGATGTTTGTGATCTATGTGAAAAAGTCAAAATCCAACATCATTTTTTCCACTCCGTATTATCCCCAAGGCAATGGCCAAACAGAAGCTACCAATAAAAGCATTCTAAATATCCTTAAAAACATAGTCAATGATCCAGGTCATGACTAGCATCTGCAACTAAATCCCACCATCTAGGCCTATCAAACCAATATCCATGCACCAATAGGTGCCACCCCCTTCTCCCTACTCTATGGATCAAAGGTCATATTACCCATTGAGATCAAGGTCCCATCATTGAGAATATCACTGCAAAACCTCATCACAGACGAAGAATACTGAGTATCAAGATTGAATGAGTTGGAGCTGCTAGATGAGTGACATATAGAAGCATTGAACCATTTGCAAGTGTATTAGAACTAACTCAAAAGTATCTATAATAAGAAGATCAAAAATAGGACTTTCCAAGTCAAAGAACTAGTGTTAAAAGAGAATCAAAAGAATGTCCCTAATCTAGATAGCAAAGGAAAATTTGAACCTAACTGGTTGGGAGCATTCATCATCACAACGAGCTACAAGATAGGGGCATAACAGTTATCAATACTTGAAGGCGAGCATCTATAGGAGCCCATGAACAGTTCCCATCTTAAAAAAATTTACGCCTAAATCTTTCAAGGTATAGAAATAAAAAATAAAATAAAATAAAATATATCCTAAAAAAATGGCCACCTTGATGAAAACCTGGAAAATAGGTGTCTTGGTGACAACAAAAAAAAGAAAAAAAGCAAAAAATCCAAAAAAATCTGAAAAAGGATAAAGAGAAAAAAATCGTCCTCTAGTGAAAACCACTTTGGTGGCACTTTGGGAAAGTACCTTGGTGGAAACCTGGCAAGCAAAATCCTTGTGTAAATAAGCACTTTCCATCCACCAAGATCTTCATGGCTTGTTCTACATCATCCATCCATTACACTTCCATCAACCATCACATTCCATATCTCCACCCATCATCCACTCGTGTTCGCACCATAGCTTGGTCTTGTGTTCATGTCATGGTCCCTCCTAGTACTACTTGCCCCATTCATAAGGTCAGTTTGTCCTACCTTTATCGAAGTAGTCTATTGCATCACACTGGGGGAATGTTCTCATTAGATCATATTTGTGTATATTCTTGAAGTCCCTAAATCAAAATATCCAAAAACATTCAAAAAACCAAAAAATCCAAGAACATTCACAAAATTAAAAAATCCAAAAACATTGAAAAATCAAAAAAATTCAAAAAACATTCAAAACATATCAAAATCCAAAAATAGGTCAAAAAGTCAATCAAAAATTCAAAAATAGAGTCATTGGATTGTCGAACTATGGGTCTCTAAGCCTTGAACGTAGGCAAGGTTGATCTTTGATCATCCCCTGAGACATTTGGGGTAGTCCTTTAGGAGTTTGTCACAATAAATTGATAAACCATTTGTTCATATCTTATCAATAATCGAGTTTGTGTTAGTTCAACTACGTGGTCTTTGCATGTATAACGTAGGCAAGGATAATTTTTTGATCAATTCCTGAGGACCCTAGGATAAGTCTTTAGGTTAGTCTCTTGGTCAAAATATTATAAAACCCCAAAACATTTGTAAAATCTCAAAAATACCAAAAAAAACCCTCAAAAAATTTCAAAAACATAAAAAATTTAGAAATCCCCACAAAAAAAAAAATCCATCCATCTCATCTCACTTTCACCCAAAATAAGCATCACTCATAATAAATCATCATCATCCTCAAACCCTTTGTGAAATAGTCAAAAACAAGTCTAGAAGGTCAAAAGTACAAAATCAAATGTCAAAGTCTCTAGTCTTGGTTAGTACGTAAAAAAGTTGGTTTACTCTTTGAGTCAATAGCTCATCATCCAATCAGTCCCAAATCAATCATCTAATATCATCATGTCCTAGGATGAATCCTTCCTACAATGGACATCAACATTAGGCGTCACCGTAGTTTAGTCTTGGTTAGCAGTTTTGAAGAACATCAACTTGTTTGTTTACTTTTACTTTTTCTTTAGATTTATCTTATTGTGCTCATTCCAAGGACCTCTTGACGATGTTTAAATGAAGGATTTAGAGAGATAGGAATGGGGAAACAATCATTATCTTTTTTCTATAGAGCTTGTGGGATATTTTTGTAATATAACCTTGTTCATGTGTACTTTCTTTAGATGTAGGGAGGACATTTTGGGTATCTTGTTGACCACATAGGAAGGTTTCCTTTTCTATGTCTTGGTCTAAGATGTCCAAAATATCTAAATTACATTTTGAATAAGGTCTTGTATGCTAGTTGTGAGCAAGAATACTCCTATCTAATTGTTGAGTCAAAGTCCATCACACTAGGTACAACACAATCCTAGTTCTTTATACCTTGATGCAACATCCTTATGTGTGTAATCAAACATAAGGTAATTGGCCCTTTGAAAATACCAACTCCTCTATAGGTAATCATCATCATTATCATCATCTCATGTCTTGTTGGAATCTCTTGTTTCCTTCTATCTCTTGCTTTTTGTGCTACCACGGTACCATGATAGTTAATCACAAATAATCATGACCATTGCATTCATCCTACATTTGTAAACCATCATCATATTGCATATTACATATATCATATAGAAAACATTAAATCATATCATCACATTGGATTTCCATCATTACATAATATAGATTGGTTATTCTAAGTTTATCATAGCCACCATTTACATAATCATCCCATAACATTACCATCATATTATAATCATCATAACAATAGCATCATCATAAACATCATTTTCATTTATCATATTAAACCATCATCATAATATCCATAGAACGTATATAAACACCATTAATTTTCATAAGATAATCACATCATCACCATAATAAACAAACATCATACATGCATTACCACATAAATCATCATTATCATTTCATACATCATTTCATCATCATAACATCATAAATACATATCATTCATAATTGCATAATATAGATCTATTAGTCTAAGAATTTGCATACCATAACATTTTGCATACATCATAGAAAGTGCATCAAAAAAGATATTGAACAAGAAATCATCTCATCACATTTGCATCACCACATATAAATCATATACATTACATCCATACACAATCATAGAGGCATACATAAGAAAAAAAAGATATTGAACGAGAAATGCAAGCATCATAGCATCATAGTATTACATTGCATAGCATATAGAAATTAAATCCATCCATAATGCATAAAAGTAAAGATAGGACATATTGCATATCATCGAATAATCATGATCTCATATAATCATCAGAATAATATACTGTCATGATACAAAAAAATTAGATCAATGTACATGTATATGTCAATGAGTACAATGGCCCATGGGGCTATCAAAAACAAGCCCATGGGGTGGAAAAAAAATCCTATCTCGATCAAAAATAGGCCTAACCCTGCTGGCTGCTACCCTCACCACCTGCTCTCTCTTCATGATCCTCTACAGGTCTATTCCTTGTCCTCTGCTAGAAGTTTGGGACTCAAGCTGCTCATAGAATGACCTGGTAATAATACAATCTGTAATATTCAGCCTACTAGATGGCCTCCCTATATGCTCAAAGCGATACTATGCTCCGGGAGGAAGATGTGGACATACTCTCTAACTATTGTCATTGGCCCATCTCGGTCACTGCTTGTAACTTTGTGGCCTATCTCAACTAGACTGCCTAGTCTCACTCTGCCCATAGTTGATCTCTCTCAACTATCAATGCTTGTACCTATTCCTGCAACTACAAAATCTAGCCATCCCTAGGGTCTAGCTTGAGAGGTGGTTTTATGGGTGGTTGGTCCTGATTCCCATCCCTAGGTGGTGTCGGGATGCTATCTTGTTTTCCTGGATTGTAGTCCTATCGGGGCACATCGTGTCTCTACTCTCCCTCTTGTGGGTCTCAGGGTGGCTGATCTTGAGGTCCATGATCTTGAACTTGATGAACTAGTGCTTGCCCACCACCTCCCTAATCTTGATCTCCATCCCCCTAGCCCCATCCTACTCCCCTACCTTTGGATCTCCATTGAGCAGATGGTATCCCCAGAACTATAATTCATAGTGGTGGCCGAAACTAGTCTCTATAGGCCTGTCTAGTCCCTGCATCTACCTGACCTTGGTCATATGGCCATGACTTGGCCTCCACCTATCTGAATGAATCAACCACCTCTTGGGCTGGTATGTAGCGGCCCCAAGAACTCTAACTCATAGTCCTAGCAAAAATAGCCACATACTGATTGTCAAGCCTATCCTATGGCTCTCTGAACTACCTCTATACCCTTCTTGAGAAGTATATTTCAATCATCATGTGATCTCACCTCTGAATCAACTTGTCCTATTGGGCCAAGAAGAGCTATTGAACATTGTCAAACCATGTGAGCCATCCAAGAAATGGCTTCCAAGTGAACACTCGCATGTCATCCAAGACTCTCTGCCAGTGGGGAATCCAGTGTTGTCCTATGTGGGTGAAAGAGACACCTCCTCTGTACCACCAGACAATCAGATCATCTGGCTCCATGGGAACTTGAACAACTTGAGGACAAAGCACAATGATGTGCTCCCAATCCTAGATGTACAAAAGTGTAATACCTGCCCCAAGAGCCTAGTCATCCAGGTAAGTAAACTCATGAAGATCTCTATATAGTGAGGCTAGAAGAACTGGCCCCCATGCAAACAAAGTCCATCATTGAAGCATCTACTCCCAAGTGAGCCCCCATCCAAGATTGAAATAATGACCCCACCAATTAGGTGCAACAAGACTTGAAATAATAGTTGAAATAACTAATCGAGAGCCAAACATGTTAGGCCTATGGTGCTCTGGCCTGATCTACCCCTCACAAAATACAATCTAATCAATTCCCATGACATCGTAGCATACATCCATGTTTCTATATTGTAGATCACATGCTCACTATGAATGGGCAGTCTAAGAATCTGCCACACATCCTCGAGTGTGACTGTAGCCTCACCTGTTAGGAGGTGGAAGGAGGAAGTCTCATTGTGCCATCTCTCAGCGAGTGCTGTTAGCATTCCCCAAGTGTGTCCAAATGGGAAGCCCATAGGAAATGTACTAGAGACTAATCCACCATAGGTGCTCCTTTTGTCTCTTGGTTAGCTCATCCAAAATATTGAAAATCTCTCAGGATATGCTCGTGTGAATAGATCTCTCTCACCTCCTCCTACATCAGGAAAATTCAACATGTTAAAATTCATCGAAAAAATCTTGATCCTAGTTTGTAGCGACGTCCTAAAGCAACCTCAGAATTATTGCCTATGAAGGTGTTGAATTTTTTAAACTCTAAATTGCACTACTAGAGGCTTCAAACTCCCAAACTGCACCGTCATGTTGTAGTTTGTGAAGGAAATTCAGTTTAGTAGGAAACCCTAATTCTAAAGGGCACCATGGTGGTGTGCTTGGTGAAGGCTGATCAATTTGGAATTTGAACCCAAACTCCAAACCACATCATGGAATTTCTACTAACAACGGGGGTGCAATTTGATGTTGAGTGACGCTATTTGAAATTTTTAGCCGTGAGATATAGAACCACTCCTAAAACCTACGATTCCTAAGGCATTTAATGCACATGAAAAATGAAAAACAAGCTTGGGTCAAGTTGACTCATTGGTGGTCCAGTGCTAGGAAGATTTTGATGCATCTGTACCCTATTAGAAATGTGCATAGAAAGCTATCATTGTGCAATCTCTCTAGAAGGTCAAAGCTCAAAGTTGTAAAATCTCTTAAGGCTGAAAGTGAAAGTCAATTGGAAGTGGCCCCTCAAGGCCTATTCAAGCCTAGAAATTAGGGTTTTTTTACCCTATTTGGATATCCAAGAAGGGTTTTGGTCCTGTGATCCCATTTCTATCTGTTTGAGGGTTGTTTTGTACCTTTTTTTTCATTTTATCTCATTTTTTGAACTCCTAGAGCCTTTCTGGACCCGTCAGGCACCTTTTCCTCTTTATTCGCGAGATCACCCAAAAATCAAAACTTGCGTCTGATCTCTCAAGGGGTCATGTTGGCTTGTTTTCTCTTGCTAAAGAAATAGTAGGGCAAGTTTTGAAATAAAAAAAATTGGCTTTAGATTGAAACAGTTTTTTCTTTGAATCAACACAACAGGTGCAATGCTTCAAAGAGGAGCAAAATGTAAACACGTAAAATGTACTAATTGGCATTACACACTTGATCTTGATTAACTAGCACTATTTCATCTTATATCACCTTCTCAACTTATCATCACTCTTTGTCCCTTAATTAAATAAATAATCATTTATCTAATTGGGTATGTGCAGGATCACGATGGGCCAAAAAGTAGCAATATGATGGGTATGTGGCTGACAGCTATTTTTTTACCCAAAATTGATGAAATGAAAAGGGTTTTAAAAGGACATTCTCAGCTTTCCACTGATATAAATTATGCTTTACTTTGAATTTAATAAGTAATTATTATTCATTTTCTATTCAAATTATGACTAAAGTCTTGCTTGATAGGTTGATTGAAAAACATCTACACCTTTTAAACAATATCACATTTTTTGAATCCAAAACATGTGTCACATTCTATGCTTCACATACTATAGGATTAAAAAAAGAAAAATTGAATTTCATGAAGTTTTAACCAAGTTAAGGTGGTTAGACATATGCTTTTTTTATCTTTTTCAAAAATTTGTAATAAAAAAATCATAATTAATTATTTACTTGGAAAATAAATCCAAAAAAATATGCATCACATTGGGGCATGAGTCCTCTACTTATATCTAAAATATTATAAAAAAATATTATCATATTAGTGTGGTTAGGGTGGTCAAACAAACATCTACTTCTTATTTTTTCCCTGAAATATAAGTACCACTACATTGAAATTTCAAATTTTCACCAAATAGATTTTTTTTCAAACAAACCTAGTAGTTTAGAAACTACATTCAATTTGCTATAGATTCTATTCTTACATATTTTCGAAATAATATAGATAACTTATTCAAATTTTTATATCAAGTTATCTAACTCTAATTTTTCTAAATTTTTTGCCACTTAAGGGCATATTTTTTCCATGATGATCCTACACATACCCAATTAAGTCATTCTCTCTTATTAATTAAATCAATCAATATGATCTAATTAACCCTAGCTCTTTATTTAATTAAATAAATCAATTTTATTTAATTAATCTCTAAATTCTATCTATTAAATTAAATAAATTAAACCTTGTTTAATTTAATCTAACCAATCATCCCCTTTAGTTAAATAAATATATTTATTTATTTAACTATCTCTAAAATCACATTCTTCTTAGCTTTTGATTTAAATCAACCCATAAATCTAAGTCAAAATTGTCACATCATCTAATCCCTTATTAAATTAATTAACCCTTGATTAATTTAATTCTAATCCATGTCCCATCCTCTAGCTTTTGCCACTTGCACATGAAAATAGATTTAATTCATTTATTAAATCCCTATTTTCTCTCAACATGGCATAATAGGGGAATATTCTTCCAAATTTGAAATCCTTACAAGTGAACTTTGTCCTTCCAACAAGACATTTATTTCATCTTTTCCATTGAGCCAAATGGCATTTAAGACATTCCTTTTCCCTCTTACATGTCATTTGACTATTTTCAAATTCCACCTAATTGCATTTATGGGCACATTCATCAAAATGTGCACATCCTTGGCCCATTCACATATTGACAAGTGGCATTTGGCCATTGGTTGAAAGTTAGTCCAACATTGCTTCATTTTGGGCATTTCTCCATCTTGTCTTTCTATAAATAAGAGGTTTCTCTCCTTCTTTGACCATCCACAATTTGAGAAAACTTACTATGCTCAATTTTATCTTCAAGCATTAGAATTTTCATCAATTTCATCAAGGCATAGCTAGGTTATTGTAGGTTTTCTCTATGGAGTTCATTTGAAGCAATCACCAACTATATCAATCATCACCAAATCATCAAAATCTTGCATAGGAGTTGGGAAAGTGTCCATTTCCACATCAAATTGCAACCAATTCGCCCATAAGATCAAGAGTTTGCATGTTTTTAATAAGATTTGACTTTTCTCCTTGATTTTTTATTGTGTTCTTGTTTTTATTCCTAGTTTGAGCATTGTTAATGGATCTTATGGGGAAATTTGAGCTTGGTTTGCATTTGAATCTTCTAATGTGTTTGTTTGTTGTGTTTTGCAGGTGCTAGGATCTTGGTTCTACATTATTTTTATTAATTAATCTCATTGTTCTTTGAGTGCAGGCTTATATTTATTACATCCATGTGTTAATTCTTCCAACCACTAAAAATTGAAAGCATTTATTTAATCCATCTTGAGGAAAATTCACTACCAACAATTATCATGGAAAATTAAAAAATGAAAGAATTTATTTAATCAAGCTTTAGGAAAATTCACTGCCAACAATGATCCTAATAAAAGTCACCACAAGCAATTCATCATCCCAATAATTTTTATTTTTTTTAGAAAAAGAGGGTAAGAACTTTATTGAATTAGAAAAGCATTACAAAGCCAGTAGAAACAAACCCACAAAGGGCCAAACAAAACCAATAATTAGTATACACCCAAGAAACACCTCATATCCTCCATAACTCACTCCTCCAAAGGAAGAGCCAAATCACCAAGAAGGATGCCCCAATCATCCACATACCAAGAACCCATCCTCTCAATAGCCAACCTAGCCAAATCATCAGCCACCTTGCTCCATTCTTGAGGAATGGTCACGCCCATAAAAGGATATGAAAATCATAGAAAAACCTTTCCTAGGAATTGGACATTTCGACAGGTGATTAATACCTCTCCATGGATGTTCATTTACTTGTCAAACTAGGGGATGTATACTTTAAATAGTGCAGAAAAATATATGCACTAAGAACTAGTTTCAGTCCAGACTTAGCAGAAATAAATACTGAAAAAGGAATTATATCTACGCTACAGAAAGGTAATGCAAAGTTCTTTAACTCAACTATGATTTGATTAAAACAAAAACCATAATAGCTACGACTGAAACACAAACTATGAACTGGCCTTATGCTACAGGAACAGGCACAGGGATGGATTCTCTATGCTGCATGAGCAATACAAGACTGAGTTTGTATGAAAACTTCAAAGATGAAAGCTAACTAAAGATCAACAAAAAAGAACAACTAACTAACTAGCTACAGATACTTACTAAGTTGGCCCCCTTAGCAAGCATCTACTGATTACATAGGTGATAAACTCATAACTTCATCAAACTTTATTCATGAAAATAGAATGGCATACATTGCTTTGTTGATATGGAAACTAACAAAAAATTCTCTCTTGTCAAACAGATTTTTCTTTTCATTATCATACTGACTCTTACATGATATATGCTATCACTATGCTTCTATCTTACTATAACTACCATCTCCTCCTCTCTTGCGCAGGAAGAGTACTTTATTTAAAACCAGGAGAGCAACTAACTAACTAACCCTATCAAAGAAAGACGTGGAAGTAAAGTGTATCCCAGAATCAAGGAACAAACTTCATAAATGAATTTGTGTGTTCAACCCGATCCAGAGAGAATCTAGTGCTCCACTCTTTCTAGATTGATTGTCATTAAAAATATTTCCCAATGGTTTCGGTCAAAGAGTCTTCATCGGAGCTTCCTTGAAGTTGTGCAAGAAATGGACTTTACTGCAAGGCTGAGATCGGTTGTGCTTTACTCGATCACTCTTCAACAACTTGTGAAACAAAAGGTAATAGATGCGAAAGAAAAGGCATATGGCACATACACAATATCTGTTCATTAATCACACATTTAAATCTATTTCATCATTCAAAAACTGTATGTGATATACCAGTCATTTAGGGAGTCAACAGGGCAATAAATGTAATCAAGTCAACACAATAAGCTACAGGAATATGAAAGTATTTTGCTACAGGATATCCCCATAAAAGGTTTCAACAGAGTTTAAATAGCCATGAATAACAAAATTAAAGGCATTAAAAGTTCATCATAATATCCAAACTTATGAACATATTTTAAGCTCATCATTCTGCCCCCTACTTAGCCCAATGCTAGTCCTCCAGCATTAACTTTCCTGGTGGTTTCTATAAAGTCAGTGGTTGCTGCATGACTCTGAAATAGATTTCCAAACCTGTAATAAAATCCTCTGAAATCCCGGCACCTTTCATACCTTCGGTCTTCTAAATCATCATTAAGATTTGTAGCTTGGTGAGGATAGAGGGGCCACATTAGCAAAGGAGGTCTGAATGTTAATGGCAACCACAGTTCAAATCTCTTTTGAAGTCTCAATTGTGTATATCTTCTTGATCGTTTGAGAGCTTTCATGAAATTTAGGGGACTATGTGGTTCTAATTTTCTTAAGCAAACAGTTAATCTTCCCATCTTTTCTCATTTCTGCTGTATGTGAGTCTCCAAAATGAATATGGCTGTGCCTGAAATTCATCATATACTTGTTTCCTGATATCAAATATTTTCTCTCTGGCTGTAACATTATTAATGCCATATGTCAAAGCAAACCAGTCTTTCAACATTGCATAGGGGTTTGAAATTTGAGAGCATAATGGAACAGACTCAGTTTTCTTAGCTTCCTCATATGTTTCCCACTGCCTGCCATAATTCACCTCATTTGCTGCCCATGACATAAATGCTCTCAAATGAATATCACCAATATATAGAAGAGGATTCCATTCTATTTCAAATAGAATTAAAAAGCCATCTAAATAGAATTCACATAGAGAACTTCTTAACCAATTTGGGGCTGTCTGGTATGCTTCATAAAATTCTTTGGCAGTATGAAGTATAGGATCTTGGTTTCTAGAAATTCTCATCAGTTGGAACCATAAGAACTGTTCTTTAAGGCACAGAGCATAAACTCTGGGTGGTGGTCTGCATTCCATAATCTGA
This sequence comes from Sequoia sempervirens, assembly GCA_007258455.2. Lineage (NCBI taxonomy): Eukaryota > Viridiplantae > Streptophyta > Pinopsida > Cupressales > Cupressaceae > Sequoia > Sequoia sempervirens. Next base: position 46,574,971 of record VDFB02075321.1, on the reverse strand, counting down.
ACAGTTACTTTTAACATTTCATCCATTTTTGCTTTCAACTCAGCAATTTCTTGTTTCTGACTTTCAATTTCCTTTTTCAATTTCTTCCTTTCTACTTCCCATAGACTTTGTTGAATGTCAGTTTGGGCTATGTGTCAGAAAGTCGGGGTTTGCAATGTAACTGTTTCCCAGTTAGCTTTGACATATTCCATAAACTCAATTAAAAATATTTTCTTATAAAGAACAATGGCTTTACAAGTTGCAGGGTGAAATGTAACTTCACTAGGCACATTCAATTGTTTAGTTAGTTCTTGCTCTTGCTGCAAGATAAATTCTTGTTGTTGTAGAGGAGAAGTCTGTGCTTCCTCTGAAAACTACATAGCAGCGGTAGCCAAGTCATCAGATTTGGTAACCCTTGCTCATTATGCTCCATTTCCTTTGTTTCAACTTGTTCCTCTTCAGGAATGAATGAACTTTGAGCGGCATTTTCGGACACATTCTGAGAAACATTAAATTCAGACTCAACAAACCCTTCTGAAATTACAATAACCTTTGGTTGAGGTGAAGCAGGGGAGGTCTTAGATTGTTTCCTTGTGGAAACTCTTCTTGGCACTGATGCAGCTACAGGAGGTGTTCTGGTAGCCTTCCTCTTTCTTGTCTGCTCAGAGGGCTCTACCCTACCAGAGGATGACGGTGAACTGGTGATAGTAATAGGTGTTGTTGTAGGAGAGACAGCTACAGGGGATGATGCTGCAGGAGGACATTTCCTTTTCTGAGAACAAGGGTCATATTCTAGGGACCCTTCTACCTTTATTTTTCCCTTCTCTCTCCTAGTGGCAGACCTAGTTTGTACCCTAGTAGAGGATTCAGGTGTGAAAGCTACAGGACCAAGTGCTACAGGAGTAGATGACCCTTGCCCTGTTCTATTGGTAGACGCAATTTCTTTCTTCTTTTTCTGAGGCCGTGGGGTAAGTACCCTAGGGGGTTGTGGAATTTGCAAGCTCTTTTGGGCAACAAATTATTGCCAGGAAAGAGGTGAGACATCTCTTAAAGAGTGTTTAATCAGTAATTTGATAAGGCCATGGTGAGTAACAGAATTATCTTTCCCTTGTTGGGTTTCGTGGGCACTCTGTTCTAGAAATTTTAACAGAAAATTTGAAATATTTACAACTAACCCATGCCTCATATGGCTTAATAATTTGAAATGATGAGAATGCAGGTAGGAGAAATGGCCTTCACAGGTTAAATACGTGATTATGTAAGCAACATACTCTGAAAAAGGAGGAGGAAATGATACCCGCTTGCATCCCTACTTGGAGACTTCCAAAGGTCCATCAGTGGGCATTGAAAACTCAGCCCTTGCAGCTGCAGCATCTGAAGAAAAGTTTTATCCAATGGCTAGAAGCCCGGTTACTTCAGCAATTATGTCTTCAGTTGCAACAACCGTTAGACCCCATATAGTAGCTTCCTCTTCAGAAAGGGTTCTCAAAAATTCTCCAGCAGCCTCCTCATCAAAATCATTTAAACTCAAAAAGTAATTTAACCATCCACAGAGGATGAATGCGTGGACTGTTTGAGGATTTTGCAATAATATTTCATGAGCTAGAGGCTCATGTCGCACCAACTGACCACCCATTTTCCCCTAGCTGAACTAAATTCCTTGCTGAAAATTCAAATTCCCTGTTTCCCTTACTGCTCTGGTTTTTCTTCTGTCATGCCATCACATTTCTTTTCTTTTCCAAAAATGAACTTTTTAAACAAACAGTCTTAATCATAATTTACAAGAAAGACATGCAATAAAGAAAGACATGCGATCACATTTGGAAAGTGCCAGAAAAGTATTAAAGAAAGATTATTTGCGCAGTTATGGCAACGGCAAAAAGACAGGTTTTAAAAGGTAGATTACCCCACCCCCTACTTAAAGTATGACATGTGTCCTCACATGTACTAAAGAATAGGTGGAGATCTGGTAAAAATTACTGGTACATGCATAACAGTAAATGAATAGAATAAAATAAATCAAATATGCGATAACAAAAGATATGGCGTACCTTTGATATTTGCACGTACGTGTGAAGAAAGATGACGGCGTCTGCATGAATTGACAGTTGGGATTGATATCATAATGAAAGTTGATGCAGATGGATGAGGTGGATGGGTGACGTGGGAAAATGAGATGAATGGATGGAATGGACGGATGGGATGGATGGATGGAAGATAAAGAAATGAGATGGGGCGATAAATGAAAATAGAGAAAAAGGGTTTCCTTTTAAAAAAAAAAGAAAACCTTTATTATGGGCATGCTTTTTCAAAATTACGGTGAAGCCGCAGGAGAAAGGCTAAAGCCTTTGGCTGTAGGAAGAGTAGTGGGATGAACTTGAATGAAATGCTGCATGAATTCTTCCTTTGAGACTGGTTTATGGTACAACCGAAGTTGGTGGCCATTAACTAGCAATTTGAAATAGACTGGATCAATTGTCACCATTTGTACAACTCATTTTTTGAACACATTCGCAACCTCATAGGGGCCAAGCTACTGTGTTGTGAGCTTACCCTAGTTCTCTTGATACCTGGAATCATATAATAGAGCCCAATCACTAGCAAAAAATCTCTTGGTTTTGATGTGTTGATCATGCCATTTCTTCCTTTATTGTTGGATTGCTTCTATATGCTGCAGGGTGGCTTTTCTCATCTCATCCAAAGCATTTAGCTATAGGATACGATCCTTCTGTGCTTCCAATATTTCTATATTGAGTTCAAGAGTTGTCCTCAAAGTTTTGTGTTTGAATTCTATGGGAAACATGGCTGTTTTCCCATAAAGCAGCTCAAAAGGTGTAAACCCAGTTGTTGTTTTCTATGTAGTTCTGTAAGCCCAAACTACTTCAGGAAGTCTATTGCTCCAATCTTTTTTATGGATCTGCACTGTCTTTGTGAGGATCGCCTCAATTTCTCTATTTGTTACCTCTGCCTAACCATTGGCTTGAGGATGATAGGGGCTAGACTTCCTATGTTTGATTTTATAGTCATTCATTAGTGCAGTGATCAGATTCGATGTGAACTAAGCTCCGTGATCAGTTACAAGCTCTCTGGGAACTCCAAATCTAGTAAAAATTTGTTCATACAGAAATTCAGCAACTTTGTTATCCCGAGCATGAGTCATAGTATTTACCTCGACCCATTTTGTTACATAGTCTGTGCAAACTAGAATGTATGACTTGCCATTTGATGGTGGATCAATTGGTCCCACAAAATCCATCCCCCATTTATCAAAAGGGGTGACTATGACCTACGGATATAGTGGCATTTCATCTGACTTAGTTGGTCTTCCCATACGCTGGCATCTATCACATTTCCTTGTATAGACCACATCATCCTTGTGTAATGTTGGCCAGTAGTACCCTGTTGTAAGAACCTTCATTGATTTTTTTTTGCTGCAAAATGTCCTCCACATGGTTCATCATAGCAAGCATGCAAGATATCATAAGTCTCATCTTCTCTTACACATATTTGCATTACTTGATCAGGTCCAGTATAAAATAGATAATTTGCAATCCATGAAAAATTAAAACTTTTCTCTATTAATAACTTCTTCTTTTTTGGGGAAAAGTGAGTTGGTATTCTATTTGCTGCTAGATAATTGGCAATGTCTACATACCATGGTGTATGTGTAGCAATAGAAAACAAGTGTTCATGTGGGAACCTATCATCGATGACCTCGTGTTCAACAGGTGCAGCTGATTGAAGTCTTGATAAAAAGTCAGCTACAACATTAGCTCTTCCTGGTTTGTCAATTGTTGTAATGTCAAATTCTTGTAACAACAAGAGCCATCGTGCCAACCTACTAGAGATGGCAGGTTTGTTCATCAGATACTTGATTGCTGCATGGTCAGTATGGACAAATATCTGATAACCTATGACATAATGCCTAAATTTATTCAAAGCATACACTACTGCAAGTAATTCTTTTTCTGTAATAGTATAATTGAGCTCAGGACCTTGAAGGTTCTTGCTGACAAAGTAGATAGCATGCTCAATTGAATTTTCTTTTTGACTTAATACTGCTCCTATACCAAAATCAGAGGCATCAGCATGTATGTGAAAAGGAAAATTTCATTTTGGACCTTGAAGAACAGGGGCTTTAGTAAGCAAGTCCTTTAGTTGCGGGAAAGATTCTTCATAGGCTTCTGTCCACTCAAATTGAGAATCCTTTGTTAATAGGACATAAAGTGGGCTGGCAATTTTACTAAAATGTTTTATAAACCTTCTATAATACCCTGCATGGCCAAGGAAACTTCTGACATCTTTTTGTTTTGCAGGAGTTTGTAAATTCTGAATTACTTCAATTTTAGTAGGATTGACCTGAATTCCATTCTTTGAAACATGATGACCTAGAACAATACCTTCTTCCATCATTAGAAAACACTTTTCACTGTTTAGAGACAAATTTTTCTCTCTACACCTTTTCAATGCATTTTCTAAATTCACTAGTTCTTCTTCAAATATAACTCCATAGGTAGTGAAATCATCCATATAAATCTCCATATAGTCATGAGATATATCAGCAAAGATACTAATTACTACTCTCTAAAATGTTGCTGGTGCATTGCACAGACCAAAAAGCAAGACCAAATAAGCAAATGTTCTCCATGGACAGGTAAAAGTGGTCTTATCTTGATCTTCAGGGGAAATTTTTATCTGATTCTACCCACTGTAACCATCCAAAAAGGAAAAATATCTTTTGCCAGACAATGAGTCTAGTACTTGGTCTACAAAAGGTGATGGAAAGTGATCTTTTTTAGTGGCATTATTTAACTCTCTGTAATCTACGCACACTCTCCATTTGCCACCTTTCTTGGGGACAATGACTAATGGAGAAACCCATTGACTGTCAGAGATTTGATAAATAAAACCAGCATTAAGCAACTTTTGAAGTTCACTTTTAACTATTTCTCTAAGTGTCCGATTTACTCTTCTTTGAGGTTGTCTAACTGATAAACAATCTTCTTTGATATAGATCCTGTGAGTACAAACTCGAGGATCTATCCCTTGCATGTCCCCATATTCCCATGCAAAAGCTTTATGCTATTCTTGTAGCATTTTTAATAAGTCAGCCTCTTGAGATTGTGACAACTTGCTATTAGCATTCAAACAATGACCAGGAGACAATTCTATCTGCTTCATGAGATTACTCATAGAATCTACAGGTGATGTTTGTACCTCTTGTGGAAGCAGGTTACGAAAAAATGTAAGAAGTTTAGTCAGTGAACTCTCAGAATTTGGTTGCTACAGGAAATATTGTAGATGACTGCCATTTGGATCAGATGAACTACCCGTATCAGAGTTAAGCTGTAGAATTTGTAAAAGCAAGGAATCCTCACTCTGAAGTTGTGAGAATGGGTCATTTTGAAGCATCATTAATTGAGCCAAGGAATTGGCTTCTTCAGTTTCTTCCCCCACATCTGGCCAAACAGGTTGGGACAAATCTGGTTGAGGTCTAGCAGGCGGATACAGAGCTAATTTCTTTGTGGACTGTCCATCAGAAATGGTCATATCTCTAGAAAAACATCCTATAAAAGCATCAGCAATTACTAACCATGGTCTACCAAGGATAACTGGATACCCTCCTAAACTTGCCTTAACTGATAATATTGTGAAATCAGTAGGGTACTCCCAAGAGTCAAGAGTGACAATTACATCTTCCACCATCCCATCAGGTTTAATTATGGAGCTATCTGCAAGCTGTAGAACTATGGGTGTAGACCTAATGTTTGAAATGTTCAAGGAGTCCATAGTATGCTTTGTCATGACATTAATGGTAGCACCTAAATCAATCAAAACATTTTTTACAACTTGGCCATTTATATGTATCTACACTATAGGACTTCTAAGGTCAATATACTTTGGAATGACTACATTTCCCAACATTATATCAACCAATTTCTCTAAGACATGAATTGTTTGAGGATCCTTTTTCTTCCGTCCAGGCTTCTTCAAATAGGCCTCTTTAATGGCTTTTCTAAAAATAGGAGCATCTTTAATACCCTGAAATAAGGGGATTTGAATTTATACATTTTTGAGCTGATCCAGAATGTCAAAAGTGGGTTCTTCCATGGATTTAGATGCAGTACTTTGCAACCTCTGAGGAAAAGGTGGGTTTTCTTTATTTTGCAAAATAGGCTCCTTAGAAACTGTATCAAGTATAGGCATATGCTCAATAGGAACAGTAGGTGCAATAGATTCTTCAAGGGGAGAATCTAGTATTTCAATAATTAAAGGTGGTTTTGGAGCAGGAAAAATGGTTCTAGACCTCAAATGGATGTCATTAACATCTAAGGCATAAGCTTGATATTGGTTGGCTTGGGCAAGATACGTAGGCTACTGTGGCTGGTGCTATTGCTTATTATTGGGATTTGGCAACAGCTGGGCATGCATAGGCATTTGCTTTGGAGGGCCAGGATTTGTGGCAGTTGCTACAGGAGGTGGCATGAGGGCCTGTGGTTGTGGATGTGGAAGCTACAGGAATCTAGGGGACTAGTTTTGCCATTGTTGTGGGCCTCTCTGTTGAGGATTTTGTTGCCAATTTCCTAAAGGTGGGGTACATTTCCCTTGTGGCTGCTACCAACCTCCTTGAGGAGATTGCCATTGCGGGTTCTAATAATTAGGCCAACTTGGTTGAGGTGGATTCTAGGGTGGTGGTGGTCCATATGCATGTTGCCATTGGTTATTATAGCCAGAATAAGGATTACCAAAAGTTAAAGGATCTTGAGGCATACCTTGTCTTTGGGCACATGGTCTCCTTTATGCAACAAATAACACTTGATCATCATCACCTTCTACTGGCTTGAAGTCAGTAGGTAGTTGCCTAGCTTCCAAATTAGCCACCATCTTGCATCTACAGTCACGCTTCTTCTGTCTGCAGTATAGACAGAACTCGGCCAAAACTGCCTTAGCTTCCTCATGTTTCTTCCGAGTTTGCATGGTGTCCAGTTGTGTAGCCATATTATTAATGATGTCCTGCTTGAAGTCAAACAGCAAATTTGGTATCTCCATCCAAGAAACTCCACCAGAAGAAGACTTCCCCACTATAGCATAATGACCTTGACCTTTCTTAACTATTGCTCGAGAGTAGTTAAGACATATTTTCTTTATATCATCCCAAGGAAGTTGGGTTATATCACCTCCTCCCATCAGGTCCAGGGCGTCTATATAGGAATCATTGATTCCCCTTAGAAAGAGTAATTTCTGAGAGTCCTCATTGAGAGTATGGTTTGAGTTCCTCTTTAGTGAAAACAAAAGTCTAGAAATATAATATTCCAAACTTTCATCCTCCTTCTGTTGAATTCGGAATATGTCATCACCTTTGCTGGAACTCTTACAATATTCCTTATACTTTTCAAGGAATCTCATCTGCATGGCTGCCCAACTATCTAGGACGCCTCTTCCCAGACTCATGAACCATCTGAGAGCTCCTTCCTTCAAGGTGGAAGGAAATAACTTCAGTTTATGAGCGTCTGTGTTGTAGTCATAACTGCGACAGAGGACATCAAATTCAAATAGAAAAGTTTCTGGGTCCTCCGTAACTAGGCCATAAAACTTTGGAAGCAAGGAAGAGGGAATGTTTTTAAGATTTTCAGTATCTCTCTGAGGAACAATGGGAAACTCAAATGCAAGAGGTGGATTATTTGCCATGTTTGGTTGCTGGAATAATAGAGTGAATGGATTTTCCTTAGGTTCGTTGTCAGCTGGCTCAAATGGTAGTTCAATAAATAGGTTTTCAGGGAGGAACCTTCCTAGTGCCTCTCTTCTTCTTCTATGCATGCAATACGATAAATGATTTGAAAGATTTTGAAAATTTTTGACTAACAAACTAAACTAATGCTAAAAATGACTTCTAACAAATTCCTAGTTGGACGCCATCCCCGACAACGGCGCCAAAAATGGTCGTGCCCATAAAAAGATATGAAAATCACAGAAAAACCTTTCTTGGGAATTGGACATTCTGACAGGTGACTAATACCTCTCTATGGACGTTCATTTACTTGTCAAACCAGGGGTCTTATACTTTAAATGGCACGGCAAAATATATGCACTAAGAACTAGTTTCAGTCAAGACTTAGCAGAAATAAATAATGAAAAGGAATTCTATCTACACTACAGAAAGGTAATGAAAATTTCTTTAACTCAACTATGATTTGATTAAAATAGAAACCATAACAGCTACGACTGAAACACAAACTATGAACTGGCCTTATGCTGCAGGAACAGGCACAGGGATGGATTCTCTATGTTGCAGGAGCAATACAAGACTGAGTTTGTATGAAAACTTCAAAGATGAAAGCTAACTAAAGATCAATAGAAAAGAACAACTAACTAACTAGCTATAGATACTTACTAATTGGGCCCCCTTAACAAGCATCTACTGATTACATAGGTGCTAAACTCAGAACTTCATCAAACTTTATTCATGAAAATAGAATGGCATACATTACTTTGTTGATATGGAAACTAACAGCAAATTCTGTCTCTTGTCAAACAGATTCTGTTTTTCATTATCATACTGACTCTTACATGATATCTGCTATCACTATGCTTCTATCTTACTCTAACTATCATCTCCTCCTCTCTCACACAGGAGGAGTACTTTATTTAAAATCAGGAGAGCAACTAACTAACTAACCCTATCAAAGAAAGACGTGGAAGTAAAGTGTACCCTAGAATCAAGGAACAAACTTCATAAATGAATTTATGTGTTCAACCCGATCCGGAGAGAATCTAGCACTCCACTCTTTCCAGATTGACTGTCATTAAAAATCTTTCCCAATGGTTTCGGTCAAAGAGTCTTCGTCAGAGCTTCCTCGAAGTCGTGTAGGAAATGGACTTTACTACAAGGCTGAGATCGGCTGCGCTTGACTCGATCATTCTTCAACAATCTATGAAACAAAAGGTAACAGATGTGAAAGAAAATGCTTATGGGACATACACAATATCTATTCATAAATCACACATTTAAATCTATTTCATCATTCAAAAACTGTATGTGATATACTAGTCATTTAGGGAGTCAATGGGGCAATAAATGTAATCAAGTCAACACAATAAGCTGCAGGAATATGAAAGTATTTTGCTACAGGATATCCCCATAAAAGGTTTCAATAGAGTTTAAACATCCATGAATAACAAAAGTAAAGGCATTAAAAGTTCATCATAATATCCAAACTTATGAACATATTTTAAGCTCATCAAGGAACATGGTGAAAGTTCGTAAACTCCAAAGAAGAATACATTGAAACAATTTGTTTAACCATTACAACCAACTGCAAATTCACATCCTCCAAATGACGCTTATGCAACATATCAATAAAAACCTAAGAATTAGATTTGAAAACAATCCGACACCACCCAAGACTAATCACCCGCTCAATCGCCAAAAGGATAGCAATAGCCTCCATGAGATTACTAGAGTGTAGACCTCTATAGATAGAGAAGTAAAAGAATACAACTCTCGAGCTATCTCTACCAATACCTCCCATGCTAGCATGCCTAGTATTTCCCCTAGAAGATCCATCTGTGTTAATTTTCAACACCCCCAGATCAACAAGGTGCCAACAACTAACATGATCCACTCTCTCCCGAACATGGCCATGATGCCTACTATTAGAGTTTTTCCTGCCCCTCTCAAAGAGGCCCAGAGCATTAACCACTCCTAGGTCCCCATAATCAATGGGAATAGATAAATCACATTTTGTAGTGAAAGTCTCCTGAAGAGCCCCCAGAATTTGCATCCACAACTATCCAATAAGAAGCTTCTTACCTAAATAAATTCACCAGTTTCTTTCAAACCAAATGTTCCAAACAATCAAACTAGAGCCAATTATCAAAGCAAGGCTTTAGCAGAAGGGGACCCTTGGATCCTCCAAAATTCCTCTAAAGAAGACACATGGTTGCACGGCCGATTCCAGAGATTCCACTAGAGATTCCAAATATCCCTTTCAAAAGAGAATTGAAAAGAAAGATGATACAAACATTCATCATGTTGATCATACATAACATACATGGAAGGGCCCTAAAACCCCCACTTCCAAAGATTCTCCCAGGTCAAACACTTTCCTTGAACAACTAACCAAGAGAAGAAATTACACTTGGGCCAAGCAAACTTATTCCAAACCTGATTCCACCAAGAAGCTTCAGAGCTCCCAAAAAGCTGCTTATCCAGAACCTAGTAACCAGAGGCAATAGAAAAATTTCCTTTCGTATCAAGCCCCCAAGCCAACACATCTTTCCCAAGAAGAGAATTGAAAACACATTTCAAAAAAATCTTAGCAAGCTCATGATGATCCTCCATCACACCACCGGGGGCCCACTCCAGAGGATCTTTCCACCTAGACACAATAATTTGACCCATGTTCTGTTGAGACTTGAAATCAACCACACAACAACACCCCACATCCATAAACACTTGGCACAAACCATGCAAGTGAGGGTGAGAAGACAAGATGGGAGGATGTTCATCCCAAGAATCATGCCAGAATAATGCATCATGACCACCATTGCAAATAAAAAATAACCCTTTCTTAACAAGCTTGGCACCCCTTTTGAGGGTACCCCAAATCATAGAGCCCTTCCCTTCCAAGCTAAATCTAGCAACTTCAACACTCTCCACTCAAACCAAATATTTAAAGGTGAGGATTTTATCCCACATTAGATGTTGTTGTGAGCACCAATGCTAATACAATTTAGCAACTAGAGCTTTCACATGATTCAAATCCATCTAACATAGACAAAGACCACCTTCTTGTTTTGGTTTACAAACAACATCCTACTTAACGAAACTCCACTTTCTATGAAGCAAATTTTTAGAGCACAAGAACTGATGAGATAATATCTCAAAGTCTTTGATGAAGTTGGAAAGAGAAAAAAGAATAAAACATTTGTAAAGAGGGAGAGCCTAAACCACTGACTTCAAAAGAGTCACTCTACCTACCAAAGAAAGCCACCTACTAGTCCAATGACTAACCAAACTTTGAAACTTATCAAGAATCTCTTGCCAAAACTATTTTGGAAGTGAGTGAATAGCAAGTGGGATACCAAGATAAACAATGGCTAGTGAACCAATCTATAAACGTAGAATTCCAACAATTCTCCTTTGAATAATCCTCAGAGTATGGAAAAAATAGATAAAAGACTTCCCCTCATTAATATGCTTCCCTAAAGCCACCAAATAACTGTCCAACATGCTACACCATCAAATATCCTCCTCAACCTTCACCCTGCCCATCAAAGTAGTATCATCCACAAACTGAAGATGAGACTGAGGGGGAATATCATTGCCCCAACTCCAACCCTGAATCTAGCCACTCACAACTTGAGAATGAATAACCTCCCCAAACTTTCAGCAAGTAGGATGAATAAATAGGGAGACAGGGGGTCCCCTTGTCTGAGTCCCCTAGATGCACCAAACAACTCTATGGAAATACCATTAACAATTATTGAGAAGGAGGAGGAAGTAACACAACTCTTGAACTAGTCAATCTATGCACTGACAAATCCAAAGGCTCCAAGAATCTTAAATAAGAAATCCCATTTAACTCTATCATAGGCTTTAGCCATGTACAACTCGATAAACATAGATTTCATTTTGGAAGAATCCATAGAATGAATGGTCTCTACAAAAATAATAACACCATCCATGATATGTCTACCAGCAATAAAAACCCCTTGTTCCTCTAAGACTAATCTACTTAACCAAGGTTTGAGCCTTTCAAAAATCAACTTAGTAGTAATCTTGTAAACGACATTACAAAGAGAAATCGTCCTAAAAAGATCCAGAGAGTTATCCCCTTCCTTCTTTGGGATGAGAGCTAAAAAATTTGCATTCAAAGACTTTAGCATTTGTTTACTCATAAGGGACTCCTACACAACCTCCAAGAGATCCACCTTAATCACTTCCTAGAATTGTTGAAAGAATTCAGTTGGGAATCCATCAGGCCTGAGGGATTTACTTTTCTTCATCTGAAACACCACATTTTCAAGCTCCAAAAAGGTAATGGGAGAAAGTAAAGATTCATTCATTTCATTAGACACCAGTTGTAGAATGCAAGCTAGAATCCTAGCTTCATTCTCCATCACAAGGGGTGAATCCTCCAAGAATATGGCAGAAATATAATGAACACATTCAATAGAAATAGAAGCAGAGGAGGAGAAATTTTTTCCATCTGGAAACAAAATAGAGGAAATAACATTACCTTTCCTTTGATCCTTAATGGAGTTGTGAAAGAAAGAAATATTCTGATCACCAACCTAAAGCCATTCAATACAAGACTTCTGCTTCCAAAAAATCTCCTCTCTTAACTCCCATTCCTCAACATCCTTCACTATAGTAGCCTCTAGTGAACCAAGCTCCTTAGTGAGTCCCTGGTAACGAATTTTCCTGGTGATCATATACAAACTATCCTGAGCCCTCTATTTTGCATGAAACAGATTACCAAAGTGATGTCTATTCCATTGCTTCAACCTATATTTAACATACTGGAGTCTCTTGGAAAAAGAGTACATAGAAGTTCCATAAGCTAGCTTCCCAAGATCCCACCATCTAGGAACAAGATCATTGAGAGACTTGTCCCTGAGCCACATAAGTTGAAACTTAAAAGATTGCTTAACATAGTGTTGAGGTAGCTCCACCATAAGCTTAATTGGCCAGTGATCAGATATTCGACTATCTAATATCTCTGAGCTCGTAAGCCACATGTCTCCCATCCAGAAACTTGACACCAAAAACCTATCCAACCTTTCAGAAATAGTAGCATCTCCACATCTCCTATTATTCCAAGTAAATATTACATTAGTTGGCTTGATTTCAACCAACCTCCAAAGAGCCACATTATCCTATAAAAGTCCTAATGAAGGCTCTAGGTGAGCATTACCTCCCCTCTTTTCCTCCAAAGAAATAATAGAATTAAAGTCCCCAGCTAAGATCCAAGGAAAATAGGGGTCCAAAGAACTCACATTTCTAACATGATCTCACAAAAAATCTTTACCTCAGAAATTAGTCGACACATATATATTAGAGAAAAGGAGTTTCTCCCCTGACTTGAGATGAGAGGCAACAGAGAAAATCAAGCCCCTACAAGAAAGCCACCAAATTGGACTGGCTTTCTAAGGATCCCATAAACAAGCCACTCTGCTAGAGCTACCAAGTGCACCCACACATTGAAATTGAGCACAACCCCAAATCTTTGAAGCCACACTCAACATACTATCAATAGATAATTTAGTCTCCTGAAGGAAGATCACATCAGAAGAATGAACATAAACCAAATCTCGAATAGCCTTTTTTCAAGGTATGCTATTCATGCCCTTAACATTCCATGAAAGCACAATCATCATTGAGGTTGGGAGAAGTGACCATCAGTAGTATTCACTGAACCAGCCTCAACAAGTGTCTCACCAACTAGCTTCACCTTTTCTTGGTCTTTCTTTCTACCAACCTTAGAAGGTTTCTCAGGAACCCCTTTCTTGATTTTTTTTTGATACAAACCCAAGATAAAGGGAGAAGCCTTATTTTTACCTATATTAGAACCACCTCGATCCTATGTGATAACTCCACCAAAACCAGAGGAGCCCCCAGATTCACCAGTCACCACACCTGTCTCCCCAAAAATTGACACCAAAAAAATCAAAATAGAACCCAATTGAAGATATTGAACACTAGAGTGATCCTTCATAGAATCCACCAAATGTTGCATAATTGGAAAATCTCGAGCACTTGAGTCACCCTCCAAGATCATGTCAATCAGGAACCCTTCCTCCTAGACTAACTCATCCAGAGCCTCAAATCTATTGAAAGTTTCCCCCTCCTGCCTATCCTTGAGAGATATCTTTTGACCTTGTCCTTGATTGCGAGACTTGACCAGAACAAAACCATCTTTGTCTATCATCTCCACCTACATGTGAGCTTTACTCTTTTCCACCCATGGATTAGATTGAGCATCCCCATTACTTGCACCCCTAGTACTAGAAGCATGAGGGAACCTTTGCTGAAGATGACCATACTCATGACACAACTGACACCAAGAAGGAAACATCTTGTAATCCAAAGGCTAAGTCTAGGATCTAGAAACAATAATCAAATCAATGGAGTCACCAAAGGTTGACTCAGATCAATCTTAACATAAACCTGTGCATAAGATAAAGTCCTCTTATCCAAAGTTTATTGAGAAGAGAGAATAGGTTTTCCGAACAATAGAGTAGTTGACTATAATATATCACTTCTCCAACACTTGAGTGGTAGTCAAGGAAGATGAACCCAAACTGGCACCCAGGAAGGAAGCTCTTCTATTGAATTATATCCTACATTCCATGGTTTTATGAATAGGCCAACCTGGTTATGAAAATAAGTCCCACCTTCAAATTCCCCATTTTGATCTGAAATACATGAAAAATACACTAGAAAGAAGTTATTTGCTGCCAACAAAATCTCAAAGTCACCCTCCAGGCTCCATGTCATTCAAATCTAGGTATCAAGAAATGGAAAAGAAACCCTCATCTCCATAAGCTTGTAGATCAAGAAATACTTGTTGTAGTATTCCAAGTCATCTGCCACTGCCTCTGATTGAATCAACAACACTGGTCGAGTTTGATCCCTCTCCAAGCACTCGTTTATCTTCTAGAGTTTAAAGGCTCCACCAAACCAACATTAGGAGAAGATGAATTAGGAATCCTATCACCAGCCTCTGTCATAGTTGCATCCCCTGACGTCTCAACCAAAGGGACATTCATTTCCATAAGAACTCCCCCACAAAGCCCTGAGAAACCTCACCCCACACCAAACCATGACCACTACAAGACCCAAGGTGGGTATGCAGATGAGAGGAACTGTGAAAGAGGAAAAAACCACACAAAACACCCAACAAGGCTATAGCAAGTGCCACACAATTAGAAACAGACCCCACACACTGCACAAAAAGAAGAAAACCCAACCAAAGAAGGATACCAAAGTGCAGCCTCCAAGCTCCCAACCTAGTGAAACCTTCAAGGCACACACAACATGCAAGATAGAAGGAAAAACACAACAGTGAAAAAGAGAACCCCCTACACTGATACCCCACCCGGAAGCACCAAAAATCCACCCAACCATGCACACATGCCTCCAAACACCGAATCCACTAAGAAAACCATTCATGAAAGAGAAAAAACAACCATGCAAGCTTGCCCTTAATGGCCTCGCTCAGGCATACCTGCAGCACAACAGAAAAGGATCACCATATTCTCTTTTTCCACCTTCAACACTCCCCTTACCATCCCAATAATTCATGGCATTAACAATTTTTAATATATAATTAAAAGACATTGATATTTTTTTTTTAAAAGAATAATTTAATGATGATTGATATTGTTGTATAATTGGTTTACTAGAATAAAATAAGTATATTAAAAATTGTTTTCATTTTTATTATCATAAACCAATTATCCACAACAATGAATTTGTTGTGGAGATGAAATGGTGAATTTTCCACGAGATAAAAATTTTCCACCAGATGAGTTTTCCATGGTGATGAATTGTTTGGCGGTGAATTTTCCTAGAGCCATTTAATCCATGTGTGTACATATTCTTGTTATCATATTTGTGTTGGAAACTAAATTACACTAGTGATGAAATTTTGGTGGTAAATTTTCCACGAGATGAATTTTTCATGGCAATGAATTGTTTGGTTGGTGGTGAATTTTCTTAGAGCCATTTTCAATTGGTTGGTTGGTGGTGAATTTTCTTAGAGCCACTTAATCCACATGAATTCATATTATTGTTATCTTATTTGTGTTGTAAACTTACACCAGCTGGATATGATTTATTCATTTAATTAGATTTCTTTATAAGCTAAATGATTCTTTATTTTTCATTATGAATGTGTATACTTCTTATATTATCCATTAGTTAATCTTAATTTAATAAATTAATTAACAATTTTAAATTTAATCTTCTTGTCAAATTTTCATATATTTGATTATATTTAAAAAGTAACAGTTTATTTTAATTTTGATTAAAATAAAAAATTATAATTGAGAATGAGGTCTCCCATATGTGACTTCACAGTTGTTTTAAAAAAAAATTAGCTCCACAATAAAAAATTATATATAATTTCTTTATTTATACAATAAAAGTAATTTTAACAAATTCTAATGTAAAACATGAAAATTTGTGTATTTTTTATGAAGAGGAAACCCTAAGGAGTATCGTAATTCTTATCACTTTAATAGACCAATCCTATCTCCTATCTCCAAAATGGTCTTAATGACATATTATTCTCAAGAGAGTTTATTAGAAAGTGGATTTAATTTATTTTCATTTAAATTGTAGCATAGTATTTCAACAAGGTTTCATTCTTGTCTATTTATTTCTTGGATATTATTTTCTTATTTGGGTATTATTTTTATGAGGATAATTCATAATTTAAAGATGAAATTATTTCTTTCATCCCCTAAATTTTGGTTCGTTGTGTAAATCTATGGATTTCCTTGATTATAGTTAATCGAGAAAGTTTAATTGGGAATTGAATTATGTCTTTACTAAGATCTTTGATCATTTCATTTATCTTGACTTTTGACCTTGTATAAAGATGCATAACCCTATGTTTGGGTCAAAATTCATACTCATGGTAATGTGTAGTGGCACCCACAAGTTTTCATGTGTCCAAGGGGTCAAAAGTTAGAATTTTTGTTTTGTTTTGGTGTTATTCATGTAATAAGGTCTTCCAAGACCATTTCATGTTTTTAGGAGTCTAGGTTAAGTCATTAGGTGCAAGGGAATTGGAAAATACAAAAGTTGACAAAAGTTGCACATTATTGTCAAGCAATGTTTTGCATTTTGGTCAAAAGCAGTCATCATGATGTTTAGTTGGTTTCCAATTTGAAATATAGTTACTGGTCATTGGGAACAAGTTGGTAATTTTTTTAAAACCATTGTGTGGTCGAAGGAAAGGTTGGTTGTTGGATATTTTGAAGACTAAAACTTCTTTCATTTTTCATTGGTTTCATGTAATTTCATTGAGTTTTAAGGGAGTTGTGATCATTTTTCTTCAAACTGGTTGAAACCCTAGATAGGGTAGACAATGAGGAAGTAAAATTTCATAAACTCCATTCAACCTGGTAGGAATCTCTTAAACTTGGTGGAATGGATTTCCTTGGCGTGTATTTTGAAGCTTCAAACTTGCAGAGGTAGGGAATGAGATTTGGCATGTGTGGGTTTGCTAAAATGGCCTAATATCTTCATGTATCAAGCCTAGGAACCCTAGAGACTTAGGGAAATTGTTCCAAAACCTTTGGAGATTGATTTACTTAATAGAAGAAGGTTAACTAGGCCATTTTTGATATGTTGGAGGTGTTATAACAAGTGTTGGATCCCTATGAGCCCTGAACACATTTGGAGCATGACTAGTTGCCTAATTAGGCCTAGTTATGAAATAAGATGGTCAAATTTTAGAGCCTTCTATACAAAGTAACCCCACCTAATTTTTTGATATGTGTTTAAATTGCCAAAATAGTATTTGTAAATGTGGTTACATTTTGAATTCCATGCCTTCCCCACAAGTTGTACCCAAAAAACTATGTCTAAAAGGCTACAAGGAGGAATGAGGGCTTGTGAAGCAAAACCCATCAATTGATGTATAAGGGCTTGAAGGGTAGTTGTTTGCGAGTGATAAGAGATTGATTACCCTTGCTCAACATCAAATTGGTGAATATGTCAAAAAATTCACATTGTTGTCAATCAACTTTTTACATTATTGGAGAGGTGAATAAATTGAAGGAGAGTCTTTCTACCTTAGAAACAAGTTAGAAAAGAGGAATGGTCACAAGAGACTTTAGTGACCGAGAAGAAGAAGAAAAGGAAGAGGAAATTTCCAAGGAGGGTCCAATGAAGAGATGGATCATGATGACTTGAGGATGAGAAAGTTGTTGAAGGTAGTAAAGGGAGAAAACCCTAAGATAAATATTGGTTTATCATTATATGGAGGAAAATTGGATAGTGAAGAACTCCTAGATTGGATAGGAGCACTAGACAACTATTTTTAGTATGAAGATTTTCGAGAACAGAAAAGGGTGAAGTTGGCCACGACAAAATTGAAGGATCATTCCCTGCTTTGGTGGGATTATGGACAAGATGAAAGGGGAAAGAAGGGAAAGTCTAAAATCACCTCTTGGGATAGGATGGTTGCTAAAATTTAATACCCCTCATTTTTATGTTACTTTCTAGATACTCTTTTATTTTCAATTGTGTACTTGGGTTTGTGATGGTGATTATTTCACTGGTTTGATTTATGTGGATTTATAGTTTAGTTTGGTTGGATGAACTTGATAATGCTTATGATGTTTTATGGAATATGATATGTGGTCTTCATACTATCTAATATGTTATTACTTTCATTAATATTATGTTGTGATGTTATGGTTATATGCTTTTTTTGGATATGGATTATGATGTATATTCTAGTGGGTCTTGGTGAAAGGATGGGGTAGCATCACTCATTCATGAGTTCCCTACTACAACGCGACTACCTTTCATGGTGTGTCTATACTAGAGATTTATATGTTACTTGACATTGGTTTCATACAGGATGCATGTACTAGACACCGACTCCACCTGCATGCTAGGGGTGAGCGTGTCCCACAAACCCAATGGATATGAAGTTGTTAAAAATAAGTTGATAAGGAAGTGTCCCCATCCCAAGTTTTCCACCCCTGTTGTTGTGTCTAATGATGTCATTTTCCATGACCCCATCTTCATTTTGTATTATTTCATGTTCATTTATTTTAATCTATGTATATGTGTTGTTTTAGTTAATCATTATGTTCGATATTTTCTTGGTAGATTATTAATTGATATAATTAATTAGTTAGGTGAATTTTGCTAAGTTAATTGTTAAATTTAAATTTATTAAGTTTTAAAGGTTGTTAAATTAAATATTGATTATGTAATTAGAATAAATGAGTAAATAAATTAAATGAATAATATTGTTAATAATTATAAATTATTATTTTTGCAAAATGGAATAAGATAATTTAGTGATTTGTTTATTAATTATTAAGTTACAGATAAATATTAAATAAAGGGATTTTTATTAATTTATGTGAGATAATTATGAGCTTTAAAATCAAACAAAAATAAAAGTGAAAGAAAAATGATGAATGCATATTTAGATTATTTTCAAAAATTGGAAAAGCAATGGAAAATTGCTTCTTGGATGTTCTCAGGTCTTTCTCTATAAAAATTTATACAGAATTGAGTTTCAAAGAAGACAATTGGAAAAAATTGTTGAGGAAGGAGAAAGAAATTCATGAAGTCTATTTCGAAAGAAGGAGGAGTTTTTCATGCTCATTACTTCATTGCAGAGCATAGGACTCTAGGTTCTTTGATCAATATCTATTTATTTAATGATGTTTAAAAATTTAGTGTTTAGATCAGTATTTATTTTGCTGTTTGTAGTTTAAATGGGTTATACTTTCTTGGAAATTATGTTGTTTAAAAAAAAAACTGAGAGTGTTTGTGAGTCTATTTGAAATGCTTCAATTTCATAGCTTGGCTAAATCTAGTCTTTATTTCAAAAAAAATGAAAAGAATCTTGCATTTTATTTATAGAGTTGCATTTGTTGAATGAAAACCATCTTGTTTCTCTCCGATCCATTTTGGTTGTTATAATTTGAAAAAAAAAATTGTGTTCTTGTTGATGAAAATTGCTCAGAAAATTTGATTCTTTAAAAATATATATAGTCTAAAATTAGATTTTGTTAAGAAAAAATATATATTTTCAAAAGGGTTATATTCTATGTAAAAAGAAAAAATATATATTTTTCAAGGGGTAAATGCTTTTGACCAGAGCTATGAGCTGGAATACAACCATTCAACAATACCACCCCAACAGGGTTTGAACCTTGGTGGCAAGAACAACAATACCACCTTTAAAACAACACACCATGCCAATACTGGCAAAAAATAAAAATAAATATATATATATGTGTGTGTGTGTGTGTGTGTGTGTGTGTGTGTTTGATTGTCTATATTTTTGTGGGAAGTTAGATTGGTAATATATATATATATATATATTGTTTAAAAAAAAAATTGGGGGAGGGTCAGTTGTCATCATACCCAAGTTGTCCCCATTATTTCCCATGCTTGTGTGTGGGGCATGCGAGCAGCCTTAGCTACACACAGGTGTCCCAAGGATCTTTTCCCAATAGTCCCCAAGACTATTGCATGTAGCCTTGGCCAAGCCATGACCTCCCCATATGGGGAGGTTCCCAGCCTCCCCTTTACTATATGTTTTAAAATTTTATTTTATTTAAAATAAATTTAGTTATATATATAATATATAGATCTCTATTGTGATTTATCAGTAATTATGCAGATTTTTAAATTCAAAATAATATTTATATATGTATATATGTACATCGTAATATATATATATATATATATATATATATATATATTGGGTAAATTTGATGTTTTATATTTCATGGATGGAATCATGCATTTGTAGCTACAATAATTTTACCTTTTAAAAAAGAGAGTTAGGTTGTTGTTTTGGATATTCTAAAAATGTGATTGTTGAGTTAAAAGAATTTCTTGTTTATAACTGAATCTTGAGGTTATGTAATTGATTTTTATTCTTTAATTCCTCTTGGTATTTTTTCTATTTGCTTGAGTTGGTATATGGACATGTGGGAATCCTCAAGGTCGTTTTATCCTCTATTGGAGTTTTTGGTTACTTGGCATTTTAGGCTTCCAAAGGCGAGAGTATGCTTGTTGTCTATTGAGTTGTCATGTGATTTGGTACTTGAAAATACTTTGAATGTATTTGTGATATTGAGTTTATGCTTGGGTTGTACCTATTTTCATGAGTATTATACACATGGATGTTGGTGAGATGATTGTGCCTCGCATGTGTTTCAGTTTTAAGATTCAATACTTCTTTGTGTTGGTACAACCCTTGGAGATTTGGTTTTTTGGTTTGTGTTTCTAGTTAGAGTGGCTCTTCATGAGTGTTGATGTACAAAGGGGTGGCCTAGACAACCCATGCTAGAGTTAGGGTAATAAGTGATAATTAAATAAATTAGGGGGTTTTGGCAGTAGTAACATTAACAAGATAATTAAGGATGTCTCATCTACCCATTAGGGATTTCACAGACTAAGGGCAGGATGAGAAGGCCATGGTTGGAAAGGTCATTACCTCATCTACATGAGAGGTTAATAGTTTCCTATGAGTCACCCTATGGGGCCAGCGCCTAGAGAGGCAACCAAGATAACCATAGAGGGGGGTCAGCACCTAGATGAAGATAGCCAAGATAGCACATGTTAGGACTATGTGATGACACTCTCCCCTAGCATCCCCTTGATTTATAATTTTTTCAAGCCTCTGGATGTGTTCTATTGATGTTGTGATTTCCTTTGTGTTTTAATGTCACTCTTGTTTGGAGTTGAGTCTTGTTGTTTTTTGTTTGGATGATCTTGGTTGAGGATCCTTCCTTATCTACTCCTAGCATGAGGGGTGAGTTGTTTCTAACTCACGTGGATGGGTGCAACATGCTACACACCCCGTTGGGTTCCCAGTCAATAGTCATGTAGTTCAATGCAGTGTTATTCAAATGTAGCATGATCTAGAGTTCTCTTTGTTGCCAAATGTATACTTTGTAATTTAGTCATACTTTTGCATTGATATTTTACTCCCACATGTGTTGGGAAAGGTTACGATGTAAACTCATGTAATTATTCAGTGTGATGTACTAGAAGCAGATGTAATGTGTAATTATACTTTATTTTTATTTCTTGATTTGTGATAGTGGTTTATGCCACATAAACATGTTGTATATGTGGAAATATGTTTATTGCATTCCCATGATTATAATATATCTATGTATGGTTATTTTATTGATTTAATCTTGTCATATACTGGTTGATCTCATGTGAATGTTTTTATTGTTAGTGTTATGATGGTTTATATTAATACAATTCATAATTTCATTTATTATCATTTCATTATGGGTTAGAATATGTAATGTTACCTTGTGTACCCCAAAGGACATAGGTGATTAATTTGTATTCTTTTAGTTCTATTATATGCATTGGAATCTTAATATACATACCTTATATGTTTTTTTTTTTTAAATTGTGCCATAAATGTTAGATGTATTAGTCTCCTTTAGGGTTGTGTGGTGGGGCATTACATAAAATCAAAGAAAAATTCCTACCTATTGACTATAACATTAAATTATTTAGAAGGCTTCAAAACCTCAAGAAAAATGATATGGATGTGCAAGCCTATACAAAGGAATTTTACAAATTGAGTATAAGGGTAGGCCATGTAGAAGATGGTGTGGAAAAATTTGCAAGATATATCAATGGGTTGAAATACAACCTTCAAGATGAATTAAGCCTCACCAATCCAAGAACAGTGGAAGAGTGTTACCTATTGGCCATAAAGGTTGAAGATAAGTTGGGAAGGCAAGAAAAGAAAAGCAGGGGTAGAGGAAGAAATTCTAGAAGAAGAGGGACATTTTTTGGTAGGAGGCAGTCCCAAAGATCACAAGGAGAATCAAGAAACAATCAAGAACAAAGTTTAGATTCAAGGGGTAGCTATAGAGGAAGGAGACCCAATAATAGGAGTAGATCTGGAGGCCAAAGAGGAGGATCACGTGGATTCACCGGGAAATTTTATAAGTGAAATAAATGTGTAGGCCATCAAGCATGGCAATGCACTAAAAATCAGTCTTCTACTTCATTTGGAGGAGAAAGAAGAAATGAGTTTGTACAAGGAGAGGACAATAAAAGTTTTAATTCTCCATCACATAATTTTAATCTAGAATTTGGTGAGTCCCTCATGGTGAGAAGGAATTTGATCAAAGTACCCATGGAGAAAGAATCCCCACAAAGGAAGTCACTTTTCAGAACTACCTGTAAGTGCCTAGGTAAATATTGCAAATTAGTGATTGATTCTAGTAGTATAAACAATTTGATTTTAGTTGAAATGGTTGAAAAGGTTAAGTTGAAAAGAATCCATTATACCATTCCATATATAGTCTCTTGTCTTAACAAAGGGAAACAAGTAGTTGTGAATGAACAAAGTTGGGTAGATTTTTCACATAGGGGGTTACAAGGATAAGGTTTTGTCTGACATAATACCAATGGATGTGTGTCATTTTCTTTTGGGAATTCCTTGGAATTATGATAGGAAGGCTATCCATGATGGGAGGAAAACACTTATGCTATAGAAAAGGATGGGGTTTCTTACACCCTCACACCATTGAAAAAAGAAAGCCTAGATTCTCAAGTGGGGCCTAGTGTGATGTTGGTCAATAAAAATGAGTTCCTAAAGACCTTGGAAGAGGAGAATGTGGGGCTTGCCATAATAGTAAGGCCTAAATCTGTCATGGGAGCAAAAAATAAAGGGGAGTTTCCTTTGGAGGTGTAGACATTGTTGAAGAAATATGATGAAATACTGGTTGATGAGATTCCCAACACCTTTCCATCTATGAGGGACATTAGCCACCATATTGATTTCATTCCAAGGGCTATTTTTCCCAACAAAGTTTCTTACAAGATGACTCCACAACAAAATGAAGAGATTAAGAGGCAAGTACAAGAATTACTTGATAAGGGGCTGATTAGGGAGAGTTTGAGTCCTTATGCGGTTCCCATAGTTCTAGCACCAAAGAAAGGTGGTGATTCAAGGATGTGCATTAATTCTAGGGACATCAATAAGATTACAATAAGGTATATATTTTCCATTCGAAGAATTGAAGATCTAATGGATTTTTTGGGTGGTGCATGTTAGTTTTACAAGATTGATCTTAAGAGTGGTTACCACAAGATTGATCTTAAGAGTGGTTACCACCAAATCAGAATTAGACCTAGTGATGAATGCAGAAAAACCTTCAAGAAAAATCAAGGGTTGAATGAATCGCTTGTGATGCCTTTTGGTTTGTCAAACTCTCCTAGTACTTTCATACGCATGATGAATGAAGTGCTCAAACCTTTCATTGGTAAGTTTTTGGTAGTACATCTTGATCATATTCTTATTTTTATAAAAAATAAAGAAGAGCATTTTCAGCATTTATATTTTTCTTTGAGAAGATTGCATGAGGAAAAACTAATGATAAATTTTAAGAACCATGAGTTCTTGAAAAAAGGGTTGGTTTACCTTGGTTTTGTGGTCACCAATGGTATTTTGAAGATGGATCCAAGTAAGGTTGAGGCTATCCTAAGTTGGCCTACACCCAAATCAATGGCTAAGGTAAGGAGTTTCCATGGTCTGGCTAAGTTTTAATAGAAAATTCATAAGAGGTTTTAGTCATGTTTGTGCTCATACGATTGATACCAGCAAGGGTGATAAAAGGAAGAAGTTTGTTTGGTCTAATGAGGCTGATATGTGTTTTGAATATTTGAAAAATAAGGTTCTTGAGCAGCCCATATTGACTTTGCCTAGTTTTGATCAGGTCTTTACCATTGAGTGTGATTCAAGTGGTCATGCCATAGGTGGTGTCATAAGTCAAGAAAACAGACCTATTTCCTTTTTCAATGAAAAATTGAACATAAATCCATGAAAATGTATTCTTCATATGATCTTGAGAGGCATGCAATGGTGCAAGCATTAAAGAAATGGAGACAATATTTGCTTCCTAAGCAATTTATAGTGTACACTGACAATCATTCTCTCCAATTTTTGAATAATCAAGATAAACTTAGTAGTAGGCATGTGAAATGGGTTGAATTTTTGCAAGGCTTTACTTTCACCATTAAGCATAAAAAGGGGAAATCTAACAAGGTGGCAAATGCATTGAGTAGAAAAGGTCTCATGGTGCAGGAAATTCAATTGAAAAGCATAGGATTTGACTCTCTAAAATGTATGTACCTTGAAGATGCATATTTCAAAGACATTTATGCAAGTTGTAGGCAGCCTTTTAGCAACAATAATGAAAAATAGATTATTTTCTTATCTAAAATGATTTATTGTTCAAAGGGGAAAAATTATGCATTCCTAAATGTTCAACGAGGGATAAATTAATCAAAGAAAAGCATAGTGGTAGCCTTGTAGGTCATTTTCATCTTGATAAGACCTTGGAGTAGTTGAAGAGGCACTACCATTGGCCAAAAAGGCAAATTGATGTTAGGAACTTTGTGGATAAGTGTACTATTTGTCAAAGAGCTAAATGATCTAGCATGAATGTAGGTTATATCAATCTCTTCCCATTCCCAATAGGCCTTGGGAATCAATTAGTATGGATTTTATGATGGGGTTGCCTAGAAATCCAAGAGGTTTTTATTTGATGTATGTTGTTGTGGACAAGTTTTATAAGATTTCACACTATATACCTTGTAAGAGCATTAATGATGCTTCATACATTATAGGACTCTTCTTCAAAGAGGTGGTGAGAATCCATGGTTTACCTCTTAGCATTGTATTAGATAGGGATAGCAAGTTTTTTTCTCATTTTTGGAGAACCTTATGGAAGAAACTTGGCACTAATTTGAGTTTCAATTCTGCCTATCACCCTCAAACTGATGGGTAGACTAAGGTGGTGAATAAGAGCCTTGGAAACCTCCTAGGATGTCTAACAAAGGAGAATTCAACACAATGGGATTTGTTTTTTCCTCAAGTTGAGTTTGCATACAATGATTCAGTGAATAGAAGTGATGGCAAAAGTTTGAAAATTTTAAAAAATAGAATTGAATAAACTTAATTTTGGATTAATTTAGTGTTGTAAAATGTATTTATTTACACTTTCACATTGGATTTTGGGACCTCTTATATTTATGGCCTTCATATCATCATTACTAGGCCCCTAAGTCCCTATATTATGCATCTTGAGGCTTATTTCAACTAAAATCTTGACAAGATCAACAAATAGACTTAATTTCTCAACTCCTCGACACTTTCTCTAACCGAAAAAGGACTTTTGGGACACATATGCCACCTTGGTGTATAATTTTAAGCTAGGTGGGACCCATTAGGCTCCTTTTCTAAGTTTTGAGCAAGAAATCAAGGTTTTAAATTCAAATTTCATGAATGTCCACCTCAAGGATCTAATAAATGGTAACTTGTATGGATTGCCTATATAACCAAAGTCTTAAATCATTATTTCATAAAAGCATTCATGATAACAAGTCAAGCACTCAAGAGTTAAGCATTCCAAGACTTCAAAAGATCATCTAGAGAGCATTCAAGATCATTTCTAAGGCATTCAAGGGTAGAAATCTTCATCAATTATTGTAGAAATTCAAGATCCATCATCATGTCAAGGGTATCAAGCATCAAGCATATTATTGAGCTATTTTTTTGATGTTGCATTCAAGATCCAAGCTCAAGCATTATTCTACACTTTTCCCAAGATCTAGATCTACATCCTTCAAGGCCATTTCATGATAGATTGCCAATTTATAAGACATCATTCAAGGTATCATTGTCCATGTCTCATGTCCTATGTTTCATATTTCATGTCCTTATTTCATTATCTCATCACTTGGTTTAATTACCTTAAAGGGGTTTGACCAAGGAAAACCCCCATTTACTAACAAATCAACAAGTTTTTCTCTCTCTACATGAGTGATTGTAGATCTAGGTGTCTTGGAGCTTGAAGATCCCTTGGAGATTAGGTTACAAGCTTGGAGAAAATTGTTGGAGTTGTCTCCTTATTTGCAAGGTTTCTATCTTCACAAAAAGTCATCTACAAGTCTGAAATTAGGGTTTCAAATCTAGAAATTAGTTTGGAAGGAAAGAGGAGAGATCGGAGTACTCATCTGAACTTGAATTCTTGAAACAATTTAAATTTTTCAATAACTAATTTTTCAAAATTAATTATTGATAAATTTTAATTTTAATTAATTTTTCAATTCTTATTTTTTTTAAATAAATTTATTAAAAAGTCATATTTGTTGAGAATTATTTTACTATGGATTCCCAATCATCTGTCATATTTACTTGTGATTCCTACAATTATTAATTAAAATCAATTTTAAATAACTATTGTAACTAAAAAAATTAAATATTACAGATCAATAAAAATAAAGTTATTGATGATTAATTACTTAAATTTAAATTAATTAATATATTGCAAATAATAAGAGTCATTCAACATGACCTATGGTTTTATTTACATTTTCATAATCAATTTTCAACTAATAAATTCTTATGTGAAAATGCAAAGACCAATTTCACTTTTACGGAAATGGTTCTTAATCTCGCATGCAGTGTGTGTCAGATAAGAACAGGTATGTGGACTATAACATGCAGTTTGTGTGGTTTATAATGCTTATTTCATATTGGCTTATTAACATAATTTCCCTTTTTCAACTCAATCAAACAATTCCAAATATCACTGATTATTAATACCTCACATAGCATTCCAAAAAAAAGGAGTTAATTTCTTAGTTCCCATTAAATAACGATTTGTTGCACCCTATCGGCTGAATGTTGGCAAGCATGTGACTGCTAGTTTATTTCCATCCATTACCTTGCTTAACTTTTTAGTCATTTAATTACCCTCGTAGAAGTTCCATTTGCACATTTAATTACCCTCATAGAAGTTCCATTTGCACATTCACCCATTTATTCTCTGTGCCCAATGCCCATTTTATTGAATGCATTCTTATCCATCATATAGAAGGTGCAGATTTGTGAGCTAGGGCTCCATAGTTAGTTGAAAGTTTTCTATTGTAGGGTTGCTACAATGAAACACTCTCAATGGATCAAGGGAAGTCTGCAGGTCATTAAATAATTTTTTCAATTGAGTTTTTCTTCCCCATTCCTTGGCATTACAATGATAGTCTTTCATTTTCTCGCTGTAGCACCCAAACTAATTCTTCCATTGAGTGGTGAGGAGACCAAAAGCATGGGATGGGGACCTTCCAAATGGAGGCCAACATCAGAACAAAAGCGTACATTAGAGTGCATGTTGGGTTGTGGAACCAAAAAACCTTCTCAAGCCCTCATACTTGAGATTACTGTCGACCTTCAACGATATGGTAGAGTGGAACCCAAAAATATTTTCCATTGGTTTTGAAACATAGATAGTCAAGAGAAATGCAAGAGAGAACAGTCACAGACCAGAAGTACGTGATTTTTTTTTATGGTTTAAAGTATTCATTTATTTTTCTAAGGAATTAGGGTTTATATGTAAACATAAAATTTTATATTTCTATAATCTTAATGTTAAGTCCAATACGATCTAAAAGGTTGAATGAGAAAGCTGTCTAACCAACACATGTATCCATTAAGATTTTTTACTGTTAATCATACAAGCTATGCCCAGGCTAGGGTAATATGTCTGAAAAGAATCTTGTGGCTTTAAATTTTAACAAAATATAATTTATTTAGATTTCTTTTTCTAAGTTATCAAGTTGATATAGAAATATATTTTTCAGATCCCACATGCTCTGCAGAATCAGATGAGAAGAATCATGTAGAGGTAAGTAATATAATTCCTCTAACAATTTATCTTATTTGATAAGAAAATCATTGCATTATAAAACCTATCTATTAACTCATAACTTCATCCACTCATGTTCAGGAAGAAGAAGCAGCAGCGGAGAGAACCTTGGAATTATATCCTTTGCATCCTGATAGAGGAGGATTATTATAGACCAAGAAACAACACTCATGATTTGTACTAGGTTTTTAAGAGAGGAGAACAATAATATTATCTATAGTTGCAATATTATCCTTTGTAAATGTGTAACTACTACTATGTACTGATCATTGGCTGCTTCTTCTATGATGTTTGAAAAAATACCATTGATCTCATGTAATGAATTAGTTTTGTTCTACAGAGAGTTTTCGACTTTTATTGGGGATGGTAATATGTGCTCCTATCTTATTTATAATTCCTTTCTATGTGATGAGCTTCAGCTAAACTACTTTTTTAGAGTATTGACCAAGTAATAGAACAGAACTTTTGTTCACCTTTCAATTCTTCATCTAGTTTAAAACAGGTTAAAAAAGAGTGATCAATTTAAAACGGGTTTTAATTGCCTTCGCATTTAAAAGTAGAAATTGTGACAAGTAAGCTTTATTGTAATATTATTGGGAATATGTGGTTAGTTTAGATTTCAGAAGCATTTGACTAGATTATGTTGGAAATAATCCTAACCCTGTGCTTCTTCCCAGCCTTCCCTACGATCCCGCACCTTCTCTTGCAACTTAGAGCGGTGGTGCGCTGTCTACTACCACACCGCTGGTCCTTGCTCCTTACTGTGCGGGAGTACGGTGACTACCGTAGACCCGCAGCTACATCTTCTATGTAGTGTGGTAGGGCGGTGTCTACCACAAACCCGCAACTCCTTCTCCTAACTTGTGCGGTGAAGTAGTTCTTACTGGAGTCCCGCTGGGTGGTCTTCTGTTCTCGACGGCAATGCAGAACTAAAGGTCTTTTTTGGCAGAGATTTTTGGCATGATAATCAATCTGGCATCATATTTAATGTTAACGGACAACATTTAGTATTGCTTTGATTTATTTTGGGATTAATTTTTTTTCACTTGACGTGAATTTGGGTTTTATAATTAATGTATTTTAATAACAATTATTTCACCTCTTTATTGGAGAACTTTCACAATGGGTATATTTTGTAAGGAAGTTTATTAATTATTATTATGAAGTAAGAACAAAAACTAGTGTGCTCTGCAAAGCAAAAGTGTGGTGAAATAGAGTAGCAGCTCTTTTTGCAAAATAAAATATATTTTGAATGAATGAAAAATGCAAATTTTAGTTTATGAGTTATTTGTGTGTGTGTGATTATCAGTTTACTATTATTCAGTGTTAAGTTAGTTTTAGTTATCTATTTTTGAAAGAGGAAAAAATGGGTTTTAAAGGGACCCGAAACCACAAAGTTTACAAAATAAAGAAAGAGCCAAAAGTGACATCATTGTCTAAAAGGCTGTAAAAATAATAGCAATAAACATCCACAGCCAACAAAAAGGCCAATGAAGGCCATAGAACTAAAAAAAACTAGACAAAAAGCCAGTAGCAACTAAATTTGAGTTTTTAAAAGACCAGTCGTCTTGGCTTCCAACGCATTCATGTCCTGAACTCCCCTCTTTAAGATCTAAACCATCTATGTTGTGGGAGGTGCTTTCCTTTTAAGATTGGCCTGGGTCCTTTTAGAGATGCCCTGGTCCTCATTCTTACTTTCCTTGTTCTCTTCCAAGTCTACGACCAGCGAACCCTATTGTGTTTTTTCCAGCTTTTCAAACATAGCATTGATTATAATGGCATTGTGCCTAGTGATTTTGTGATTTTGTTCCACGACTGTTTTCAAATTATTTTTAATTTTAACCATTTCCTCTTCCATAGACCTATATTTCTCATCAATGTCATCTCCTTTCTTAGCAATGTTGCTCTTGTTCAGATTCCCTTCTTCATTGGTGATGGCGACCAGCTTCAGCTCCAGCTCCTGCGTCTTACTGCATAGTTCCCTATTTCTTTGGTTGAGCTCATTAATTTCTTGATAGGCCCACTTTAAGACCTTGAAAATGTCACTAATGTTGTTTCTAGTAGAGGCCAAAATGTCACCAGTCTGACCCTAGTCTAATATGAGATTAAAATCTCCTATGTTGAAGAGCAAGGGAATTTGGTACCTTTGAATTTGAAAGAAGTAGGGGGAGAGGGCACAAAATTTCTATTGGCTTCAAGGTTCTCGGCTTTATCCTCTATGGAATCCACAAAATAGGAAACCAACTTGTTGGCAAGGGAGCCCTTAAGAACAAGATTCTTTAAGGGGTCAGAGAAGTTAGGTAGGGACTTAGGGTTAGCTTTAGCTAGCTGGGGTTTTTTAGACTGGGTTTTCTTACAAGACATCTCAGAGGATGGGTGGGTTTCAACAATTCTTTCCTTATTTGGCTAAGTCTCTGACCCTCCACTATCAGTATTATAGTCCTCAGACTCCAAAGAGGCCAAGGGTTTAGATAAAGTAGGCATGCTTTGATAGTGTTCAAAAATTAACCTAAAAAGACCAAGATGAAGAATGGTGTATCTCCTGGGGTTTTTCCTATGGTCCTCAAGGCTATTACTCAATGAACATAACAAGTAGTTTGGCAAAGAAATTTGTACCTTATGGTGGAAGTGGTTGAGAATGGTGAAATGATGTCCATGCACTCTAGTAAATCTCCCATCTAGGGTGATATACTCCATGATAACATGAAGTACCTTTCTCCATATCGCCTTGATATTATCAATTTTGAAGTAGCTGTTAGAGATTTTAACCAATTTTAATCTCATTGTCCTTCTCGGGAAATCTGATGACCACTTCATCAGAGAATCTTCTGTCATGGTAGAACTTCACGCCCTTAGTAGACATTCTAGTAATCTCCCCTATAATTTGCTCATCCAGCTTCACCTTTCTTCCAAAGAGAATGATTTCTCCATTGTTCCAGTTCTTCTCGAAGTAATCCATAGCCACAAAGTCGGTCCCATGAAGTTTTTCCAAATATGGGACCACCCAACCTTTTTCAATCTACTCCCAAACCTTCTCATTCCTAGTGTGCACCTCATAGCTTTTAGGCTCAACTCTTTTCCTATCCCCCCCATTTTCATTTGCTCCTTACTGTAGACTCTACCAACATTGAGGACCTACTGTAGAATAATGCAGTTGTTCCAATGCACCCTCAAAGTGTGCCACTTTTTCTTCTCTTCTAAGTAACATGACACGGCCCCATACGATCTCTTGATTTTGATGTACCTGAACCCTTTCTCTTTAATCACTAATTGTGTTTGGCTCTTTCCCATTCATAACATCATAGTTAAGTAATGTCCTAACTTTGGTTCTCAAGTCCCTACAATTTTGCCATGTGTTCAGACCTTGTGTCCTGATCCCTTCATTCACAAAGTAGTCTGCCATGTTGTTAGCTTCCCTATAGACATGTGAAACTTTAACTTTTTCAATTTTTTCTCGAATAGACTTCATTTCATCTATCCAATTCTTTATCATCCAAGAGGTTGGGGTCCTTCCTAAAAGACAATCAATTATATTTTTAGAATCTCCTTCAAGCCATAAGTTTCTTATTTTTTGATTATAAGCTAACTTTATAACTTGAAAGGCTCCTATAGCCTCCGCCACATGGTTGGTTTGATGGCCAAGGGATATAGCCACAACTGTAATAAAGTTACCATTTGAATCCCTTAGAACACCTCCACTTCCAGCCAAACCCGGATTACCCTTCCCAGCTCCATCAAAGTTGGGCTTAGACAAGCCATTTGGGGGAAATGTCCAATGAACACTCTCCCTAATTTTCTTAGTATGCTTGGAAGCAGATGAGATGTCTACTTTAATATCCCAATCTTTTGCAATCCTTAAATCATAGGGGTTGCACACCATAGCTTCCAGATTAGGAGCTTTTTGAGGAATTACATTAAAGTTCTCCTTTATGAGTCTAAATTTTTTCTCAAAGACATTATTCTCTGACATCTCCTTATCCCTGAAAAGTCTATTATTTCATTCCTTCCACACACCCCAAGCAACAAAAGGGAATAAGAAGGCCCATAAATTTTGAATATGGGGGTTTTGAGAAGGAGCTTTCCATTGTAAGAAGAAATATTCAATGGTCTGGGGGAAAACCTAGGAGAGATTCTAGATAGCTAATAGTTTTCCCCAAATTAAGGAGGAAAACGATCAATGGAGGAACAAGTGGTTGGTTTACTCTGCCTCACTCTTACAGAGGTAGCATCTATTGGGAATTTAAAAACCCCATTTAAAAAGATTATCCACCATGAGAACCTTATTCTAAAGCATTATCCAAAAGAAGATATTAACTTTTGGAGTTAGGTGTTTAATCCAAGCTTTAGACGAGAAGGGAGGGGGGGCTTGAGAAAGGGACAACAAAGAGACAAAGTAGTTACCCGAAGGGTTATCCATTCAAACAAGAATGTCATCCTACAAATTTTGTCCCATGCTGACAGACTTTAAGGAGGATTGAAGCTAAGCCAAGTCTTGACTGATCACACATAAGTTCACCCAATCTCCTTTGAACCAGTAATTTTTTACAAGTTTCATGAAAGCAGTTTTACATTGCTCTACCCATCTGTTGAATCTTTCAATATTAATAGGGGATTCCTTCAAGATCCATTTATCCTCCCAAAATCTAGCTTAATTACCACTTCTGATGTGCCATCCTATCCCAGATTCCAAAATTTTTCTACCAACAATCATATCATTCTAGCAAGTTGAACCATGTGGCAGGACAAGAGAATCCAATAGAGCTTTGAGGGTCATACTATCAGCCATATATTTACTTTTTAAAATATCTCTCCATTCTCCTCCAGACAAGAAAGATCTCCATATTTGTTTGGCTAGGAGATTTTTGTCAATTATTCTAATTTTTCTAAGACCTAAACCCCCCAACACCTTCGGTCTGTAAACCAAATCCCACCCTATAAGAGGCATTATCTTTCTTTCCTCCACTCTAGACCAGAGGAATCTTTTCTAGATCTTTTTAATGGCCTTTGCGTGTTTGGTAGGGATTTTGAAGAGGCTTAAGGCATAAATTGGAAGATTATGAAGAGAAGCTTCAAGAAGCTAAACTTTTCCAGCTTGGCTTAGAAGAGCTCCTTTCTAGCCATCCAATTTCTTTTTGAACCTATCAACCAAAGAGCACCAAAAGGAATCTGGTGGTTTAAGGCATAAAGAAAGTCCAAGATAGTAAGAAGGTAAAAAATTCATCGCACAATCAAGGATTCTAGCGATCTTGACCTATCTATGCTCAAGGGTATTGAAGAAAAAGATGGAACTCTTCTGTCTGTTAACCTTCTGTCCAGTCGCCTTATCACATACATCCAAAAAAAAATTTCAAAGTCTTAGCCTCATTCATGGAAGAAGGACTAAGACCAATAAGGGACCTCTTTTCAATCAATCTCTTCAGATTCCTTCCTAGGCTTTCAACCGTTATAGTAAACAAAATAGGAGAGATAGGATCACCCTATCTTAGGGCTCTTGAATTTTGAAGGAAACTAGAAGGAGATCCATTAACAATGATGGGTATGGAAATAGTGGTAAATAGGTGATTCACCAACTAAATGACTCTGCTACTAAATCTAAACCCCCTCAATATTTTAAATAAAAAATCCCAATCAAAATAGTTGTACGCTTTGGAGATATCCAGCTTGAGAAGAAACCCTTCAGTTTTAGATTCCACAAGTGTATGAATATTCTCGTGGATAGTGACTATTGAATCTAAAATATTCCTTTGAGGAACAAATCCATTCTACTAAGGGGAAATCAATGAGGAAAGGATAGAAAGGATCCTTGAAGTCAACACCTTAGAGATAATTTTATAGAGAGAGTTGCAAAGGCTAATGGGTCTAAACACCTCGAACTCTATTGCCCCTAGTTTTTTAGGAATGAGAACCATGAAATTAGTATTCAGTTCCTTCAGGATCCTTCTAGAGCTAAAGAATTCATTTACAACATTCACAACATCATTTTCCACAATTTTCCAAAACCATTGAAAAAAGAACATAGGAAATTCATCAGGCCCAGGGGCCTTGTTTCCTTCAAAAGAAAAAATGGCTTTCCTGATTTCCTCCATAGTGGGAATGGCTTCCAACTTTTCATTGTTTTCCCTAACGACAACCTTTGGGATGGCCTCAAAGAGAAAATCTTGATCATTTTGATTGATTTCCCTATTCACCAAAAGAAGATTATTATAGAAGAGGATGACTTGCTTTTTGATGTCTTCCTCTTCCTCAAATCTAGTACTATTAACTTCTATGGAAGTGATTCTATTGGCAGCCCTATATTTTGAAGTAGATAAATGGAAGTACCTAGTATTTCAATCTCCAACAAAGAGCCATAACACACTTGATCTCTACCTCCAGTACCCTTCCTCTTTTGCTATGATGTTCTGCATCTTCACCAACAACCCGTTTTCTCTATCCTTAATATCTTCAATGTATCCTTCCTTTTGGATTTTATACTAGATCTCTGCAAGATTCATTTTAAGTTTGGATTTGATGCCAAATTTTTTTCAAAGGATTCATTTTTCCATCTTCTTAAATTGGATTTGACTTTTAGCAACTGTGAACATAGTAGTTTCCAAAACTTCAATATTCCACCATTTCATGATTTCATTTGATATTAGGGGATGGGACAACCACATTCTTTTGAATCTAGAAGGCAAGTTTTTTTTCACCTTTATAGGGTCTGCCACAAAAATTATAGGAAAGTGATTTGACCCAACTCTGGAGAGAGCTTTAAGAGAGAAAAAATAGCTTAAGAGCCATTGATGAGAAATTAAGGTTCTATCTAACCTGACTTGAATTAGATCCTTATCTATTCTTCGATTCAACCATGTGTACTGGGCCCCTTGCAAGTCCATATCAATCAACTCCTTGTTGGCGATGAAATAAAAAAGATCAGACTTACTCTCCTAGTTCACCTGAGACCCTCCAAATTTCTCCTCATTAAGAAGGGGTGTATTAAAGTCACCCATGATTATCCAATGGTCATTATCAAAAATTCTATGGAAAGTAGAGAGCTTGTTCCACATATATTTTCTAGCTCCTTTCCCATTGGGAGTATAAATATTCAACTGAATCCAACTAAAGTTATCTTTGATGTGTGTGAGTTTAGTAGCCACATGATTGTTGCTTTCCAACAAAGGTTACCCTTTGATGAAGTTCTGGTTCCAAAAAGTAGCTATGCCTCCTGATGCACCATTTGAACTATTTCCTTGAGTCCCACAGTTCTGAAAAATTTTGATCTTCTCCAGCTTTTCTTTGGGAATTTTAGTTTCTTGGATGAGGAGAATATCTGGTTTATGATCCCTAACAAAATTGTACAAAACATCCCTCTTGTGAAGGCTATTGATCCCTCTTATATTCCAAGACATAATCTTCATGTCTTACTAGGGGATTGGAGGATCTCTGAAATGGTCTTTTGAACACCATCTGCTATGTCATGAAAGATTTCATTCTCTCTCTGCCATTTGCTCAATCTTCTATCCTGGCCAACCTTAGTGGCACCACAATTCTCCTTTGCTCTTGTTCTGGTAATAACTCCACTCAGAGTATTCTAATGTTTGCTTTTCTCCTTCTTTTTCTTAGAATGAGAGAGGACTTCTTCCCATTCAGTGTCTTCTAGGCTCTCCATCTCTCTGCCAGAATCCCATTCCTTGTCATTCATTCTTCTTTGCTCCCAAGGGAGGGTATCCATTAGGCCATTTCTAGGCTAATTCAGATTTTCACTCGAAAGTTCAATATCTTGGCTTAGATCTTCAAAGGTGTCCTTTACAAATTCTAAGGTAGATTTTTCTGAGGGATCACTCAAAGGGGAGCATTCAGAAAAATTCACGTTCTAGATTGGGATGCTAATATCCAAAGACAAACCCTGGATAGGAATATCCTCCAATCCAGGGAACCCATTCTCTTTTTCTTCTAGTAAAATCCTAAGGGCAGAGGAGATAAAGTCATCATCCCTATTCCTTTCCTTTGTATTTTCCAATGTTCTTTTCTCCATATTTTCCAATGTTCTTTCCTCATCTTCCCTTGAACCAATATAATTTTCTACTCTTCTTTGGTGATCCTTGGATTTTGTTTCATCAATATTGTCTGAGGTATTCCTCTAAGTCTCATTTTTCCTACTAGCCTCCTCACTAGTGTTACTTGCTTGACCTTCCTCGTCATTTTTCTTTCTCCATATAGTCTTAGGATTGTACGAGTGACTTTATTTTTGTTTACTAACATTTAGTACACATTTCTTAGCTCAATGCCCTAATTTCCTACATTTGAAATAGGCAAAGGGAATGGACTCAAACTCTATAGTTTGCGTCTAGGTTCCCAACTTAGATTGAATGTCTATTGAAGAAGGAAGGTCAGCACTCTGTGAAAATCCTACACAGATTCTAGAAAATACCAATCGCTTTCTAGCTGTTGTCATAGAGTCAATAAAGAGAATTTCACCAAAGGAACTTGATATACCATTTAAATGGTCCTCATTCTAGTATTCTAGAGGGAGACCTGGGAGTCTAGCCCAAACTGGAACATTCTCAACGATAGAATTATAAAGGTCTAGGTGGTATGTCCACTTCTTTAGGGCCAAGGAGGATTTACAAATGACCGAGGGTCCTCCACTCCTAACAACCAAAATATCCTCCTTGTAGGTAAACTCAAAGGAAAATAATCCTTTAGGAAGAGCAGCTACAAAAACTTTCCCATTTTTTCTCCACTTATTTTTTACAAATTCCCTGACCACCTCAAAATTTGGTCTCGAGCCCATAAACTTTCCAACTAGGACTTTTTCCATCAAAGCAATATTATGATCAATGATAGCATCAGGTACAGAGATGGAAAACTTACCTTTCGTTGGGTCTGAATGGTTACTCACTAGAGGAAAAATAGATTTTCCAGTTTGTTTGATTCCAAACAATGAATCCCAAAGTCTACGCTTAGCTCATTCCCTATCAGCGGTCTCTTTCCCCACATTGGAAATTTCGCCCTTTCCACCTTGTTGACCTTCAGGGAACCCCCCCTGATTTTTCTTTCCTCCTGGGTCCACTTGGAATTTTTTTCTGGTGTCCTTCTCATCAACCTTACCTTTCTCTGCACTTAGAATGTGTGTTGATTCAACTTGGGATTCCTCAGATCCTACTCCATGGCCTACTCCATGGTTCAGAGATTCAAAATTCTACTTTTCCCGCCCGTGCTCTGTAGTCACATGCTTTTCCCACCCATGCTCCATAGTCCAATATTTTAGTTTTAGTTATCTGTTATTCTCCTCTACCTTTGTCCTTCACATGGTATTAGAGAAGGTTTATCAAAGTAGGGTCATTAGGAAAATTATTATTTCTAAAACTTTCAGTGAAAGAATGGCAGCAAAGACAAGCTTAACTAACCCTCAAATCCCATGGTTTAATGGAAAAACATATGACTACTGGGCAATCACAATGAGGGCATTATTTTTTTCACAAGATTTATTGGAGCTAGTAGAGAATGGATTTCTAGAGCCAGCTGATGCAACAACATATAATAATTTGACTCAAGCAGAGAAGGACCTATTGGAGGAGAATAGGAAGAAATATTCAAAAGATCTTTTCTTTATTCTCCAAGGAGTGCATGAGAGAATTTTTCCAGGGATTACAGTAGCAACAAGGTCTAGATAAGCATGAGACATAATTCAAATAGCTTATCAAGGTATGGAAAAAGTAAAAAAAAAAAGGTTACAAATACTGACAAGGAATTTTGAAACTATGTATATGAAGGATAATAAATTAGTAGATTCATTCTTCACCTAGGTTACTTGATTGGTAAATAAAATTAGATCACATGGTGAGATACTTGAAGATAAAAGAGTGGTTGAAAATATTCTAAGGAGTTTTCCCACAAAATTTGAGACAATTATTGTAACCATAGAGGAAACAAAGGACCTCACATAGTATTTAGTTGATGAGCTCCATGTATCTCTCATTTCTCATGAACAAAGGATGAGAAGGTTTTCAAACACTTCATTGGAGCATGCTTTCAAGTCACAAGATTCAATTAGCCAAGGAAGAGGTAGAGGAAGATCGAATTTCAAAGGAAGAGGAAGAAATTTTTATAGAGGTGGAAGAAGCAGCCCATTAAGCTCAAGTGGAAGAGGCAGCAATCAAAACTCAAGTCAGAGTTCCTCACAAAATGAGTCACAAGGACAAAGGTATGATAAGTCTCAAATCCAATGTCACTACTATAAAAAATTTGGGCATTACATGAATGAGTGTAGAAAGAAATAGTATGATTATGGTAAATGAAATGAAAATGTCACAAAAGAAAGTCAAGACCAAAAACTAGAAAAGAGCACAATTTTTTTGGAATGCAATGTTGCACAAGCAATTGAGAAGGATGTTTGGTTTTTAGACTTAGGCTATAGCAAGCATATGATAGGAAATCTAGAAATGTTTTCAATTTAGATGAAAATGTTAAATCTGATGTTACATTGGGTAATGATAACAAAGTTTTCATTAAAGGAAAGGGAAATGTCAACATTCTAACTAAACAAGGGGAGAAAAAGTATATCTCATATGTGCATTTTGTGCCTGGCTTAAAACACAATTTGATGAGTATAGGACAACTTGTTCAAAAAAGGTATAAAATAACTTTAAAAAATGAACTATGCACAATTTTAGACAAATACCCAAGTAATCAGCTCAATGCTAAGGTCAAAATGACAAGTAATAGAATTTTTCCTTTGAAGATTCAGCCAAATTTGAATATACATTATGCACAAACACAAGAAACCACAATAGTTATGCAAACTATCTTTCAAGCAGAAGTAGAAGATGAAAATTGGTTATGGAACTTAATATTTTGGCATCTTAACATTGGGGGTCTAAATTAGCTTCATAGGAAAAGTATGGTCATGGGACTACCTTTAATAGAAAAACCTAAGAGAGTATGTGAAGGATGTATCTTAGGAAAGTAGCATAGAGAATCTTTTCCAACAAGAAAGTCAACTAGAGAAAAATCCCCTTTGGAGATTATACATTCAAATTTGTGTGGACCTATGCAAACATCCTCAATTGGTGGCAGTATCTATTTTCTAGATTTTATTGATGATTATTCAAGGAAAACATGGGTCTACTTTCTAAAGCATAAGAGTGAAGTGTTTGATTTCTTTCATCAATTTAAGTCTCTTGCTGAAAAAGAGAGTAGTCATTATACAAAAGTGTTGAGGGGATAGAGGAGGTGAATATATTTCAAAAGAGTTGTTAAATTTTGTAAAGATCATGGGATTCACAAACAGTTTACTACTACATTCACACCTCAACAAAACGGGGTAGCTAAAATGAAAAACAAAACTATTATGGAAATGGCTAGAAGCATGTTGAAAGCCAAACATTTTTCAAATGAATATTGGGCTGAAGTTGTATCATGTGCAACATATATAATGAGTAGGTGTCCAATAAAAGGTGTTATGAATATGATTCTTGAAGAAGCATGGACTAGAAGAAAACATAATGTTTCTTACATGAGAGTTTTTGGATGCATAGCATATGCACATGTGCCTAATGAATTAAGAAGAAAGTTAGACAACAAAGGAGAAAAATGCATTTTTTTTCGATACAGTGATGAATCCAAGCCTTACAAACTTTATAATCTAACAAATAAGAAGGTTATAATCAGCAGAGATGTACAATTTGTAGAAGATGAAGCATAGGATGGAAGTAGAGAAAAAATAGTTAATGTATTAGCAAGTATACCTAAAGAGGAAAATGAAATTTATGTACCAGCAAATATTCCTTCTAATGTGACTCCTTCCATGCCCATTCAAGTTCAACCAAATGGTCGACAAGTGACACCATCATCGAATGTAAGAGTAGCAACAAGAGGAAAATTGACACCATCTACAACAAGAAGTTCTGAAGCTGGACCATCAAGTCCACATTCAACAAGTTCAAGTGATCTATCAAATCCTACATTGGAAAGAATGAGAAGACATAAAATTAGAAGTATAAGGGATATATATGAATAAAATGAAGGTGAGAATAATACTGATCATATTTCTCTTTTTTCATTTTATTCACAGATATATGATCCAACACATTTTGAGGATGCAATTAAAGAAGATAAATGGATATGTGCAATGGATGAAGAAATTGATGCAATTGAGAAGAATCAAACATGGGAATTGGTGAGTCTTCCAAGAGATGAGGATGTAATAGGAGTTAAATGGGTTTATAAAACCAAATTGAATGTAAATGGTGAAGTGCAAAAAACTAAAGAAAGATTAGTGGCAAAGGGTTATTCACAACATCCCGGAATTGATTATAATGAGACATTTGCTCTTGTAGCATGTCTTGACACAATAAGGATGATTATTGCCATTGTAGCACAAAACCAATGGTCAATTCATCAAATGGATGTGAAATCATCATTTTTAAGTGGCTATCTTGAAGAAATTTTTTATGTGGAATAGCCACCTAGAAATGAGATATTGGGGCAAGAAGACAAAGTATACAAGTTGAAGAAAGTGTTGTATGGTCTCAAGCAATCCCCAAGAGCTTGGTACAATAGAATTGATAGTTATCTTTTATAGAATGGCTTCATCAGATGCAGTAGCGAGCCTACATTATATACCAAGATGAATGAAAAAGGTGAAATTCTGATTGTATGCCTATATGTTGATGATTTAATATTCACTGGTGATTTATCAATTGATCTATTTAAAGGAGCTATGAACAAAGAATTTGAAATGACAAACTTGGGAATCATGAAATACTTTGTAGGCATTGAAGTGAATCAAAATGAAAATGGTATCTTTAAATTTCTAAAACAAAGTATTCAAATGATATTTTGAAGAGGTTTAACATGACAAATTGCAAATCAACACCAACACCTATAGTTACAGGTTTGAAGTTAAGTAAGGATGACAAAGGTTCAAATGTGGATCCAACTCTGTATAAAAAACTTGTTAGCAGCCTTATGTATTTGATAGCCACAAAGCCAAACATAATGTATGTTGTAAGTTTGATTTCTAGACTTATGGAATCTCCTAAAGACACACATTGGAAAGCTGGGAAAATAATTTTGAGATATATAAGTGGAACAAAGAATTTTGGGATTCAATATTCAAGTTCAGATGAGTTCAAGCTCATAGGTACACAAATAGTGACTATGTTGGAAGTTTTGATGATAGGAAAAGCATGTCTAGTTATGTTTTTCATTTTTGCATTGATGTAGTTTCATGGGATTCAAAAAAGTAGCCAATAGTAACTCTTTCATCAACTGAAGTAGAGTATGTGGCAACCATAAGTGCATCATGTTAAGCAGTTTGGATGAGAGGAGTGTTGGAAGAGATAAAGAATGAACAAGTGGATGCAAAAAAGATATTTTGTGACAATAACTCAGCCATAGCACTAT
Source organism: Sequoia sempervirens (assembly GCA_007258455.2). Classification (NCBI taxonomy): domain Eukaryota; kingdom Viridiplantae; phylum Streptophyta; class Pinopsida; order Cupressales; family Cupressaceae; genus Sequoia; species Sequoia sempervirens. Next base: position 46,533,136 of record VDFB02075321.1, on the reverse strand, counting down.
TAAAAAATCCAGTCTTCCACAAGAGAAGTAAACATATTGACACATGATATCATTTATCAGAGAGCTGATCAACAATGGAGAAATATTTTTGGAGTTTTGCAGGTCTGAAGATCAGTGGGAAGATATCTTCACAAAGGCACTTGGAAAAGATAGTTTTGTCTATCAAAGAGATCTATTGGGCATCAGAAATTGCAGCAGTTGTTATTAAGGAGGAGTGTTGGAAATAATCCCAACTCTATGTGTCTTCCCAACCATCCCCCTGATCATGTGCCTTCTCATGTAGTTTAGAGTGGTGGTGCGGTGTCAACTGCCACACTGCTAGTCCTTCCTCCTTGTGCGATAGTATGGTGACTACCGCAAAACCACAACTACATCTTCTATGCAATGCGGTAGAGCGGTGTCTACCACGGACCCGCGATTCCTTCTCTTGACTTACGCAGTGAAGCAATTCTTATCGGAGTCCCACTGGGTGGTCTTCTGGTCTCGATAGTAGTGCAGTTAAAGGTCTTTTTTGCTAGAGATTTTTGTCATGATAATAAATCTGGCATCTACATTGTATTTAATGTTATAGGACAACATTTAATATGGTTTTGATTGTTTTTGGGATTTTTTTTTTTCACTTAACGTGAATCTAGGTTTTATTTTCACAATGGGTATATTTTGTAAGGAATTTTATTAATTATTATTATGAAGTAAGAACAAAAATTAGTGTGCTTAGTAGAAGACAAAGTGTGGTGAAGCAGAGCAATAGCTCTTTCTATGAAATCAAATATATTTTGAATGAATGAAAATTATCAGTTTACTATTATTTAGTGTTAAGTTAGTTTTAGTTATTTGTTATGCTCCTCTACCTCTACCCTTTATATTAGTGTTACCTTCATATTAGTGTTACTGTTTAGTAAATGAATGGGAAGAAATGGCTATCTTTCAAAGGTCATGGAAAATTTCATTGTAATGGTTGAATGTGATTGCAATTTATATGGAAGAGTGTCCCTACATAATGTGATTAGTTATTTCCGGTTTCTCATGGTCACAAATTGTCTCCATTGTTGTTGTGTTAAAAAAATTCTAATCTGCTGAAACATTTTTTCAAATATTAATATTTTATTTATAATAAATATAATGAATATATAAATCTATATTATTTAATTAGTGAATTTATGTTAAAATTAGTATTAAGTATGGAGTAAATTAGATTATTAAATTATAAATTATAGTTATAATCTAGATAAGAATAAAGTTCAATTTTAATAATTATTTTTAAATTTTTTTAAAATACAAACATTAAAAGAAGATTTTACAATGAGAAAATAAATTGATTTTTAATTTATTCTTATAAGAGAAACCTTGCATCTAATTTTCAAGAATATTATTAGAAAACATATAATCACTTTAGGTCTTTTTATATAGCTTATTTATTGTCTAAAGCTATTTTTAAAATAGTTTTAGTTACATGATTATTTTATGAGACAAAAAAAGTGCATAATTAGTTAGCTTTGACTATTAGAAAAAAATTAGAAATACTTTTAATTTATTTTTTGTAATATATAAATATTGTTTTAAAATTTTATGATAATAGTAAGAAAACTGTTCTTCATGTGTTTCTTCTATTAGAAGAATTTAATTTTTTTTTTGCAATATTTTAATATTAATTTGAAGTTAATTTAGATCAATCTAATACTTTTTTGTAAGAATAATTATCACATACAATTTTCAATATTAGTATTAAACATATTGTTTCTAAAAATTAAGAACTTCTATTTATGACATTGATGTACATGTTGTTCTAGCTTCTAAGAATCAAGCACTTATATTTACTCCATTAATGTGTCTGATCTTCCAACGACAAAAGAAATAATTATTCATCTCGTGGAAAATTCATCAGAACAAATTTATGCAATGAATTATCCACTGCCATGAACTTCTTGGTGGTGAATTTTCTCTGAGATGAATTTTTCATGGCAATGAATTTTTTGGTCAAAATTTTTACCTCCACCATAAAAATATATATAATTTCTTTTACTGATACAATAAAAGTAATTTTTAAAAATTGTCAAAAAGAACATTAAAATCTGTGTATTTTCTGTAAAGTTGAAACCCTAAGGAATATCATAATTCCTATCACTTTAATAGATCAATCCCTTCTCTCATCTCCAAGATGGTCTTAATGGTATATTATTCTCAAGAAAGTCTATTAGAAAGTGGATATAATTTATTTTCATTTAATTTGCAGCATAGTATTTCAAGGTTACATTCTTTTCTATTTATTTTGTGGATATTATTTTCTTATATGGGTATTATGCTTATGAGGATAATTCATAATTTAAAGATGACATGATTTCATTCATCCCCTAAATTTTGGTTCATTGTGTAAATATATGGAATTTCTTGATTATAACTAATCCAAAAAAATTTAATTGGGCCTTGACTTATGTCTTTACTAAGATCTTTAATCATTCCATATATCTTGATTTTTTGACCTTGTATAAAGATGCCTAACCCTATGTTTGGGTCAAACTTCATATTCATGGTAATTAGGGATTAGGGATCTCTCAAAGTGAGTAATTCATGCCGATGCTTCATTCTTGCATCTCATTCTAGCATAATAGAATAGGGTTCCATTACACTTCATATTTCCTAATCTTAGACACACTTAAGTTTAGGGTTTATGTTCACATTTACATTTATGTTCATTGTTTCTATCAAGGTTTAATTACCAAACTAGGGCCTTAAACAAGGAAAATCCCCCATAAGAAAATCAATCCTATATTCTATTTTATAAGTCTTTTTATAGGTTTAGATCCATAAATTAGTTTGGAAGGGAAGAGGGATCCAAGTGTACCAATTCTAGTGAGATAGGATGACAATGATCAAGAGGGTTGCACAAGCCCCTGGGATCAAGATCCTATGGAGAACAAACATAGGCACAAAAGAACACACATGTGAATGATGTATGAAACAACAAAAAGATACAAACATACACTTCCAAAGAAATAAAGAAGAAAGAAAAAGGAAAAGAAAAAGGAAAAGGACTGGATCAAGCCTCACTATTTTTCCATCACTATGTGGATCAGACTAAGTTGTTTGTCCAAAAAATAATGTTTACATGTGAAACACGATGTCCACTATGAAAATAAAATGCACACTCACAAGGCCTAGTGGAAACTCAAGCAATCCACTAGGTGAGCCCCCAAAGAGGTGAGACACATATGCATGCGGTTGGTATGTGCTCACACACACAAGCAAGTGGCTATGGGAAAGTCATGTCTAAGTTTGGATCCCATATGCTAATGATACCAAAGCTATTCCTTTTGATAACTTTGATAATATTCCACACAACATAAAAAATAGGATCTATGAGGGAAGTAAAATTTTGTATGCTAACACTCATGAATAAATAGGATGGCTCCACAGGCAAGCAAAGTGTGTTATACAAGGTGGACATATAATAGTTATTGTAAATGCCAAATAGTGTAAGGTATGTTCAAAGGGGTTTTTCTTAGTTCATGTAAGGTCTTAACTTAAGGTACATTTTTCCTAATGTCTCCAAGAGTGGACCCATCAAAGAATAGAAGATTCACAACTTAGGGGAAGTAGTGTATCACATCAAGCCACTAAGAGGAATATAATATGCTAAGAGAGATCATGCTCTTGAAGGAAATAACACCTAGTGTCACCACAAAGAGAAAGATGCATCACATGAAGTAACAATAACACACAAAGAAACATGAATTATAATTAAAATGCAAAAGTATAATGCCCCCACTTAAAAGAAATTGCTAACACCATGTTGTGAGAAATTACTTTAAAGTAGAAAATGATAAATGCTAACAATAAAGAGGACATTAGAAGTTGTGTCATGAAATGGGGTTTCCCCCAAAATGAAATCCCAAAATTACATAAGGGATCCATATATTTTGGGTCAGTATGCCTTTGCTACAATGTTATTATAGAGAGCTCAGAAACATCATCATGTCCCACATACTCATAGAATGGGAAGAATGACATAAAAAGAGAAAAAAAATAAAAAAAATCCTTTTGGATAAACATGGAAGATACCTAAATGTCTCAATTCCTTATATCATACGCAAAAGGAAAACAAAAGATAAACAAAAGATTAAGTTTTACAACATATAGAAGAATATAGATACAAATAGAGGAATTCCACAAAGAGAGAGATACATAAAATATAATATTACGAGGAGATCACATTATGCACAAGCAATCACACACATAAAAGGAAAAAAAAGGCAAGAATAGTAAGGAAAAAGTGAGTCAACCTATAGCAAGTCATCTGCATCTCAATCTTGTTCATCGTATATAGAAGGCAGACAATTAGCAAAAAGGGATGAAACCTCTAAAAAATGTGGTTTATGGTTTTAGGGGTTTATGTTTTAGGACATAGAACAACCTATTTTCCTACAAGTTTCACTCAATGAAACCCAATAGATCTCAATCAAGGGATGAAATAAGGGAAAGAGATCTACTATAGCATGTCCTAGGGTGTGATTAAAGACATAAAGGGGGTTCACCACCAAGCTATGGCTTGGAAAGACAAGAAATATAAATGGTATATTCAAGAATTAAGTAAATGGCATAGAAATGAATTCAAATTAGAATATTAAACTGAGAAAGTATAGAGGTGGGTATGTGCAGGATCATGATGGGCCAAAAAGTGGCAATATGATGGGTATGTGGCTAACAACATTTTTTTAACCCAAAGTTGATGAAATGAAAAGGATTTTTAAAGGAGATTCTCAACTTCCCACCAATATAAATTATGCTTTACTTTGAATTTAATAGATTATTATTATTCATTTTCTATTTGAATTACAACTAAAGTCTTGATTGATAGGCTGATTGGAAAACATTTATAGTTTTCAAACAATATCACATTTTTTGAATCCCAAACATGATTCACATACTATAGGACTAAAAATAAAAAAATTGAATTTCATGAAGTTTTGACCAAGTTAAGGTGGTCAAAAATATGATTTTTAATATTTTTTAAAAGTTATAATAAAATAATAATAATTAACTATTTACTTGGAAAAAAATTACAAAAAAATATGCATCACATTGGGACATGAGTCCTCTACTTATATCTAAAATCTTATAAAAAAATATTATCATTTTATTGTGGTTAGGGTGGTCAGATATACACCTACTTTTTTTTTCCTAAAATTTAAGTACTACTCCATTGAAATTTCAAATTTCCACCAAATAGATTTTTTTTTTTAAAAAAAAAACCTATTAGTTTAGAAATTACTTTCAATTTTCTATAGATTCTATTCTTACATAGTTTTGAAATAATATGGTTAACTTATTCAAATTTTTATGTCAAGTTGCCTAACTTTGATTTTTCTAATTTTTTTGCCACTTAAGGGCCTGTTTTTTCCATGATGATCCTGTGCATACCCAGGTGCACCTAAAAACTGAAGAGGCTTGAATGAAGGTCTAAAGTTTTGGAAATGCTACTTTTTGATGCACACTAAGAATCATACACTAATAAGGGAAATTCAACCCCTATTTAGGGTTTTGGGTCAAAACTGAAATCTAGAATTGCTAAATCAGGATCTACATAAAAAATCTAAAAATAGGTATACTAGGAATCATACACCACAAGTGGTGATTTAGTCCTAGTATTAGGGTGCCTCTAAAATTTTGATATCCTCTAGTGCTCTGATGTAACTTCCCTCCCACCAAATCTCTAGTTCTAAAACATTGACTTCTCCTCTATAGGTGACTTTCTATGATCTTGCAAACAAGGTGACAAATTTGACAACATGCAACCTGAAAACTTTTCTCCAATATTTCTCTTCAATGGATCTTCAACCTAAAACACCTAGATCTGCAATCACACATCAAGGAGGAGGAAAAATGATGTTTGTTAGTGGATATGGGTTTCCTTGGTTAAACTCCATTTTTTTAATCAAACATTGAAATCAAATCAAATAACATGAAGGAATGATGAATGAACAAATAAGCTATGTTACAACTCACCAAACCCTTGAAAAAAATTCTAAAAAGTTGTATGTAATGGATAACATGAATGGAGATCTTGAATCTTTGTTGAATGTTATGGATCTTGACTTGAATGCTTGCTTGAATCATAAAACCCTACATCACAAATGTTAGCTCAAAAAAAAAAACATGATGCATGCTAAATTTGACATGATTATTGAATATTGAATGTATCTCCAAAATGCTTGATAATCAACTCTTGAATGCTCTTGTAAACTCTTGTGAACTCTTGTGTAAATGATCTTGATTTATTATGAAGTTTTAGGATGAAACTATGTGAAATAACCTTGTATTTATACTTATTTATGCCAAATTTCTTTAAATTACAACACTACAAGATGACATCAGATCTAGGAGAAATAAATTCCATGAAAATTTTGAATTTAAAATAGATCCAAGGTAAGTGGGACTCATATGCCAACTGTGGCATATGAGTTCCATTAGGCTAATCTTGGGACACATTTTTCAAGAAAGGTTCAATTTTATGTCAAATTCAGATCTAAGCCCCAAAATCTAGGTTGGACCCATACATCCAAGGTGGCGTATGAGTCCAAAATCACTAAATCAAGGTTATGTAATCTAAAATCATTAATTTATGATTGGTCAATTGATATATTCCAGGATTATCCTTAGAAAGATGCATTAATTAAGGCTTGTGGATGAAAAATAGGACCAAATAAGGTATAAACAAGCCCAATTTAAACAGGGAGGGCCCAAAAAAGGGAAAAAATGTAAAGGAATACATTTTCCTACACTATGGGATAATATCAAGTTTAGTACTAGGACAAGGCTATCTAATTCTTTCCCCCATTGTGTGCAAGAAAAGAATGAGCCAAGGTAGGCGATGAGAAAGAGCTCCTTGCATTTTTAATTGATTTGGAATGAATGTTAAAACATATAATAGTGAGAATGTTACGATCCTACAACTATTAAATGGCAAGGAGTAGAAGGGAACCCTTTTAAGAGACTATATCTATGATATCAAACATTTTAAATATTATTTTTAAAGAATTACACTCATCAATACTATGTTCAAGAACTCTATGATATCAATAATGAAACATGATTGTGTTCTTAGGATTTTTTTTTGGGTTTTTTCTCATGGGTGGTAATGTGATAATTCCTTGACTTAGAAGTATGTGTAAGGTTATTTTAGTTGTAGATGGCAGACGAGAATTTTAGCTTCTTTAGTTTGTAAGGCCTTTGTTGCTTGCTAGATTCACCGAATTATTGAGGAGGAGGACCTAATATTATCCTATCATCATTATCATTGTTATGAGGCATTGGTTGCACTTTAGGAAGAAGGACACTTAAGCTGGGAGGAGGATCTTGATATCCTATCTCTTTGGTATCTTGAATCAAGGTATTTGTTCTAAAAGTTGATGAATTTCATGTTTAGTCATTATGTCACATCCTTTCTTAGTTAATATCTTAAAGCATTAACCATAATTCTTTTTGAGGATGATGGGATTTTTGGTCACTTTTTTAGCATAGGACTGATGCACTTTATTAGAGGAACTATGATCTCTTATTGTAGGAATTTTAGGCTTAACTTGTGATTCAATTTCAAGATCAAACATCTCAAGTGGTGGGATGGTAGGGGTGTTGGTTGATTCATGGAAGGATAAAAGGATGCATTATTCTCAAGGTTATTAAGAAAATCATTTATCAAGTTGTTCATGCTATCATCATCTTCTCCAATGATGTCAACTTCACAAGGAGGACATGCATTAGGAGATGACTGAGCATGGGTGAGTTCATTTTCATTAGGATAATTTCCAAAGACACAACTTGACACATCCACTAATTATTTCAAGGACATCAAAAACTTACCAAAGCACATATCCATGATTAAATTCAAAGGGAACAAGTTTTTAGAATTCCTAAGCTTTAATATCAGATTTAGAGTTTCCTAGAAAAGTATACTAGGACCCATTCATCACTGGGAAAATGATTCCTTGGAGGCCTATAAAAACTAACTTTTATGAGCTTTCTAGTGATTTTCTACACTTCTTAGGCTTGCTAGTAAGCTATAGTATCAGTCTAGAAAGTTTCAAGAACTTCTGTTTTATGCATCTAGGTCAAATCATACATTTAGTGTAGTCATTTTTGAATCATTCAAAAATCATTTCAATACCAAGAATTATCATATTTGAAAATGTTTACATTTATGAAACTTTGCATAATATGGGTAAAAGTACTTTTCACTTCGACATACACAATGTTTACATTCACAAAGATTAGCTTAAGTTTGATAAAAGTTCTTTTCATTTTTGGAGGCACATTGTTTGCATTTTTTAAGCTTTACACAAATTGGATAAAAGTAAATTTCATCTTTGGATATACATTGTTTACATTGTTGTAGTATTGTATAAGATGGTTAGAAGTAATTTTCATTTTTGGTCAAATAATGTTAGGATGTTACCTTTCTAAGCATGCTAAGAAAAATTTCATCCCTCACACTTATGAGAATTATTTAGTGAAAGAGAATACAATGGAGGATAATCATGACAATAAAATTTGGTCTTCCCCCAATATATCTCTTATTCATGAAGAATATATTCTATGTTAGAAGATCAAACCAATGAGAGTTATGAGAGTCTTATTTTTCTCTCTTCCTTTACCTCTCCTACCAGGGAAAACATTATTGAATAAGAGAATGCCAACATTGATAAGAAAGATAATTCAACCATTGATGAGCCCCCTAAATTTGATGAAGTTATTTTAGAATAACCAACCATTGAATGTAATGAAAATATAGTTTGTAGCTCTCTTAAAAGCTCTCCTACTAGGGAAGATGTCATGGTGCAAGAAAATGAGAAAATTGACACATTTCTTTCAAAAAATAGTAATGTGGCTTCCTTAGATGAAGATGATGAAATGACATTAGACTCTCATGCACTAAGAAATCATGAAAATAAGGATAAATTTGGTGAAGTTATGAACATTGAGACTCTCTCAATTCTCTAATTCTTAGACCTCATAAAAATCCTTTAATCATTAGACCATCTAAGCCTCGACTTATCATTTATACACCTTCACAATAGCCACAAGTTTAAAATATACCCATGCTTATCATAGAACCACCTAAAAGGCAACTTGATAATGATAATGTTTCTTAGCAACTTTGTTACAATACCGTTGCTTATAAATATAACACTAGGAACAATCTATAACCAAGACAAACAACTCCATCATCCCTCCCATTGCCTCAACCTATCTTACTTAGTGCTCCCTGCTTTCCTTTACAAAGTGGAAAGGAGTATGATCTTGTTGAATATCTTCAAAATACTCTTGCTAAGATATCCTTATCGGACCTTATTCAAGCCTCACCTAGTTATTATAACATGCTTGAAAGTGATTTACAAAAATTTCCTACTCCTGATGTGCAAAAAAATGATGTCGCAACCCAAATTCAAGTTGTAACTCTATTCCATGATATGCCTCATGACATTTCCTATAATCTTCTCTTGGGAAGGCCATGGATTCATGCAATGAATGGGGTTCCTTCTACCATTCATCATAAAATTAAGTATGTTTATGGAAACAAACTTTACACACTCAGGGCTCATCCTAAACCTGAAAATTATTTGAGTGTTGAGAAATAAGGATTAGATACTTTGCAAGTATTCAAATCAGTTGCAAAAGTGGAAGTCATGAAGGAAGAAGAACATAAGAACATTGATGAAGTCACTAAGTTGTTATAAGATTATTGGGGATCCTTAGATGTCATATCTACATTCATGGGAGAATACAAGATCACAAAAAAGGATTCTGAAAGGGGTAAAGAAAAAGTAGTAATGTTAACATAAAATTCAAAAGCATGCACCTCAACCACTTTAGAAGAAGAAAATTACACAAAAAAAATTTGATGAAGTTGATTATGAGCAACCACTAAATCCAAAAGAAATGATAAATATTTATGGAAGAGATTATGAACTTATGAAATAACTTGGGTATAGTGGAAAGGGCTGTGGTGCTAGAGAACAAGGTATTCACATCCCTATAAAGATTAATACACAAGAAATGACTAATAGTCTTGGCTATTATACCCCCCAAAAAATAAACAATCTTTCAATCAATATCAACAATCTTACAAAGGATCCTTCTAAGCCAACTTTAACATTAGTGCATCATGAATTGATAGAAACTAGTGGTCGTGGTCACTGTCCTTCAAAAGAAATGAAAGAAACAAATAAGTCTTCACTTAAAATTAATATCATCACAGAAAGCACTCTTAGGACATGTCTTAGTAATTATTGGAATTAATTAGATTTACACCCTCCTTTAAAGAAGAGTACAAAATCTTGCAATCTAAAGAGTCTTGCATAAGTATGACACCTTGTACTAAGCAAGAGATATCTTTGTCACAAAATAAAGAAATATGCTCCACTATTGATCAAGAGGATATCTTTTCAAGATTCCTCCAAGATCATTTGGTATCTCTCCCTCCAAGAACACGATTTTTTTTTTACTACAAGAGTTAATTTTGTGCATATCAAAAATTTCATGGTCATTCTACTAATGAATGTAATACTTTGAGTAATAAAATTCAACATCTTAAGGATTTTGGTGCTCTTATGTTGAAGCACCTAGTTCCTCTTATTGATACTAATTTTCATGTTTCTCATCAATCATTTTATCTCACCTTTGTCTTGCACTAAGTGGGGGAAAGGGGTTTTGTTAGCCTTGTCCTCGTATGACACTTGTCATTGTATCTTTTGGGTAGTTGGCTTCCTTCCATGTATATATAAGACAAAGCTTGGGATGTGGACAACATGCCTTAAGCTGGCTCACATGTGACGTACTAAGTTATCTTTAGTATATAATTTTGGGGCACCCTCTTATTCATAATGTAGTTTCATTTGGGAACATATGACTTGGCATAGGGATTTTTGTGTAAGCTCTCATGTCTCCTTATACTTTAAAGAATATTACTCATAGTAATGGTGTTAGAAATCACTTTAAAGTGGCCATACATTGACACTCATGTTTCATTGTGTGATTTTATTTATTCTTGTGATGTGTCTTTTTCTTGGTAGTGTTAATGGGTTTTATTTCCTTTGAGATCATGGTATTTATTTGAATTTTCCTATATTGGAGATGTTAGGCACAATGTTTCCTAAGAATATACCTTACAAAAATTAAGAAAAAGATCCCTTTGAACAAAAAGCTTTACTAACATGTTCATAAGCTCAAAGTTTCATTTTGTGGTGCCCTATTGAAGTTATCAGAGGGATAACTTTGCTATGGTTAGTATGATGAGATTCTACACAAAGGCATGACTTTCTCACTAAGCCACTTTTATGGGGGCTCACCAAGTGTAAGGCTTGAGGTTCCATTAGCTCAAAGTGAGCAAGCATTTTGGACACATAGTTGAGACCTGATCCACACCAAGTTGGATAGACTGTTGAGGCTTGATCCACCCCTTTTTATTTTTATTTTTGTTTTTGTTTTTTGTTTATTTGTTCTTTAATTCTTTGACACTACATATATGTTTATCTTGTCTTATTGCTACATATCAAATGCCTTGCATGTATCCCTTGATGCTTATGTTGGTTTGATGTAGGATCTTGGATCCTAGGGGCTTGATTACCCTCCTTGATCTTTGTCATCCTATACCCTCCACATTGGTACATTTGGACCTCTCTTGAATGTATACTTTAGTGTGAGTTTGAAGCAAGTTCCTCCTCTCAATAAAGTGGGGACTAAATGTAGTGTAGAAAAAAATTATTCCTTTTTCACACTTAATTTGGGAAAAATTAATATTAAAATGAGCCTAACTATGCCTTGATTTAGTGTTGTAATATGTTTTACACATTGAGATTAAGTTTAGGACCCTTTTTAAACTAAATAGACTTTATTGTGCCTTATTTAGGGTGTTATAAAGTGTATCTTTACACTTTCACACTAATCTATGGGTTTGTTTATTAATTAAGTTTAATTATGCCTTAATTAGCCCCTTTAATTCAAATCCAAGCATAATTAAGTGCAAATTATGAGGGATACAACCCAACATTCTTAAATGGAATTACACAACACTTAATTTTTTAAGGTGTTTGTCCTAGGTTAGTGACCTTCAACCCATTCACCATATGGTGAATGGGTCCTCACTAGGTCCTAGGACCCTATTTTACATGATATGTCATCTTTCCTGAAGTATGTACTAGTTAAGTGAGTTAGGACCCATTTTCCACATGGTGAATGGGTCCTCACTTAGACCTAGGACCCCCCCTTGGGATATGTTTTTGGCATTATTTTAATGATTTGAAATCCTATACTTGATGTCAGCTTGTGTTATTTGAATTTCAAGAATTAAGGATAAGATATGTAAAAATATATAGTCATTTCACTTAGTTTCACCTAGAAATTTTGATTCAAGCATCCGAAGAGTTTACAAGAGCATTGATAGAGCATTCAAGATTACTTATAAGGAATTCAAAGGAATATTTGTAAAAGAATATTGTAGCAATCAATATCCATTTCATCATGTCAAAGGGATAGTGCATCATGCCTGTTGTTGAGCTAATGTGTTGATGTATCGTTCAAAATCCAATTCAAGGATTTTTTCATATCAAGGTTCATGATCATGATCTATATCCATTGAGGCCACTTCATGCATAATTGTTTATTTGTACTCCAAGGTTCAATTGAGGTTTGGTGAATTGTGACATTCCATTTTGTTCATTCATCATTCATTTATGCATTATTTTATTTCAAGGCTTAATTACCAAAATGGGGTTTGACCAAGGAAAACCCCTATTCTCTAAAAAAACAACATTTTATCTCCTTTGATGTGTGATTATAGATTTTAGGTTGAAGATCATTTGGAGAGAAAAAGTTGTAAAGTTTTCAAAGTTGTCACCTTTCTCGCAAAATCACAAAAATTGAACTATAAATTTTATTTCTAGTTTTTCAATAGTCTTTGAATATGATCTGGGAGTGTTGGCATTGAGGAAAAAAACCTAGTAAGTATTTTTCTAGAGCCCTATCTAGGACCCATTTTCCACTAGGAAAATGAGTCCCGATTGAGGCTCAAACAATCACTTTTTGCAACAAGTACACAATTTTCACCTCTTCTAAACTCTCCCTAAAGTCTATAGGTTTCATTAGTATTATGATTTATCTTCTAAATGCACTTTATAGCTTGTAATTTGGAGTTTATTTTCTATGTTAAATATTTCTCGCAAAAGTGTTATTTAGTTCATACCCTTGTCCTTGCATAGATAGGAAATTTGCTGATTCATATATTGATTTGGCTCATCTTGTGGTGATTAGTCACTTCATGGTTTGGATTTGATTTCCTTTAATGGAATTAGAAAGATAGGTCCATTCATTCCATTTTATCACCATTTTGGGGCTAAGTACCTATTTCCTATGTTTCATTTCCAAATGATAACATAAATTATTTTTTCGCATCGAACATTTTTTTATCATTTTATAATTTCACATAAAGAATTTTTTTCAACATTTCAAATTGAAGAAAATAATTTACAACATAATATATATTTCCATCTCTATTTTCTTAAAATGAAATTTACATCGAATAGACAAGGTAAAGCAAATGCTTCAATAAATTTGTTTCTCTAAGCGAACCTATTAACCATTCGTACATTTCACAAAAGAAAAAATATTTCTACCAAATTGCAAGTTAAATGCAAATGATATGATTTTCAATGGTGTGTGCGCGTTCTAAATTACATTGTCCTTACCATTCGTTATCCGACTAAATATTCCTAGCTCAACCATGTTGTCAGTCTTCAACATGTTCCCTCATTCACACACTTGCACTTGCAAAATTTCATCAGTAACCATTAACCAATGCTCATAATGAAAAGATTCCATTTTATATCATAACATTGACCTTTCATATTCAGTCATAAGAATATAAATATATTTCAAATGTTATTGAAATCTTAAATTTATGAGAAGTCAACTAATAAATTTCATTTTCCATAAGCATTTAAATATCTTAACATTTATTAAATGCAAGCAAAATTTTTGAGACATGATAAAAAAATATTATCCTAAATTGACATATTCTACTTGTAGAGTAGCCATACTATTGGGAAGAATCATGTCTTTCACCCTTACATATTATTATTTTATTAAAATATTTATACATATGGGGGGACCATTCTTTTCTTATTTGTACCTATTTTACCCCAATGCTATAACTTTAACGTTTAAAAGTGTGGGGGATCATGTTTTCCCATTTTCTATATCCCACACGTCAATGATTACATCTCACTATTGGATACATTTCGCTAATAGCTTCATTTAATATTTAAATTGTATGGAAACATGATTTCCACTGTTCTAAATTATGGAACCATATTCATACCATGGAGAATCACCCAATTATTTTGACATTACATGTATATTTGTGGGCTCTTGCCCCTTATCATGACTTTATGCCCTCTATTTGATCTTTATTTATTCTACTTTAGACCCTATACTAAAATTTGTATGGTCATTGTTTTAGATGATACAATGGGGGAATACAGGTATGTTGATACCTCATATACTTATATCGATATTACCAAGCCACTTGATCTTGCACTTCAATTTTATTTTCTATGTAAGTGACAACATTCCTATTCTCTAATATTATCTTTAGATTTCAATTTTTTTATATGATAAATTCTTCACACGTGTATCTTTATGCTTATATTTATATCTGATTTGATTATTATATGGTATTATATGATTATGTGTGTGTATGCCTTGATTTGGAACAAAAAGAACTAAACCGATAAAAAATAAATGGCATAATCCCAATCCTACAACATCTCTAATTGACCTAAGAAATGCATAAAATTGGTGAAATGAAATTGAGATTCTCACATAAAAAATGTTGACTCCTATATCATATGCTCAAGATTATTGAATTTTTTGAGAGTTGGTATAGTTTAACATTCCGACAACATGAAAATTATTTGTACCAAATTATAACTCTTAGAAATAACTTAAGAAATGGGGGATTTATATATTTTGGATGAGGATTAGGGATGAATAGGATTTCAATTTTTGCAATAGATGGGGGTTGATCCATTTGTAAAATAGAAACAAAAGTCTACTAGTATCATCTTATGATTAGTACACTTGATTACAACAAATATGGAAAGGAGATGAAAGGTGATGAATGAAAAAGTTAAATTTTAGAGCATTACACATTTGGAACCATAAGCAAGTTACAATTTGTTTATTTTAAGTAAAATTTATGAGATTCAACAAATGATTACTAAACCAATTAAACCTAATGATGAGGAGGATTTTATATTATTTTTTTTTTGTATTTATTTAATTTATGGGGGATTGTTGAGGGAATGATTGATTTAATTAAATAAATATGATTTACTAAATTAAAGACACAACTATAAAAAGAAAGGAAAAATTAGACAAATAATTAAATAAACAAATAACTTATTTAATTCATGTTGAGAGAATGGTTAGAATTATTTTGGATTAAAAAAGTAGGGATTTTGAAAGAGCCTTGATCCCTTTTACAAACAAAAAGATATAGCGATCAACATATAAAAACAACAAGGAACCAACAAGGAACAACAGTAAGATGGGATAGAAAAAAACAAGTAGAACAACAATAGAGCTACCAAAAACTGAGCAACAAGAAAAGCCACCCAACCAGCTCATGGTTGTTTAAAAAAAAATTCAAATATTTTTGTTGTATCATTATACAAGGGTTGTTCTCCACAAAAAAAATCATCTTTTTTTACAGGAAGAAGAAACAATACCACTAACTAGACTAGTCAAACTTAGAGTATCAATAGAGGGGTTTGTTAAAGAGGGATATCCCTTAGAATCTTCTTTCTAAAGCTCTTGAAAGGGATAAGTGTAATCCTCTACAACAACAAACCTCTTCTCCTTTCCCTTCCAAATAAACTGTTGTTTAATTTTCTTTGAGTAGGTAAAGGAGGCGTGACCCACTTTACCACAAGAATGACAAATAACTAGAGAGTTTTAATATTTAATTTGTTGCACCCACCTACCAAATTTTAAAGATAAGGTTATCTAAGTAGGGAGAACGAGATTATTCTCCACTAACACACAAAATATAGTGGACAACAACCACTTCATGGATTTGGTGATCTTATTCATATTACAGAATTTCCCAAAAGAATTAGAAATACTCATAAAATAATTATTATAAAACTCCAAAGGAAGCCCTAACAAGCAAACCTAAATAGGAAACTGAAAAGTATCTATCATAGGTTTGAATCTAGGAAACAACCTTTGAAAATAGAGGCCATTCTAGCCAAGAAACCAAGGTCCTTCAAAAAGGACCTTTGAACAACCTTTCTCACAAGAAAAAGAAAAGAGAAAGAAACCATTGAGAATAACAATTACCTTAACTTGACCTCTATTCTTCCAAAGCCAATTGAACCATCTTCTTACAATATTGATGTTGGGACGAAAGCCACAAAATATCCCAACCAAGGAGCTCTTAAGCCAACCCAAAGACTCAGAAAATAGATTTAGGAATATCAATTTGAGCTTATGCACCATTCATACGAGCTATAGAACTTCCATTAGTAACCTCACAATCAAAATCAAGCAACTAGTTAGACGTACCACCCACCTCCATAGCATGAAGCTCGTCCAAAGCAGTGATGCAACCATAGGAGAGGAGGGTAAATCAACCTGAAGTGTTCTCAAACTCCCAACCCTACAAATAATCCCATCAATGGGAGGTCAACAAGTGTAGGGGTAAAAGGGGAAATAATAGGAATGGGTACTTTAGAAGGATAAGGAGACAAAATACCCTCCTTAGCAATAGTAGGGAGAAGAAATCCATTTTTGAGCCCTAAAAATAGAGCATTATCATGATTTTTCTCCACAGAACTCATCTGAAATCCTTTGTGCCTCTAGATGGTCTTCAAGAAGGATATCAAGGAGAATCTCATCCTCCTCAATATACCCATCACAAAACCAATCCTTAGGATAACCATTAGCAGGAGCATCATTCTTAGAAGAGTAAAACTCTTCCTCTTCCTAACCATGAGCCCACAAGTTTACCTCAGAAGAAGTAGGGTATCCTCCTCATCAAACATAGATGACACCACATCTAAATCCCCTTCATCAACATCATTGTCCTCATCCCCATTGGACAAGGAAGAATGGCTAGTGATAGGGGATTTATTCAAAGAAGAGGAAAACTCGTGAAAACTAGGAATCATGAAAAAATGGAAAAGGAGGGAGATGAAAAAGAAAGGATGAATGACAACAAAAGAGGGATGAAAAATAGTGACAAAAGAGGGGAAAGAGAAAGAGAAAAGGATATTCCAGCCAACAGGAAAAGGTGAGGGAAATGCTAAATAGAGTAGGGGTACTACCATAGTAGTGGTTTACACTTTCTGGGAGATCTTGATTTTTGCTGAAATCACATATTTTTAGAAATTATAATGATTTAAGCCTTGAAAAGTTTTATTTAAAGGATTCCAATTGAAGAGGGTTTTATCAAACCACCTTAGACTAAGACCCCTTGGATAGAACCCTGCTAGTTTTAAACCATACCTATAATAGAGTCTCCTTTACGCCTATCAAAATGATGACAAGAAACCACTTTTGATTTACCTTTTGGGGGATCAAATGAATTCATCTAATTTTTTTTTTAAGTATGTAGTCCTTATAGTAAGCTTCTAAAAAAGTATAATTTTAATTAAATTTAATTTGATTATTATATTTATTTTTTATTTCTTGTCAATGTAGGTTTTTCACCAAAAATGAAGCTCACTATTTTGCACATGTGGAAAAATAGAAGATTATAAAAAAATAAATAAAAAAATGAGTGCACTAGATATTGAAGTCCTCTATCTAACTAAAAAAAAAAAGAATTTCAATGCATACAAAAAATGTTATGCGTTATATGGTCAACCTATGTCTGAATTGTAATTGGTTTGACTTCGAAACTTGATTAATAAAAAAATATTCAATAAAACACTATCTAACCAAGTGAAAGCACTAGATATCAGAGTTACAAATCTAAATTCGAAAGAATTAGAATTTTATCCTTCATGGACAAAAAGTTATGTGTTACACGGTGAGCGTCACTCCTTAAAAATGTTGTTTGATGAAAGAAACTAGTTTTCAAGGGAGATGGAAAAAAAGGTGCAATCTAATTCCAATTTTTTTGAAAAGAATATATTTAGAATCTATAGAAAAAATTTCATGAAACTCTAGTTTGTATCATTTTCAAATTCTTCACAGTTTAGCTGAAATAGGTGCCCAAAAGTGAAGATTTAGTTAGAAAAAAATATTTCATTGTCCAATTTGGCCAAAAATTGTAAACCACCATTGTGGAATCACTTGTAGAGCTAGAAAAAAGGATCGATAGACTGGGGAGGATGCCTATAAAAGAAGCCACCACAACCACTAGGAGTTGAGATGACATGGCATAAGGCCCAAGGCTTGGCTTAGGACCAAGGCAAGCAAGATAAAAAATCAAAAGCTTGGACAGAGTGGGGGTGAGTGGGAGCAGGTAGAAGGATATTCAAATTAATGGATATAATTATTAATTAAAATCTTTTGATATATTTAATTAATATTATAAGAATAACTAAACTAATTAACTAAATAAATATTCTTTATTTAGTTAATATTATAATGAGATATGTCAGATAGATTTTAAATTATGATAGAAAAAATATATGTATGTATTTTTAGGTGTCTACAATATACCTACAATTCTATTTACTTTTATTTAATATTTGTTCCTATTATAACAATTGTCTAGGGGAGGGTTATCCTAGAACTAAAATTTCTATATTTAGCTATGAAATTATACATAATAGGAGAGAATACATAATCTTATCATTTGAGGGTCCATTAATTCATGTCAATGTCATAAAATATTTTAGTGTTTTTAAATATTTATTTACATGTACATTCTTGTGAGTTCTACATAATTTGTGATATATGATCATCTTAGGAATCATATGTCACTAAAAGTGAAGGTAAAGCACAATAGAAAAATTGTGTAGCCTTCTAACTTTGCATTCAATTTTATGTTTTTATAGACATTCTTTAATACATATACATAGTGAAAAAATACATGGTATTACACATTTTGAGCACATTCCACTAGCTTCTTTATTCATTACACATACACATATCCCTTCATATTTATTTCAACAATATCAATTTATAGATACTCTTATCCATTCATCTTATTTACATGCTTATGATGCATATTTATGAGCTTTCCTCCAATTAGTGATGTGCAACCTACATTTAGTTTTTATTATATTATATAAAAAGTCCAAAAATGCAGGGGTTATCTTGTAGTTATACAATTTTCCTTTGAAATTGAAAATTTACGAGAATAAATTTGATTTTTGAGCTCCTTCACCCTTATACTTTGATCCAATTAAATACACTTTTAGGCATGATTTGTTGGCATCCGAAAGTATTGAAAGGCATTCAATGGATTCATTCTAATGATCGAGTTAAATTACAAGACAATCATTTTATAGAACAATCAAACTTGATACATTTTGATTTGAAACAACAATAAAAAATGAAAAAATGTATTTTAGATACTTTCCCATATAATTAACTTAAATTAATATGAAAAACGCTTAATTTTTTTTACCTGTTGCTTACCCATATAATTTAAACAACAATAAAAAATGAAAAAATGTATTTTAGATGCTTTCCCATATAATTAACTTAAATTAATATGAAAAATGCTTAATGTTTTTACCTGTTGCTTACCCATATAGTTTTTAGGTCACCAATTTGTGTACAAAAATATAGTTCTGTATAGCTTCTGGATTTGATTGTGTGCAACAATTTTTAGCATCAACATTTCGGATCACACTACATGATCCATCATCAGGATGAAAGAGAGCAAGAGGAATGAAAGGGTAATTGCAGACTTGGACAAGATAAAAAGAAGAGAGGAGGGGGAGGGTGAGGAGGCACGTAGACCAAGGCCAAGACTAAAGATGAGGAAGAGCAACACATTAGAGCAAAAGAGAAGACCAATTATAATAGGGGAAAGAGCGAAAGAAAGAACTAAGAAGGAAGAAAAACAAGAAAAATATAAGAATAATGAAACCTAAAGAAAGACTACAAGAAACGTAGAACAGAAGAAAAATAACACAAAAAAATAAAGGGAAGGAATAACATAAAAACAAAAAGACAAAAGAGAAAAAATAACACTCAGATTATATATATAACTAATTATGAGAATAAATATATACAACCTTATTATATCCTACATATAAAATACAGGGATATTAATATATTACTAAGAAGGATATTAATATATATTTATATTTTATATAAATCCATATAAAATAAATATAACTATATTTTGAGAATAAGTGTATTAAGTATGATTTAAATAATATATTATATGCTAATAAGAATTATTAAATCAATAATATATTATAGCATGTATTAAATAAATAACTATGAGAATATAAATATGATGAGAAGAAATAATATATTATATCATGTATTAAATGAGTAACTAAGAGAATATATATATAATGAGAAGAAATAGAGAGAAAAAATGAGAAACCAAAGAACAAATGAGAATAACTATAGATTGTGACTATTATAGTTATTTATTTCCATCCATTACCCTAGCTACTTTTCAGTCATTTAATTACCCTTGTAGAAGTTCCATTAGGGCATGGGTATTAGGGCATTGACCTATTTATTCTCTCTACCCATGCCCTTTTTCTCCAATCCTTCTTATCTATCGTATAGTGTTCACTTGTTTGAACGGCCTAGAGGGTGCAGGTTTGTGAGCTAGAACGACCTAGGTTTGTGTTGTAGGGGTTTTACAGTGAAAAGATCTCAATGCAGGTTTGTGAGCTAGAACGGCCTAGGTTTGTGTTGTAGGGTTTTTACAGTGAAAAGATCTCAATGGATCGAGGGAAGTCTGCAGTTCAGTAAATAACTCTTTTGGTTCTGAGTTCTTATCCCCCTTTTCTTGCATTACAATGATAGTCTTTCATTTTCTCTTTGTAGTGCCCAGGTTAATTCTTCCATTGACTGAATGGTGCACGAGCACCCATAGGTTGCCATAGGTTGTTTAGAAGGTCTGTCTAGGACAACTAAGCAATCTAATTTAGTTCATTTGTATGTGAGCCTTAGTGGTATTTTTGTTGGTTTTGATCAGATGAAGGTCATGTTGACCATAGAATAGGTTTCATAAGGTTCTAGCTCAAAATGAGGTTTTGGATTTTTAGGATTCTTGCAAAATGTTTGAAAATGTTGCTCAATTGGAACTACAAGCGGCCACAAAGAGCCCAAGGGAGAGGATAACTAATTTGGTGACCTATTTATGGGATGCCTCAGTATTGGAGTCAGGTTGGAAGTATTTGATATTGTTTTGAAGTTTTTTTGAATTGAAGGAAAGCAATTGTGATTGAGTGTGAATTTTTTGGTTTTTGCATTGAAGTGATGTTTTAATGAATTGATCATGGCACTGTAATTTGTGTAGGAGGTAGAGTAGTTGTTCTTCGAGCATTGTGTGGCATTAGATAGTTTCCTTATTCAGTTTCAAGCATTGTTTGTAATTAATTTTGGTTTCCATACTGTTGCTGGTCTGAACCAAGCAATTTGTGAGTATGGAGTGTTAGTTCACTTTCCCACCATACATATTGTACAGCCCTTTGGGAACAATGGCTAGACTCCATAGATGTACATATAGTAGGGTTTAGGGCCTTTGAAAGCACAAGCGCTACTGTGGGAGTCTTGACCTAGGCGAGCCAAGGAAGTGTTCGGCTAGGGAAGACCTTAGTGTAGAGCACTTGATTTGTAGGGGTGTCAATTTCCTAAAAAATTACCTTTTGGAGAAGGCAGGTATGAGTCTTGCCAAGACATGGTAAGGAGAAAGAAACTCCAACAATCCATCTAGTGAGGGAAGGACTTAACAGTTTGCCAGGAAAGGGCTTAAAAGACCTAGTTTTGCTCATTTCCAGGTTAGGGTTTTGTATGAACAGTTGAGACCCAAGACCCCAAAAATCCTTGAGAGGTGGGCATATGAACTAGGAATCCCAAGAAAAGATTGGGGTGTTCTTTGGAAAGTCTTGGAAAACAAACCTGATTTCTCGGAGAAGGAGACCTAATAGGGTTATTAGGGCTAGTAGCCTCTTAGGCCTAATAGTGGGGTTTGGTGAAAGTGACCTATAGATGGAGCTAGGTGGACCCCTAATACAAGTAGTAGGATGGATTGATGACTTTAGAAGCACCTCCACACCCCTGTAAAACTAAATTCAAGAATTTGGAGGATTAGTAGCCTTTAGGGTGGATTAAGGGCTAAGGCAAGTGATTCAAGATTGCACCAAGTCTTGACTTGGTAGGAGGATCAATGTTGATAGTTGGGTTGGGAAGAGGAAATCAGGGGACCCTAAGAAGCAAGAGGTCCTATAGGTTGCAAGTGGGGGAGAGACACCCTAGAGGTCTTCCAAGCAAGACCCAGAGCATGAATCAGTGATTGATTCATCCAACCTCCCTATCACTGAAGAGGAGAGCGCAAGGCGTAGGGTACTACTTCAATGTTTTCCTGTCATGAAGAGCACAAGGAGGGTATGTAGGCGTAGAAACTGGAGGCCAACATTACAGCAGAAACAGATATTAGAGTCCGTCTGGGCTAGTGGAACCAGAAAACCATCCGAAGCCCACATAGCTCAGATTACTGCTCAGCTGCAACGATATGGGCTAATCAAAGCCAAAAATGTTTTATATTGGTTTCGAAATGAAAATGCCCGAGACAAACGCAAGAAAGAACAGTCACAAACCACAAGTACGTGATTTTCTTACTGATATAGTTCTATATATTATTACAGAAAATTATATTTAATAAAATGTCATGCCATATAACTTGGAAACGGTTTAAATAATGGTGGTTAAAAAGATTGTTTTTTTTTTCTGTGGAATTAGGTTTTATATACATAATATATAGATAATCTGTATGTTAACTCTTATCTTACGATAAATTACTGAATATAGTGTAGAAGATTGAACGAAAAACATACAAAAATCCAAATCCTATGCCCAGGTTAGGGTAATCAGTTTGAAAAGAAGATCCTGTGGCTTTAAAGTTTATTCAAAGTATAATTTGTTTAGATTTTTTTTTTCTAAATTATTTCGTTGATATAGAAATATATTTGGCAGCTCCCAAAAGCCCTGCACAATCAAACAAGTTGGAGGACAAGATTTCTGTAGAGGTAAGTAATATAATTTCTTTTAACAATTTTTCTTATTTGATAAGAAAATCATTGCATTATAAAACCTATCTATATTACTCATAACTTTATCAATTCATGTCCAGGAGCAAGAAGAAGTAGTGGAGAGAACCCTCGAATTATTTCCTCTGCATCCTGACAGAGGAGGTTTATTGTAGACCAGGAGACAATACTCATCCTTTGTACTAGGTTTTTATGAGAAGAGAACAATAATATTATCTGTAGTTGCAAGATTAGCCTTTGTAAATGCGCAGCTACTGCTATTCGGTCATGATCATTGGGTTATTTTACTGTGACGGTTGAAAAAAGACCATTGATCTCAAGTAATGAAATATTTTGTTCTACAGAGAGTTTCGGAATTTTATTTGGGATGGTAAAATGAGCTTCACTTGATGTACTGTTTGAGTATGCACCAAGCAATAGAACGGAATTTCTGTTTATCTTTCAATTCTACAGTGTCATTTTCAATATTTTATGTATTGAAAAGGTTTGATTTAAAACAGGTTTTAGTTGCCTTCTCATTCAAAAGGAGAAAGCGTGAGACATAAGTTTTATTGTTACCGGATTTGAATTCTCCCGCCTTGAATATATTTTGCTGGGAATTTGTAGCTATTTTAGATGTCAGAAGCGTTTGACTACGTTCCGAGAACTGTGTTACCATCTGATAAACGAAAGGGAACAAATGGTTATCTAATGCATCTGCTCTAGTCAAAACAAATCTATGTTTCTTTTGTTAAATCTTTGTGAGAGTGTTGTGGGAAATGCCTTCAGCATACCGCTCTTTCTCAAATTGGCCATGCAACCTCGAGTTATATTTTATCAAGGAGAAGGGATTGACCTCCCTGCGTTGCAGTTGTAGAGGCACCTGGAACTAGAATCTGTATCCAGTCTTAAGGAGCTATCCATAGAGAATTTGTGAGCTCTTCTGCTGTGAAGAGGAAAGCTGCAACTGTTGAAGTGTTCTTGAAGCTGAAGCTGTTACATTTTTTTGAGCTGATCTACTCAGAAATTGAAACCTTTGTGTGACCAACTTTTTGATTTGGGTTAAGGGACTCGTATAATTTTTTTTCATATTCTCTTTAAAATGACAAGTTTATATGATTCCTATCTAACCGAATTAAAAAAGTAAGATGGTTCCAAGTATTCTAATTGGAAGTTCAAGATGCATACACTGATGGAGTCATACAATGTTTGGACAATTGTTAATGGTTTTGAGGCAAAACCTACTACACCTCAAGTTGTTCAAGATTGGGAGAAAAGAGAATCTAAAAGCAAAGATTCACTTGCACATGTTCGTAAAAGATTCAGTCTTCCCTCATATAAGAGATATCACTACTTTTACTGGTACGTGGACACCATTAAAAGGTTTGTATGAAATTACCAAAAAAAAAAACATAATTTTGTTTTTAAAGAGAAAATTACTTTCAATTAAAATGGAAGCAAATGAAAATATTAGTTATTATTTATCTAGAGTTATGGAATTAAGAGATAAATTAGCTGATAATATTGAAAAAATCACAAGTACTAATCTAGTAATTGATACTTTGAATGGAATGGTGAGTGATTATCATGTCTTTATTACTAGTTTGGTTACAAGTGAAAAGGCACCTTCCTTTGAGAATTTTGCAGGTATCCTTCTATAAGAAGAAGAAAAGAAGAAGCATATGGAAAACATATGTCAGAGTGCAGATTCAACTTTGATGGTCAAATACAAGAAGCCATCCAAAGAAATCAATGCACAAAGAACAAAGGATGAAGTCAATTTTACAACCAAAGGTATAAAGATGAAAAAAGGTATGGAGATGGGGAATCATCCAAATTAAATGTAAATAAAAATGGGAATTGTAATTACTATAGAAGGTTGTGACACATTGCTTATGAATGTAGGAAAACAATGTTTAATGAGTCCAAAGACAACAAATATGAAGGTAACTATGTGAATGGTGAGAATTATCTAAGTAATAAGATTCATAATTTAAATTTGTTTATTTGTATGATACTCTATCAACTAATGTAGATGATTGTAATAATTGGTTCATAGAATTAGGGGCATAGATTTAGGGGCATCAATTCATATGTCATTTCATTGAAGTTGGTTTAAAAATTTTCATGAGAGAAATAATGGTAGTAAGATTTACTTAGGAGATAATAGGTCTCATGACATAAAAGGATATGGTGATACAAGTGTGCAACTACCTAATGGAAATATCAAACAACTTACAAAAGTAATGTATGTGTTGGGGGTTAAGAAAAAAATAATATTAGTTTCAGCCTTTACTGATCAAGGTTTAAAGGTTAAATTCTTGAAGACAGGTTGTCTAGGAAAGGATATGAAAGATCACTATAATGTGATTGTTGAAGGAATCAAAATAGCAGGTATGTACAAACTTGATATTTAAGTAGAAATTCATGAAGTAATGGCTTCTACATGTGTATCAAGTGAAGAGCTATTGCACAAGATGTATGGTCATATAAACCTTTAGGATCTTATTTGGACATCTCTTGACTTTGTGAGTTCATACTTCATTTAGTGAGGCACAAATTGGTCCCTCACTTGCTGAATTTCCCATAAGGTTGTTCGAAGAGGTGCAAGATTTTATGATCAACAATAAACAACATACAAGTGAATTTCCAAAAAAATAGTACATATAGATGTGTGTGGTCCCATGCAAAATAAGTTTCTTGGAGGAGTTTCTTATTTTCTTACATTTATTGATGCCAATTCTAGATATACTTGGGTCTATTTCTTAAGAAATAAAAGTGATGGTTCAAAGAATTTAAAGTTATGATGGAAAAATAAAAAACACAATATTAAAATTCTTAGATCAGATCAAGGGGGAATACACTAAGTAAATAATTTTGTGAAATATTGTAAAGATATTTGTATTATCATGCAATATACAATTCTTTATAGTCTAGAAAACAATGGTGTGGCTAGAAGGAAAAATAAAACAATAGTTAAGTGTGCTACAAGTATGTTCAAAGAATGGAATGTCACCGATAATTTTTTGCCTAAAATGGTTAGTACAACTATTTATTTTTTGAATCATAGACCAACCAAGTATCTAGAAAAGAAAAATATTTATAAGGATTTAATAGGTACTAAACCTATTCTTAGTCATTTGAATTTTTTTGGAAGGAAGGCTTTTTCTCATCTTCCAAAAAAAGGGAGGAAACTTGATGTTAAGTCAATCAAATGAATAGTCATTAGTTATAGTGCAGATTGTAAAGCCTAAAAAATGTATAATTCTAATACTCATTGAGTGTTTTCTACTAAAGATGTAATATTTCATTAATTTATAGATGATGTTCAAGAGGAAGCAAATGAAGAATTATGGTTGTATACCATCACCCCTCACCACTCTATTGAAGAAGGATTATGTTCATTGGAATGAGTCCACTAATATAACATTTGAGATATTGAAGGAGGCTATGTACAAATCCAATGCTTGCCACTCTTGAATTCACTAAGGAATTCATTGTGGAATGTGATGCTTTTGGAAATCAGATAGGAGCAATTATCATGTAAGAAGGTTGACCAATTGATTTTGAGAGTCGTCAATTAAAGGGTAAGAATCAGCTTAAACCTATTTATGAGAAGTAAATTCTAGCAATCCTTAACACAGTTAAACAACGGGGGCCTTATCTAATGGGTAGACACTTCAAGGTTAAGATAGATCATGATAGCCTAAAATATATTTTGGAGCAAATACTATCTTTTGAAGAGCAACAAAAATAGGTCACTAAGATGTTAGGATATGACTTTGAGATTGTATATAAGAAAGGGAAGTAAATTATTGTGGCAGATGCAATTTCAAGGAAGGATGAGAAAGATGAAGCCTTATTGTGTGCCATTTCAATATTACAAGAAAATTGGGTGGAGGAAGCCAAAGAAAAGTGGAAAAATGATGTTGCGACAAGTAATCTCATCCAACAATTAAAAAGTGATCATTGTAGTTTAGATAATTTTTGTTGGAAGGGAGATACTCTTTGGTATAAAGACCATTTGTATCCTTATAAGAAGTCCACTCTTAAACACAAGATTCTCATAGAGCTGCATGAGTCTCCAGTTGGTGGTCATTCAATATTTTTGAAGATATATCATTGATTCAAGCAATATTTTTTTTGGGAAGGGCTAAAAGGTGATGTTCAAAAATTTGTGGCTAAATGGTTGGTTTGTCAAATGAATAAAGGGGAGACAATTAAGACACCAGGTCTCTTGCAGCCCTTAACTATTCCTAGCCAGCATTGGGAAGAGGTATCCAGGGACTTCATCATGAGGCTTCCAAAATCTAAAGGTCATAATGTCATCATGGTAGTAGTTGATCGCCTCACTAAATATGCACATTTCATTGCATTATCACATCCTTTTACAACAAGTGTAGTGGAAAAATCATTTTTGGAGAATATCCAAAAGCTACATGGTACACCTAAGGTTATTGTTAGTGATTGTTATCCTATCTTCACTAATCAATTTTGGAAAGATTTATTCTCATGTTTGGGTACTCAATTGGATCATAGATCTTCATACCACCCTCAATTAGATGGGAAAACGAAGGTTGTTAATAAGTGTTTGGAAGGATGTATGTGTTGCTTCACTTCAGAGAAACAGTCTCAATGGGTTAGCTACCAATTGTCAAATGGTGGTATAACACTTCTTTTCATAGCTCATCAACAATGTCTCCATTTTTGGAACTTTATGGATATCATCCTCCTTCCATCACATCATAATTAAAGGTGTCACCAAGAGTTCAAGAAGTAGAGGACCACTTGCTTCATTAACAATAGGTACTTTCAGCAATCAAGGAGAATTTATCCATGACACTAAATCAAATGAAACAATAGGCCTAGATGAACATCGTAGTGAAAGGAGTTTTGAAGTTGGGGATTGGGTCTTCTTGAGATTATAGCCTGATAAGAAAATATCACTGAAGAAATTAAAAAATAATAATAAGTTGTATCCAAGGTATTGATAGGGAATAGCTGTTTTCCTTGGTCAAACCTTTTTTAGGTAATTAAAAAAAATGATGAAATAAGATAATGAAGCATGAAAATGAAACAATGCAATTAGAACCTTGCCATGAGGGTGGATCTTAAATTACTACAACAATTGATGAAGAATTCTGCCCTGGAATGCTTTAGAAATAATCTTGAATGGTCTCTTGATTCTCTTATGAAGACTTGGAATTATTAACTCTTGCTTTCTTGACTTGATGAGATGAATAAATGATGAAATAATGATTTGGAAGCTTGTTTATATAGTAAATGCACTCAAATGACTATTTATTTGATCCCCAAGGCTGACATAGGAGAAATTTGAACTTAAAACCCAAATTTTCCCACTCAAACCTTGAAAATAATTCACCATCTTATGTAAATGAGTCCCACCTAGATGGGCCTCATTCACCAAAACTAGTGACTAGGTCCCACAAGGGGCTATTTTTCTAGCTAGGATGTTGGGGAGTGAATAAATTAAGCCCATATGTTGATTTTTTCAAGTTCTTGATTAAATTATTCCTTGGGATGCACAATATAGGGTCATAGGGGCCTATTAATGATGATATTAAGGTCATAAATGCAATAGGGAAAAAAATCCAATGTGAGTGTAAATAAATACACTCTACAACACTAAATTAAGGTAAATTTGGGTCTATTTAGCTTAGAAGGGCCCTAAATCCAATGTGACTGTGTAAAACACAATACAACACTAGATTAGGTCCACCTTAGTTTACACGCTACTTAAATTTAATATGAATGTATAAATAAATGCATTTTACAACATTAAATTATGATAGAGTTAGGTTAATTTAGCTTATAAAGGGCCTAGAACCTAATGTGGATGTGTAAAACACCTCACAACACTAAATTAAGGTGACATTAAGTTCAATTTTTCATTAATTATTCCCAAACCAAGCAAGGAAAAGGCACACTCTTTTTTTTTATTATAGAAATTTTTCAAGAGAATGGAATTGAGTAGAAATCTTGTCCACATTCAACCGTGGTGAAGCAAAATCCATAAATTGATGTATAAGGGATTGAAGGATGGTTGTTTGTGAGTGATAATAGATTGCTTACCCTTGCTCTACATCAAATTGATGTAGAGGTCAAAAGTTGCACATTGTTGTAAAGCAATTTTTTACATTATTGGAGAGGTGAATGAATTGAAGGAGAAACATGCTATAGAGATGAGACAAATGAAGAAGATGATTTCTTCCTTGGAAATAAGTCTGAAAAGAGGAATGGTCAATGGAGAATTGAGTGACCGAGAAAAAGAAGAAAGGGGAGAGGAAAGTTCCCAAGGAGGGTTCGACGAATAGATGGATCATGATGACTTGAGGATGGAAAAGCTATTGAAGGTAGTCAAGGGAGAAGGCCCTAAGATAAAGATGGATTTACCAGTATATGGAGGAAAATTGGTCAGTGAAGAACTCCTAGATTGTATAGGAGCACTAGAAAACTACTTTGAATATCAAGATGTGCCAGAAGAGAAAAGGGTGAAGTTGGCCAGGAAAAAATTGAAGGGCCATTCCTTGCTTTGGTGGGATTATGTACAAGATTAAAGGAGAAAGAAGGGAGAGTATAAAATCACCTCTTCAGAGAGGATGGTTGCTAAAATTAAAGGAAAATTCCTACCTAGTGACTATAACATTCAGTTACTCAAAAGGCTTCAAAACCTAAAGCAAAAGGATATGGATGTGCAAGCCTATACAAAGGAATTCTACAAATTGAATATAAGGGCAAGCCATGTAGAAGATGATGTGGAAAAAGTGGGAAAATATATCAATGGGTTGAGATACAACCTTCAAGATGAGTTAAGCCTCACCAATCCAAGAATAGTGAAAGAGTGTTACCAATTGGCCATCAAGGTTGAATAAAAGTCGACAAGAAGGAAATAAAGAAAATCAGGGGTAGAGGAAGAAATAATAGAAGAAGAACGACATTTTCTAGTAGGGGGAAATCCCAAAGATCACAAGGAGAATAAAGCAAAAATCAAAAACAAAGTTCAAACTCAAGGGGCAGCTTTAGAGGAAGGAGACCCAATAATAGGGGCATATTTGGAGGAAGGAGACCCAATAATAGGGGCATATTTGGAGGCTAAAGAGGAGGATCAAGTAGAATCACCGAAATTTTTTATAAGTGCAATAAATTTGAAGGCCAGAAAGCATGGAAATGCACAGAAAATTAGTCCACTACTTCATTTGGAGGAGAAAGAAGAAATTAGTTTGTACAAGGAGAGGACAACGAATGTGTGAATTATCCATCACATAATGTTCATCCAAAAGCTGGTGAGTCCCTCATGGTGAGAAGGACTTTGATCAAAGTACCAATGGAGAAAGAGCCCCCACAAAGGAAGACACTTTTTAGAGCTACATGTAAGTGCCTAGGTAAATATTGCAAAATAGTGATTGATTCTAGTAGTACATACAATTTGGTTTCAGTTGAAATGCTTGAAAAGCTTAAGTTAAAAATAATCCCTCATACCACTCCATATACAGTCTCTTGGCTTAACAAAGGGCAACAAGTAGTTTCGAATAAAAAAACTTGGGTAGATTTTCACATGGGGGGATACAAGGATAAGGTTTTGTCTGACATAATACTAATGGATGTGTGTCATTTTCTTTTGGGAATTCCTTGGAAGTATGATAGGAAGGCTATCCATGATGGGAGGAAAAAAACTTATGCTATAGAAAAGGATGCGGTTTCTTACACCCTCACACCATTGAAAGATGAAATCCTAGATTCTCAAGTAGGGCCTAGTGTGATGTTGGTCAATGAGAAGGAGTTCTTCAAGACCTTGGAAGAGGAGAATGTGGGTTTTACCATCATAGTAAGGCCTAAATCTATCATGGAAACAAAAAATAAAGAGGAGTTGCCTTTGCAGGTGAAAACATTGTTGAAGAAATATGATGAAATAGTAATCTCATCCAACAATTAAAAAATGATCATTGTAGTTTAGATATTTTTTGTTGGAAGGGAGATACTCTTTGGTATAAAGTTCATTTTTATCTTTACAAGAATTTCACTCTTAAGCACAAGATTCTCACAGAGCTGCATGAGTCTCCAGTTGGTGGTCATTCAATATTTTTGAAGATATATCATTGATTCAAGCAAGATTTTTTTTGGCAAGGGCTAAAAGGTGATGTTCAAAAATTTGTGGCTGAATGTTTGGTTTGTCAAATGAATAAGGGGGATACAATTAAGACACCAGGACTCTTGGATCCCTTATCTATTCCTATCCAACATTGGGAAGAGGTATCTATGGACTTCATCACGGGGCTTCCCAAATCTAAAGGTCATAATGTCATCATGGTAGTAGTTGATTGCCTCACTAAATATGCACATTTCATTGTATTATTACATCCTTTAACAACAAGTGCTGTGGAAAAATATTTTTTGGAGAATATCCAAAAGCTACATGGTACACCTATGGTTATTGTTAGTGATTGTTATCCTATCTTCACTAGTCAATTTTGGAAATATTTATTCTCATGTTTGGGTACTCAATTGGATCATAGCTCTTCATACCACCCTCAATCAAATGGGAAAACTGAGGTTGTTAATAAGTGTTTGGAAGGATGTCTATGTTGTTTCACTTCAAAGAAACAGTCTCAAAGGGTTAGCTACCACTTGCAGAATGGTGGTATAACACTTATTTTCATAGCTCATCAAAAGTGTCTCCATTTTTGGAGGGTATGTGTAGGATCATCATGGAAAAAACAAGCCCTTAAGTGGCAAAAAATTCAGAAAAATCAGAGTTAGGCAACTTAACGTAAAAATTTGCATAAGTTATCTATATTATTTCAAAAATATGTAACAATAAAATCTGTAGAAAATTGAATATAGTTTCTAAATTACTAGGTTTGTTTAAAAAAAAAAATCTATTTGGTGAAAATTTGAAATTTCAATGCAATGGTACTTAAATTTCAAGGGAAAATTAAGAAGTAGGTGTTTTTCTTACCACCCTAACCACAATAAAATGAAAATATTTTTTTATAATATTTTAGATATAAGTAGAGGACTCATGCCCCGATGTGACACATATTTTTTTGTAATTTTTTTCCAAGTAACTAATTAATTATGAATTTTTTATTACAACATTTTAAAAAATATAAAAAATCATATGTCTGACCACCTCAACTTGGTAAAAAATTCATGAAATTCATTTTTTAGTTTTTTTAATCCTATAGTATGCGAAGCATATAATGTGACGCATGTTTTGGATTAAAAAAATGTGATACTGTTTGAAAGCTATAGATGTTTTTCAATCAACCTATCAATCGAGACTTTAGTCATAATTTGAATAGAAAATGAATAATAATTACTTATTAAATTCAAAGTAAAGCATAATTTATATTGGTGGGAAGCTGAGAATCTCCTTTAAAAACCATTTTCATTTTATCAATTTTTGATTAAAAAATAGTCGTCAGCCACATATCCATCATATTGCCACTTTTTGGCCCATTATGATCCCGCACATACCCTGGAACTTTATGGATATCATCCTCCTTCCATTACATCATCAATAAAGGTGTCACCAAGAGTTTAAGAACTAGAGGACCACTTGCTTCATCAATAGTAGGTACTTTTAGGAATCAAGGAGAATTTAGCCATGGCACTAAATCAAATGAAACAATAGGCCTAGATGAACATCGTAGTTAAAGGAGTTTTGAAGTTGGGGAGTGGGTCTTCTTGAGATTATAGCTTGATAAGAAAATATCACTGAAGAAATTAAAAAAGAATAATAAGTTGTATCCAAGGTATTGATACAGAATATGGGTTTTCCTTGGTCAAACCCCTTTTAGGTAATTAAAAAAAATGATAAAATAAGATAATGAAGCATGAAAATGAAACAATGCAATTAGAACCTTCCCATGAGGATGGATCTGAAATTGCTACAAAAAATTGATAAAGAATTATGCCCTTGAATTCTTTAGAAGTAATCTTTAATGGTCTCTTGATTCTGTTATCAAGAGTTGGAATTCTTAACTCTTGCTTTCTTGACTTGATGAGATGAATAAATGATGAAATAATGATTTGGAAGCTTTCTTATATAGTAAATGCACTCAAATGATTGTTTATTTGATCCCTAAGGCTGACATAGGAGAAATTTGAACTTAAAACCCAAATTTTCCCACTCAAACTTTGAAAATGGGTAAATGCACAAAGGTGAGTCCACGAAATGTGGAAGTTTTTTCCCTTAACCAAAAAATTGAAATCAGCTTTGAGAAAATAGGATCCCAATTTTTAAAGATCTGGATCTCAAGCCTGACACCGAATGGGATCCCGCTTTTTAAAAATTGAGATCCCATTTCCCATAGGATCCTAAACCAATGGAAAAGGAATGGGATCTTGATTGCCATGAAATAGGATCCTGATTACCACGAAACAGGATCCCAATTACTATAGGTTAGGATCCCATTTTGTAGAAATCAGGATCCCATTTTATATTACTATTTATTTTTTTACAAATAAAAAGAGTTCATTGCACAGCAGATGGGACCCCAGGTACTGGCGACAATGACCCCAACAATCAGCTACAGGTACCCACCTACGTCCCATGTTTTTTAAAAATTATTTCACGTTTTGAGCATTTTTTTTAACTGTTATAGTAGAAATTAATAATTGTAAAAATAGATGAAAAAATGCAATGAAACTTGAAGGTTTTTTAATAAAAAAGAAAAAATGAACCTTGAATTGTGTTTTACAAAGAAAATTTAACTTTTGAAACCTAAATTGTTCTATTAAACCAAAAAATTGAATTTGAAAACCCTAATTGAAACAAAACAAAAACAATTGCATTAAAAAACCCTAGAAATCAAAATGAAATAAAAAAATTGCATTTAGAAACCCTAATCAAGCTTTTTGAAACCCCGAATTCAAATCAAATGAAAACAATTGAATTTGAAAACCCTAGTTTGAATTGAAACGAAAAAATTGCATTAAAAACCCTAATTGCTTAGAAATTGAAACCCTAAATTGAATTGGAACAAATTTTATTGTTAAAACCTAAATTGAAATCGAACAAATCATTTTGATTTTGAAAACTAGGTAATTTTGAGCTCAAAAAAAATTATTTGCATTGCTTAAATTTTTTAAATTTTATTTGCTTTGTATGGAAAAAACAATATTTATTAAACTTTAGTTTCAATGTTAAATTATAATTAGATTAGAAAAAAATATGTTATAGAATAGTTAAAATTCATAAAGTTTATCTTGATGTTTGTTTGCAAATTTAGTTAGCAAATTTGTAAATCTAAGCGTGTGCAATCAATTCCGATTGACACTAATTTGCAAGTCTAAATTATGCCAAGGGCCACCCAAACTTCACCCTAAGTTTGCTAAACCCTAGACCCTAAACTATAAAATCCCCTCAACACTAAAGCATTTGAATTTTGTCTTAGGACCTTAAAATGAAATTTGGTTTCCTTAAAAAACCCTTTGTTGTCACCATTTAGTAGATCTTTTTGTAATGTTTTCACTTATTTGAACACATAATATAAAACCTTTTGGTATCTACAAGTTTATGAAGAGTGGATGATCACTCTCTATGACACTTAGACATGATCATTAGGGATCTAAATCATTGGAAGAAAACTTTATTCTGTTATATCCACAAGATTGGAGAGCGTAAGTGAGAGTGTTATGGGTAAAGTTTCTTTCAGTGGACATACCTAAAATTATGTAGGTTCAATGTCATGAATGGGTCTATTTGGTAGATTTATGAAAACTATTATGAATATCTAGAATTCCATAAAAGTATAATTATAGAAATTCTGATTGGAAACACTTGGGTACATATATATCATATGAAATTTAAATCTAGTAAGGTGTCTATTATATAGGAGAGTTGATAATACATGGAAAGAGGTTTGTATGGGAATATATGTATTAAGAAACACATACCACATGAATTCTATAGGATTTTTAAGATGTGATCCTAGATAATAATCCACCCATCCTCAATCATAATGGATTATTTAGCAATTAAGAGAGATTCAATAACCATAAAATTACCTATATTTTGATACTATATAGATTTATGTGGAAGGATAGAAATGCATCAATAAGGAGACCAAGATGGAACCTTTTAACACCTATAAGGTACACCTATTACATGGGAAAGGGAGAAGGTACATGATGATAGGTTGGAGGAACTACATGCTATTATTACAATTTAGAGATAGGAGGATGATTCATATAAAATAAATATAATTAAATATTTATATTATTTAATATATTATATTTAATAAATATTAATATAATATAATATATTAAATAATATAAATATTTAATATCATAAAATATAATATAAGATTACAATTAAAGATAGGTAATGCTACAATTTATTGGGGGTTTCAATGAGGATTAGGCTTAAGATTCAATTAGGTTTGTAGTAAATAGTTAGGTTACAATTAGGAATATATAATAAATATAAATTAATTTAAATATAATATAAAATATAATATATTTTAATATAATATACTATAATATAGGAATACATTTAAGATTAGGTAAAGGTTATAATTTAATTAAGTTTCAATTAGGTTCACAATTCAATTAGGATATGGTTAGGGGTGGGGATCACTTAGAATTCTATTATGGTTAGAGTATGGGTTACATTTAAGATTATTGTTATTTTTGTGATATGTATAGATTGATTCATTTTTAACATGATACTTTTTTTATTAGAGGGGTAAACACTTTTGACCTAGAGCTAGATGGAACCAATGAGGCTATAGTATGACTAAATTTGGACCTCACTAGACATCTAGATCCCTTTAAGCCATCCTATCACCCTAAATCATAAATTGATTTCTTAAGGCGTCCCAATATGACAAATTTCTTAAGGGGATCAAAGAAGTTCTTAAAATTTGGTGAAGTTTCCCAAGGAAACCAAATTTAACAATAATAAGATCATGCAAGATTATAATTTGAATGAGATTTCATGATCTACATTGGTCAGTTGAAACAAGAGTAGATCTTAATCAACTATTCCACAAGAAAATATTCTTCACTAACTTCCAAGTTTATTAAATATTCCAAGTGGCACCAAAACTTTACCCTAAGTTTTGTAAACCCTAAACCCTGAACTCTAAAATCTAAACCCAAAACACTAAACCATTCATTTTGTCCTACCCAACACCTTAAAGTGAAATTTGGTTGTCTTAGGAAAATCCACCATATTTCATTCCCTTATGCCATGTAATTTTTTCCTAGGATCTTACTACATGTACATCCCCTTAAGCTATCCTATAGACACGCAAAATTGGCACAATGCATTCGATTAGGTCATATTCATCCATTCAGCAAATAAATCAAGTTTATTTATCAATCTCCTAAAGTCATAAATTTAATTTAAATAAATCAAACTTGATCCTATCTTCAACCTTTTAATTAAATAAACCAAACTTTATTTAATTGAAACCTCAAAATGCATATTCCATCCCCTTTTGATTTAAAATCCAAATATTCAAGTCAAATGGGTCAAAATCAACTAATCATCATTAAGTTAATCTAATCCTGATTAACCTAACCTAACCACCCATCACATCCTCTAGCTTTTCCCACTTGCACAAATAAATCAACTTATTGATTTATTAAAATCCTTATTTTCTATCAACATGGCATCTTTGAGGAATATTCCCTAGAATTTGAATTCAAAAACAAGTGGACATGTATACCCAACAAAGCATTTATGAGGGCTTAAATGTCTCTTACATGTCCCTTGCAAAGGTCAAACTAAGCATTAACTCTCAAATTCAAATTTGAAATCTCCCTCTCTTTGGCACATTGACCAAAATGTGCTCACTCCTAATCCTATCACAAGTTGACAAGTGGATTCATATCATTGGTCCAATCTTGATCCCACATTGCTCTCTCATAAGAATTCTTTCAACTTGAGAATCTTTAAATAGAGGCTTCATCCTTCAAAAAATCCTCCACAATCTTATGCAAAGTCACTCTCTTAAACTAAGAACTGATTTTGTCCACCATCATTATCATCTTCAAAGAAATTTTATCATTTAGCTTATCTATCAAGGATTGGGAAAGTGCTTCTTTCCATAGAAGCACCAATCCACTATGAGATATGATTTACTTCATGTTTTATTGTATGCTTCCAATTAGTTTATCTAATCCTTTTGTTGTTTTGATTGTATCATGAAACATGTTGATTTATTTCATAGGGATGTTGATAATTTGCAGCTATGTTTTTAAAGTGCTAATCATGCTAATGTGTGTGTGTTAGTTTTATCCATTTGTAGATTTTCACCATCCACAAAATGGTGCTAGAAGGAGGGCTTTCAATTCCATAACACACCAGTTTTTGTTAACACATTCGATGTTCGTTAACACATATGATGCTGCATAACACAGGATATTCGTTAACACAGAATATTTGTTAACACATATACACTTGTTAATGCTGATAGTTTGTTAAAACATAAAACTGGTTAACACGGGTAGTGTGTTAACACAGACAATGTGTTAACGCAGATAGTTTGTTAACATAGAAAACTGGTTAACGCAAACAGTGTGTTAATGCAGATAGTTTGTTAACACAAACAGGCTGGTTAACACATACAGTTTGTTAATGCATATAGGAATTAAATGGTGTTGCTGAATTCTCATGCAAGCATTAGAATTTTTTAATATATATTCTTTTTTTTAAATTATTTTTATTTTTTAGAGCAGCAATAAATGTGTTACTTTTGTTAAGATGGTAGTATATTAAGATTGACATGTCTTGTGTATACTTTTTACAATACATGCATAAATCTTATTTGTAATGTTTGTAAGAAAAAGGTTAAGGTTGACATTTGAATCAAGTGTTGGAAACGAGCGAGATTGGACTTGAAGAAAAATTGTGCATTCGAGCTTGAAATTCACATAGCATTTTTAAATGCTTCCATTTCATGCTTTAATTTTTTGTTTTAAATCAATTCATCTCTTTTTGGTCTCTTAAATTTAACACTTCAATTTTTCATTGCAAAGGGTCTAAATTGTGTGATTTTGTCTTTGGTACATTTTGAGTGCGTATACTCTCCCCTTGTGCTTTGTGCGATCTAGGGTGCAAGAGAAACACTCAAAATTCATTTTATTGCTTTGGATCTAAATATCCAAAATCATTAGTCATTTTATTTTTAGAAGTTAATGTTTAAAATAAATGAATCAAATAAACTTGATCCTCATCTGATTTGTCTTATTTTTTATTTTATTTTTTGTCTTATAGGAAATCAAGGAAGGAAAACGAGGAAGGAAAATGAAGAAAAGAAAAAGGTAAAGGTGAAATCGACATTGGAATCAATCATTGGAGTTGACCGAAAATGAAAGCAAAGTTGGAGTTGAAGAATTGAGCATCAAATTTGAAACTCACAAAGCATTTTTTAATGCTTAAGGGCTTCCATTTCATGCTTTAATTTTCTGTTTTAAGCCAACTAGATCATTGTTTGTTTTCAAAGTTGGATTAAAATTGAACACTAGAAACTAACTAGACATTTTTTTTTGGGATAAAATTGAACAAACAAACATGAAATTTGATTTTTGCTGCTTAAAAAGAACTCATCATTGCTTTGAAAGGTTAAAATGAACATGTGTCTTTTATGTTTCGTAATCTATTATTCTAAGTAATCTCATCTAAAAAGGCATATGCACTTCTCTCGCGCTTCACGATGATCTTGAGAATCAAAAGTCTTTTTGGTGACATTAAGTTGCATAAAATATTGCCTCCACATTTTCAATTTGGGAACTAAAATTGAAAAAAACCC
This sequence comes from Sequoia sempervirens, assembly GCA_007258455.2. Lineage (NCBI taxonomy): Eukaryota > Viridiplantae > Streptophyta > Pinopsida > Cupressales > Cupressaceae > Sequoia > Sequoia sempervirens. The sequence continues at coordinate 46,494,120 of VDFB02075321.1, read as the reverse complement.
TTTGTGAGTGTGAGTTAGGTATATCGCATGTGTTGTCCCTTTGTTTCTAAATGAAGGTCGATCGAACTATGGATGTGCTTGCTCACTATTGTTTACCTTTAGAGGGGTCTGCCTAAGAGACACACCTGAAAGGAGAACTCGAAGGTGACTCCAACCGGTTTTTCATTCGGGCCGATATATAAATGGATACGACTAAACTGTCAAGTCCTCATGGTATATAGGCCTTAGCCATACAGTGTCTTTCAGAATGGGGTACTACCGTAAAAAGTATAAGAGCCCTAGTAGGATTGATTAAAGCCTTTAGTGGCTTGTTGGATGCTCGCAAGGTGCCATGTCCCTGACGTCCCATCATTAAGAACCTTATTTGCAGCAGCCAAGTAGTCCATCTAATGAGTTTATCAAAGTGGTGCATTGGAACTTAGATTCCAATAAGTTACTTGCCATGTCCGATCTTGGTTAAAATATAAAGGTTAAGACTTCATTCTTAACATATCTTTATATTTTTTCCTTGGTTGCATGTAAAATCATCTCTTCTACTATGAAGGGCATGAGGCAAGCCCACCAAGAAAAATGTACCAATTGAGCTAGGATGTTATATTGCTTGTGAGTTAGTTTGAAAACATAGTGCTTTGATCGAGAACATTGGAAAACCAGCATTCAACATGAGCATCAAATCTCAAACCCTTTAGGAGAAGCAAATATATTTGAACAAATTTACATGTTAATGCTTTCCCTTGGGATTTTATCCTTAGAGGCTTCTAAGCATTTGGATTTCATCTCAATTTTCTCCTACTAAGGTCAACAATAGGTAACTCTTGCCTCAAATTTCTTTGGTTTCCACGTAATACACTTTGCAGGATAATGGGAAAGTTGAAACATTAGACATATAGATTCAAAATCTAATCAAGAGTGTGTTTGTGGTAAAAAGAATCCATTAAGAAAATATTAAATCAAGTGGATCCCACACATATGCTTGGCATCTTTTGGTCATATGGTTTTCATGCAAACATTGGTCTTTCGATTTTGAATTACTCTTAGAGAAAGGAATGTTCTTCACCGCCTTGGTATCGGAAACAAATCCTTCTTAGGTTCATTTAGGATCAAATCAAACACTTCATCCAAATTCCAAACATCTATCAAAATCCATCCCACCAAAAAGCTTTAGAGCTTTGGAAACATCATTCTAGACTTGGGTAGATCATCAAAATCAAAGTCAAAATCGCCTTGTTTAGTTAGGAGTATGGGAATGTATCCTTTCTCATACCTTTAGATAAATTAGTAATCCTTTGGAACAAGTTCATCCTAAGATAACATCTAACATCTTAGGGTTTACAATTTCATTATCCAAATCAAACCAATCAAAATCAAACCCTAAGTCTAGCATTGATCCAAAGTTTCTAAACATTCATCACCCATATCATTCACCCCTTTCATCCTTCATCTCGTCATTGGTCCTAAGAATATTAGAGGTCACTTTTGCAACAAGGTCAAAACACAAGAGGAACATGGAATATAAACTTGATCCATACATCATGAGTAATCCAAGTCAACTAAGCTATCAAAGCCTTACAATGTTGATTGATTATCAACACTCACATCTATACAAACCGTACATGGGATCATTAGCTCCCGCAAATGTCAATGGCACAAGAAGTGTGAGTATGCCCAAATCAAAGATTGGAACACATCTCCCGATGGTAAATCCAAGTCCAAACCTACAAGTCTATCAACCGAACAATCAATGCATGAGCCTTCAAATGAATAATGTCATCCCACCAAATCCCTACATGCCAAATGAGAATGTACCAAGTGCAAGTTTTCCAAACATGAATCCAAATATTTTTGGGATAAATATGTTTGCAAATCATATGAATATTGTTCAAAATCCAAACAAGATGTTAACGACTCCATGTATCAATCCAAGTCAAGGTAACACCATGCACATCAAAGTTACCTAAAACACGACAATGTGGTTCCCAACGCCAACAATGTTCAATTTCAAACTATCATGCCGAATCTGAACATCATCCCAAATCAGAACAATGTCAAAAATCAAAATTTTCATGATCCAATTCAAAAACCACAAGTATGCATCCCAAATCTGCTTGAACAAAAACAAAATCAACTATATCAAGGGAGTCAAGATCGAAATCAAGATCAAATTTGGCGAGATCAAATTGCTACACTTAGCAAAATAGTTGAGTCATTTCGCTAAGACACATCTCCACCACCATTACCCATATCAACATCATTCCCTAGTTTAGGGCTTCCCCCTTTACCTAGCACCAATCACTCCATCCAAATCAATCCACCTAAGACCAATCAAGCCATCACATCCAATCCTTTGAATATACCATTGGCATCACACCAACAGATGGTATCTAATCAAATGACAACATCAATCCTAAAAAATCAAAATATGGTCTCCAAAAGACCTATCATCTCAGTCATTCCAACCATTCCTATCACCTCAATCACTCCAACCACCCTTATCCCACCCATCATATCTCAACCCCTCACTACCATGATCGCTCCAAGCGTATCTCAACCACTTGTCACTACATCCAACACAAATTTGAATCCGCCACCACTACCACCAAAACCAAATGCAGCAAGACAATATGGCATTGCGCTAAAAGCTCACCAAGCCTACGAAAAGGCCATCCAACAATATCTAGCAACACAACAAGCAACACAACCTCAACGAGTGCATCAAGTCTCTCAAGTTGCCCAAGCCTCTCAAGCTACCCAACGAGCACAAGCATAAACACAAAAAATGACAATTGTTGAGAACAAGGATCAAGATCAATCCACCACTGAACACCTTGAAACTATGTCTACTTCATATCCAATGATCAAATCAACATATGTCAAGAGTCACTTCTGAATCATGATCAAAATCCACCAACAATACCCAACAATGATCTAATTCAATAAATTTCAACATCATTTGACTCTATGGTTGAAGACATTCACAATCTTCCCACCACAATTGTTGAAAACAATGTTCAAAATCTCTCAATTAAGGAGCACATTGAAGATGTTTCTATCCCATCTAATGATCAACTCACCATACATCAAGAGCCACTTTTTAGTGATCTATTTCAAGGAGTGTTAGGATTATTTGATCCTATTGACATAATGCACAATTTGTTCACCTATGATCATGTTGAAAATGTCTCTACATCGCCTTATGAGTTAGAGGACATATATCAAGAATTTATTCCAAAGCATGATCAAAATACTTCACCAAAGTCTAGCAATGGTCCTTTCCAAGACATATTGACATCCTTCAACCTCATGGTTATAGATACTGAAGGAACCCTAAACTCGACACTTGAGGATAATGAACCACTTACCATGTCTAATGATGACACCCAAGAACCCTTTGTAAGCAATCCATCCTTTGAAACTAATCCAAGTCAAGAACTTGATCCAAATGTCAAAAGAAACTCCAAAATCATTCAAGATCAAGAATTTGTATCTTCAAGATACTACAATAATCTAATGGACACTCTCTTATCTATGCAAGATGATCATATCCATGTAGCACATACTCCCCCATCTACCCATGAGAAGGTTTCTATAGAGGGACACGTAGATGATCCTCATTCATAACAGGATTCCTTTACTCTTGATATTATTACATGAAAAGAGCAGGTTATTGATTCCTACAGCCAAACAAAGTTGTCAACATTAGGATCAGATATATCCCAAATTCAGACTAAGCACATCAAGTATGCGGATATCCAACATTATTCGCTCAAGAAAACAAGTCAAATAGGACAAGATACTTCAGAGTTAGCAGAGCATCCAATCGAAATAAGACCATTTGAAATGGTCATTTATCAGAGAATGCATTGCAAACAAGAGCTCTTAGAATAGGAAGAATCAAAGCATGAAGGTACTACTTCCACAATACTGGGGGCAACGATGTCTCAAGAAAACATCAACATAGGGAGCACGAAGAGTCCTTATGATGAAACTGATGTCAATACTACAACCAGCCATGTCACAAATCTTCATCCACCCATCACCCCATCCACGAATTGGGACCAACATCAAAGAAAATATTTGAATCAAAGTACAAAGAATGTTATCAAAGCAAAAGAAGCTGAGAAGCATAACGGACAAATCAAATATGCATGGATACCAAAACATAAAAAGAAAGATTATCCCTATCAAACTCCATCAATCAAATAAACTATGGGGAAAAATAAAAAAAGGGAAAAGTATCCATCAAGAATGTCCACAAAAGCAAAAGAATTTTTTTCAAGCGACGTACAAAGTGTATCAAGCAGTTGGTCCTAATTCCATGCACACTTTCATATCCACCCATCATTGCTCATCTTCCCAAGTTTGGAGAGTCAAAGGTTCCAAACTATTAACCAATCCATCTTTTATTCCTAAAGAGACTCCATCCATGCCTCCACACATGATATCCAATTCTCACATTGACCATTTGTTGGAAACGACCCTTCATCATAAGGATTCAGAAGGCACTCTATCATGATGTGCACACAAAGAAAAAGTTAACTCTGGTATCAATGAAGCAGATCAAGAATCTCAAAAGTTGTATTCAAGTGCATGTATCTTAGCAAAGAAGCTTCTTCAAGCAAGATATCAATGGAACATTATGACAGGGGCATCTAAATCAACAACACCTTTTGATTCAACATGAGCTTAAAATCTTTCAAAAAAATTAAAAATAAAATAAAATATGAAAATCTATAAAAAAATTAGAAAAAGGATTGAAAATAGTAAAGAGAAAAAAATCATCCTCTAGTGAAAACCACTACGGTGGTGCTATGGGCAATACCATGATGAAAACCTAGCAAACAGGCGTCATGTGTAGAATCAAGTATCTACGTGCTCCAGTTCAGATGAAAGCATCTCATCCCATCCATAATGAATCTAGCATTCCATCCATCCTAGCCATCATAAATCCATTCATCTGTGAACCATTTATCCAATCCATCATCATCCATCTACATCCATCATTTGAGTTATCTTGATCTTGATGAAAGTTTGGGGAAAAATGTATGCTTGCTTATGGTAAACATCTTGACATGGGTCATTTTCATTGATCCTATCCTACCCAGCATTATCTGAGCCATGAAGCATTATCCAAATCAGCATTCTTTATCCAAACACCTTATCTTATCACAAGATAATCCATATCCATCCATCCATACACCTATCCAAACATCCATCTATGACATTCCATGCATTACTAGACACTGGGGAAAAAATTTTACATCTTGCTTCGAGAATAAATCTTGATCTATATCCTCCAACTTATGTGGCGATTTGAACATTGTCAAACATAATATCAAATTGGTCAAGAATTTATGATCCAAAATCCGAATCACTAGCCCATGGCACATTTTGATAAGAAGACATTCCTTATCAGTCTTCATCTTTCATCGAACATCAATCCAAATAATCAATATTAGTCGCATCTAACACACCCTTCAAACGTCACATCAAATCATTCAAACAACTTTTGTTCCAAATCAAGCTTCATCAATCCTGATCAATTGAATCCAATCAATCCATAATCTTGGGATATCCTTCCTGATCATTGTGTTGATTAACACTATCCTTGCATTGTTGTGCATCCTCAACAATGTTATCATCATCAATCCTGATTAATCAATCCTTGCATTGTTGTGCATCCTCAACAATGTTATCATCATCGATCCTAATCAATCCAATCCTTGCATTGTTATGTACCCTCAACAATGTTATCATCATCATCAATCCATCAATTTGATCAGTCAACCTTAGCTTGGTTTTCAACAAAATCCCAAACAGAGCACTGATATCGTCACACATGTCCAATCAAAATTGTCAAAATCATGCAAAAATTCAAAAACATCAGAAAAGTAGAAAATCCAAAAACATTCAAAACATATCAAAAAGCCAAAAACACTCAAAAAAGTCAGAAAAACATGGAATCCGAACTACGTCGTCTCTGAGCTTAAATGTAGGCAAGGCTAATCTTTGATCAGCCTCTGAGACATCACAATCCAAAAACATCCAAAAAAACACAAAATCCAAAAAATATTCATAAAATATCAGAAAATCCCAAAACATTTGAAAAATTAAAAATCAAAACATTTGTAAAAATTTCAAAAACACCAAAAACAGCCTCAAAACATTTCAAAATGTCAAAAACATCCAAATATTTGAAAAAATCCATCCATATCATTTCTCTTTCACCCACGATAATCAATCATCCATAATAAACTAATCATCACCTTCATCCTTTGGCAAAACAAATAGAAACAATCATAGCAATTAGCAAAAGCAAGCTTCAATTGTAAAATCAAAAGAAAACAAAAAACCTTTAAAACAAAATCAAACTCTTGATCTTTTTCAGACATGTCAATCAACTTATCAAACCATCATCATCCTTTACAATGCATGTCCTAGGATATATCGTTCTGACAATGGGCATCATTTTGAATATCACCTTGGATTCTTATCCTATCAAAACACATCCATTTGGCTGAAGGTATTAAGAACATTGGCTTGTTTGTATACTTGATCTTTTCTTTTGATTTATCTTATTGTTCTCATTCCAAGGACCTCTCGATGATATCCAAATGAAGGATTTAGAGAGATAGGAATGGGGCAACAATCATTATCTTTTTGTCTACTGTGCTTGTTGGACGTTCTTGTAAAATAACTTGGTGAATACTTTCTTTGTTAAGTATGTCCTAGAAAGGTTTTCGTATGTCAAGTGTGAATAAGAATACTCCTATCTGTTTGTCGAGTCAAATTCCATCGCACTAGGTACAACTCCATCTTGGTTCTTTATACCTTAATGAATCATATCTACATGTGTAATCAAACATAAGGTAAGTAGCCCTTTTAAAATCCCAATCCTTGATAAGAAAATCTATCATCATCATCTATCATCATCATCATCATCTCTAATAAAGTCTCGACCAATCATGAGCTTGTTGGATCCTCTTGTCATCATCTAATTTCTTCCTTTTCACACTAAAATCATGTCATGAATTGTTAATCATCATCACCAGTGCATCCATCCTACATCCACAAACCATCAATATTCTACATATCATCTGACATGCATAATCATCATAATATATATCTGTTAGTCTAAGCATCTACATAAATCATATATTTGCATAATCATAGCATATCAGATCATTCATCTCATCCATCTCACATCATATCATCATTTAAGTTGTTTAAGATGATATAGATTTGTTATTCTAAGCATCTTAAAATCATCTCATTTGCATCATCATCCATAACCATCCATTTTGAACCTCTTTATTGTGATATCAACCCTCAAATCGAATCTTTTCACTTGATCTCTCGAGGGGGCAATGTACCAGTGTACTTCTTTCCGCTGGGGCATTCGAAAAATCAAAAAAAAAAATTGATTGCAGAAAGTTTATTCTTTGAACCAACACAACAAGTACATTGCTTCAAAGAGGGGGAAAATGTAGACAAGCAAAATTGGCATAATGCATTCAATTAGGTCATATTCATCCATTTAGCAAATAAATCAAGTTTATTTATCAATCTCCTAAAGTCATCAATTTAATTTAAATAAATCAAACTTGATCCTACCATCAACCTTTTAATTAAATAAACCAAACTTTATTTAATTGAAACCTCAAAATGCATATCCCATCCCCTTTTGATTTAAATAAATCCAAATATTCAAGTCAAATGGGTCAAAATCAACTAATCATCATTAAGTTAATCTAATCCTGATTAACCTAACCTAGCCACCCATCACATCCTCTAGCTTTTCCCACTTGCATAAATAAATCAATTTATTGATTTACTAAAATCTTTATTTTCCATCAACATGGCATCTTTGAGGAATATTCCCTAGAATTTGAATTCAAAAACAAGTGGACATGTACACCCAACAAAGCATTTATAAGGCCTTACATGTCTCTTACATGTCCCTTGCAAAGGTCAAACTAAGCATTAACTCTCAAATTTAAATTTGAAATCTCCCTCTCTTTGGCACATTGACCAAAATGTGCTCATTCCTCATCCTATCACAACTTGACAAGTGGCTTCATATCATTGGTCCAATCTTGATCCCACATTTCTCTTTCATAATCATTCTTTAAACTTGATAATCTTTAAATAGAGGCTTCATCCTTCAACAAATCCTCCACAATCTTATGCAAAGTCACTCTCTTAAACTGAGAACTAATTTTTCCACCATCATTATCATCTTCAAAGAAATTTCATCATTTAGCTTATTTATCAAGGATTGGGAAAGGGCTTCTTTCCATAGAAGCTCCAATCCAGTATGAGATATGATTTACTTCATGTTTTATTGTATGCTTTCAATTAGTTTATCTAATCCTTTTGTTGTTTTGATTGCATCATGAAGCATGTTGATAATTTGTTGTGTTTTTAAAGTGATAATCATGCTAATGTGTGTGTGTTAGTTTTAGCCATTTGCAGATTTTCACCATCCACATATCCAATTATCCTAAACCATAAACTCTAAAGTCTAAACCATAAACCCTAAAGCCATCATTTTTTCTTTAAAGGCTCTCAATGAAATTTGGTTGCCTTGGGAAACTTCACCAAATTTTATTCACTTGAGCCATGTCATTTTCTCCTAGAACCTCACTAGACGTAGATCCCCTTAAGCCATCCTCTCACCCTAAATTGTAATTCGATTTCTTAAGGGGATCAAAGAAGTTCTTAAAATTTGGTGATCAAAGTTTCCCAAGGCAACCAAATTTAACAATAATAAGATCCTGTAAGATTATAATATGAATGAGATATCATGATCTAGGTTGGTCAGTTTAAACAAGAGTAGATCTCAATCAACTATTCCAGAAGAAAATGTTCTTCACTAACTTGAAAGTTCATTAAATATTCCAAGGGGAACCAAAACTTTACCCTAAGTTTTGTAAACCCTAAACCCTAAACTCTAAAATTTGAACCCTAAACACTAAACCATTCATTTTGTCCTACCCAGCATCTGAAAGTGAAATTTGGTTGTCTTAGGAAAATCCACCATATTTCATTCCCTCATGCCATGTAATTTTGTCCTAGGATCTTACTACATGTACATCCCCTTAAGTTATCCAATTACCCTAAACCCTGAACTCTAAAGTCTAAACCCTAAACCCTAAAGCCATCATTTTTTGTTTAAAGGCTCTTAATGAAATTTTGTGGCCTTGGGAAACTTCACCAAATTTTATTCACTTGAGCCATGTCATTTTCTCCTAGGACCTCACTAGACGTAGATCCCCTTAAGCTATCCTGTCACCCTAAATTGTAATTCAATTTGTTAAGGGGATCAAAGAAGTTCTTAAAATTTGGTGATCAAAGTTTCCCAAGGCAACCAAATTTAACAATAATAACATCTTGAAAGATTATAATATGAATGAGATATCAGGATCTAGGTTGGTTAGTTGAAACAAGAGTAGATCTCAATCAACTATTCCATAAGAAAATGTTCTTCACTAACTTGCAAGTTCATTAAATATTCCAAGGGGCACCAAAACCTTACCCTAAGTTTTGTAAACCCTAAACCCTAAACTCTAAATTCTAAACCCTAAACACTAAACCATCCATTTTGTCCTACCCAGCATCTTAAAGTGAAATTTGGTTGTCTTAGGAAAATCCACCAAATTTCATTCCCTTATATCTTAAAGATCACATGGATCCATTCAATAATATTCACAATCCACCTCCATGCCATCCATCTCCAACACCTTCGCTTCCACCTCCACCCACTCCACCTTGTAACCCCCCACCTCCACCACCTGAAATCAATGGACATGCTTGTTTGCAAGCACAAATCAATGCCAATGTTACAACCATCCAAGATCAAATAAACATTATTCAAAATGAAGAATGTGTCACACCTCCTGTGAGGATGTTTGCATCTAGGATGCAAACCCTTGTTGATGTTGTTAGGGCTATGGATGGGATCGTAGATGAGCATTGGAAATGGATAGAGGAGAGGAGAACTCCCGATTTTGAAAAGGAAAACACAAAGAAATGAAGATCTATGCAGTAGAGAGCCACAATAGTTTATAAATTAAAACAATGATCTTAAATAGTTATGAATTTATAAATTTGGTGAACGGTGGATATTTTGTGTGATGAATTTATAAATTTGGTCCAAATGGATATTTTTAGTGACATGAATTTATGATTTTGGTTCTAGATGGATATTTTTAGTGACATGGATTTATGAATTTGGTGGAATTTATGAACTTATAATGAATAATATATAATAGTATATATTTTATGACTATCTACTAGATCATGATTTCTCCTATTGAAAAATTGTAATATATGTGTGTGTGTTAGACATAAAATGAGCTTTTGTGAATGATTCAAGTTTTTTGTTTATTATGTATGTGCATGTATTAAAAATCTTCATATATAGTTCTTAAATTTTGAAATTTCTATGTATGTACATAGTTTAGTTTAATGATTTGAACGCATGCAAATTATGCATCGTATTTTTTATTTTAAATGTACATGTACATACATTTAATTTTGAATTTTGTATGGACATGCTCTTGAGTTGAACAATCAATGTATATATATGTGCATTTCAATTAAATATATGATCTTAATGTATATGTTGCTTATCCTATTTCAATTAAATATATGATCTTAATATATGTATTAACATGGACTATTTTGTATGATTTAATGTAGGCGCACATTTATATCGAGCATGTCATGGATGATTTTAACATTGATGATATCATCAATCCACCGCCTCAGCCACAACCACATCCACCTCCCCCTCCACCTAATATGCCACATCCAACACCTATCACATCTGATGAGGCTCGCTTGAGAGCACGAATAAATGATCAAGTTGCATCCTTACAAAATCAAATCAATGCTATGTAGAGTCAAGCATTGATTCCTCCACATGTGAGATGTTTTGCATCTGCAGTGCAAAACGTTGTTGATGCCATCAGGATGATCGATTTTGATCTTGATAGGCATCAACGAGACAAAGAACAAATGAGAAAATTTTATTCTGATGGTCTCTCTTACAAACAAATATTAGACCTTAAAATAATGAAAGCCCATCTAGCCCCCTTCTTTCTTGACCCCATTACTCGACAACCCATTCCACCCAACAAATCTAGAATATCCATGAGGTGGTGCATACATCTACAGATGAGTGCACATTTTTGGGATCAATGGTATATGGTTTTTGATAGTCCCCCAAATGCTAATTGGGTGTGCCCATTGTATTTTTTGAGAAAACTATATGTAGAGTTTGTTTTGGGGAAAAATCCAAATTATTTTGATTTTAGATCATTTCAGGGTGTTGGTGGCGGCATGCGGGTAAACCCACAATAGTGGGTTACAATTTTTCAAATGAAGAAAAATTAGAAATGCTCATAAAAAAAATTAAAATGGTTTACCCCTTCTAATGAAGGGGGTTTGAATGAACCACCCCCTTCTAATGAACCCCCCTTCTAATGAACCCTCCCCCCTTCTAATGAACCCCCTTTTGTACCATATAAGGTGGGTTCGAATGAACCCCCCTTCTAATGAAGGGGGTTCATTCAAACCCCCTTCATTAGAAGGGGGGTTCTAACGAACCCCCCTTTTTTCACCTTCCCCTCCACCATTTCAAAATTTATGCATGTTTTTTGACTATCAAAGCTTGGGAAGGAGGTGCAAATGAAGTCAACTTAATAAACCAAGTTGGATGATTGTAGTGATCGAAAGATGCTTCCCAATAGCTATAAATTTAATATATTTTTTTTTTATTTTATATTTTATTTTTTAGTTTTACTGTACATAGGTTTTTCCCCGAACGTCAAGTTCTATGAAAAATCATTGTGGGAAAATAGTAAATTTGAGGAAAAGTAATTTGAAAAATATATATCCACTAGGTATTGATTTCCTTGTTCTAACAAAAGAAGAAAAATTGAATTTCAATACATACCAAAAAAGTTATGCGAGCCGAAGTGCACCTATATCTAAATTATAAATTTTTTGACTTTCAAACTTAATTAAAAGAAAAATATTCAGCAAAATGCTATGAAACAAAATGAAAGCTCTAGATACTTGTGTTACCAACCTAAATTCAAAATAATTAGAATTTTATCCTTTGTAGAAAAAAAGTTATGCGAGCTGAAGTACACACCACTTTTTAAAAATGTTGTTTACTATTAAAAACTAGTTTTCAAAGGAGACGCAAAAAAATTACAATTTAAGTTCAATTTTTTTTAAAAGAAATACATTTAAAATCTGCAAAAAAAACTGACAAATCACTAGTTTACATCATTTCCAAATTCCTAATAGTTTACCTAATATAAGTGTCAAAAAGTGAAGTTTCTCTAAAAATGTTGATTTCAATGTCAAGTTTGGCCAAAAAGTGTAACCGATTATTGTGGGATGACCCATGCCACAATAGAGATTATGGGCAAGGGTTGATCCCTGATGCCCCATGCATGAACAACCCCTTGTTGTTGATATCCATCCATCCATACACCCATCCAAGCATCCACCCATGGCATTCCATACATTGCTAGACACTGGGGGTAGATATTTATATCTTTCTTTGGCAATAAATATTGATCTATATCCTCCCACTTATGTGGTGATCTGAACATTTGAAAATGTGAAATCAAATTGATCAAAGCATTTGTGAGCAAAAATTCAAATCACTAGCCCATGGTATATTTTGATGAGAAGACATTCCTTATCAAGCTTCATCTTTCATCAAGCATCAATCCAAACAACCAATATCAGTTGCATCTAACGTTGCTTCAACATCGCATCAAATCATCCAAAACAATTTTTTTTACAAAATCAAGCTTCAAAATATTGATCAATCAAATCCAATCAATCACTCATCATCTCGGGATATCCATCCTAATCCTTGTGTTGCTTAACACTATCCTTGCATTGTTGTGTATCCTCAATAATGTTATCATCATCAATCCATCAATCTGATCAATCAACCTCAGCTTGTTTTTCAACAAAATCCTAAACAAAGCAATGATATCATCACATATCCAAATTTTCAAAATCATGCAAAAATCCAAAAACATCAGAAAATCAAAAATCTAAAAATAGGTCAAAAAAGTTTGAAAAGCATCAAAAACACTAGATCTGAACTACGTCATCTCTACGCTTAAACATAAGCAAGGATAATCTTTCATTAGCCCCCAAGACACAAAATCCAAAAACATTCATAAAATCTCATAAAATCAAAACATTTGCAAAATCTCAAAAAATACCAAAAAATAGCCTCAAAATATTTCAGAAACATCCAAATATTTGAAAAAATCCATCCGTCCCATTTCACTTTCACCCGCAATAATCTCATCCATAATAAAATAATCATCACCTTCATCCTTTGGTAATAGAAATAGAAACAAGTACAACAATCAAAAAAAGCAAGCTTGAAATGTAAAATCAAAAGCAAACTTCAAACTTTTAAATGAAAAATAAAACTCTTGATCATTTTCAAACATGTCAATTGACTTTATATCAATAGCTTATCAAACAACTCATTAAACCATCATCATCCTATACAATGCATGTCCTAGGATATATCATTTCGACAATGGGCATCATTTTGGATATCACTTTGGATTCATATCCTAAACAAAACATGTCCCCTTGGCTAACAGTATGAAGAACATTGACTTGTTTGTTTACTTGATCTTTTCTTTTGATTTATCTTATTGCACTCAATCCAATGACCTCTTGATGATGTCTAATCAAAATGATTTAGAGAGAAAGGAATGGGGCAACGATCATTATCTTTTGTCTGTTGTGCTTGTTGGACATTCTTGTAAAATAACCTCGGTGAATACTTGCTTTGTTACGTGCATCCTAGCAAGGTTTCCATATGCCAGGTGTGAACAATAATACTCCTATCTATTTGTCGAGTCAAATTCCACCACACTAGCTGCAACGCCATCCTGGTCGTCTATACCTTGATACATCGTATCTATGTGTGTTATCAAACAATAAGGTAATTGGCCCTTTGAAAATCCCAACTCTTAGCAAGAGAACATCATCATCATCCATCATCATCTCCAATAAGGTCTTCTTAGATCATGGACTTGTTGGATCCTCTCTTCCATCCATCTTATCTTCTATCTTTACTAACATTTCTACCCAAATTTGTGTGATATCTCAAAATATACATGAGGCTACCCATGGCCAATGACTATTTATACATCATCAAAATTGTCTACATCAAATATTTGATCTTTCTAAAGAATTATCTTTCGTCCTCTAATCAGTAGAACCACTCCTCTCATATTTTATCATTATCTCGATCGAAAATTATCATTTCCACTTGATCTCTCGAGGGGACAGTATACTAGCGTAATTCTTCTCGCTAGAGCAATAGTGGGGCATCCAAAAAATCAAAGAATTTTTTACTTTTGATCATGGCAAGGTTATTCTTTGAACCAATGCAATAAGTATGTTGCTTCAAAGAGGGGAAAAATGTAGACACATAAAATATACTAATTGATATCACACATCTGATCTTAAACTACTAACACTTCTTCATCCTGAATCATCCCCTTTTCTAAACATTTAATTGAATAACTTTTATTTGATTAAATTCATCACATTTCATCAATTTTATCTTGTTAAGTCATTGTCTCTCGTTAATTAAATAAACCATTTTATTTAATTAATTTCTAAATCTTTGTTTTAATTAAATAATTCTATTTATTTAATTAAATCTCTATAGTTCCTCTATTAAATTAAATAAATCAAACATTTATCTAATATAATCAAACATCACCCCCTTTGGTTAAATAAATCAAAATATTTATTTAACTAGGTCTTAATCATTTTCATCTCTTTTTGATTTATTTCAACTGATAAATATAAATCAATCACCTAATCTCCTCTTAAATTGAACAAAACCTTGTTAGTTTAATCTAATTTCATGTCACATCCTCTAGCTTTTCCCACTTGCACAATAAAACAATTTATTTGATTTATTAAATTCTTCTATTTCATTCAAAAAGGCATCAAATGATGGAATATTCTTCAAATTCAAAAAGTCCCTCCAAAAGGACTTGTCCCTTCCAACAAGGCATTCAATGCCTCTTACATGTCCTTTCCTTGAGCCAAGTGTCATTTAACTCTCTTCTTTCATCCCCCCCTAAACATGTCACTTCTTCAAATTCAAATTTCAAACTTACACATTGATCAAAATGTGCTCAACCTTCATCCTCTCACATGTTGACAAGTGGCATCATGTCATTGGTTTACCTTTTATCCCACATTCATCCTATCTTTCAATCTTCAACTCTTTCTTTCTATAATAGAGAGGTCATCCTTCATTTTCATCATCCACAACTTGAGTAAACTTACTATACTCAAATCCATAGCAACTTTCATCCAATTTCATCCAATCTTAGCTAGGTTATGCAAATTTTTATCTTGGAGCACATTGGAGGTCTTCATCAAGTGGATTAATCTTCATCATCAATCATTTTCATCACATAATTCGAGTTGGGAAAGGGCCATTTTTCACATCAAATTGGCACCAACTCCCTCAGGAGATTAAGAGTTTGCTTTGTCTTAGGATAGGATTTAATATCTTAAGCTTTAAGTTTGTTGTGTTCTTCATTTACTTCATTTTATCTTACATTTAAATGGATTTCTTGAGGAATCTCTATTCTAACTTGCATTTGATCTTATTAATTTTTTCATTTGTTATGTTCTTCCAGATATAGGATATTGGTTCACAGCTTCGTTGTCTACCATCATTCTATCTAATTCCCACTATCCATTTATTTGTCGCTCTATTTTGCATGACATCCATAATAATCCTTTGATGTCATTTCCATAACTTGGAACAACTGATATTATGTGTATTTTATGCTTTCATATCTATCTGCCATAACACCTATCCGACAAAACCCCTAATAAATTGGTCTAATACCCAATTGGGACCAAATACTTGACCTATGTCATCATTGGATCATACACTTCTTGTTGGAGGTTACTATATCAAAAAGAAAAAATAAAATATTCCCCAAAAAGCCAAAAAAAATCATAAAACCTAAAAAATCCAAAAAACATCAAAACATGTCACAAACACAAAAACATCGAAATAACTTTCAAAAATCTAAAAAATAGACTCATTCATGTCAATCCAAGTCTAGTCAATGTATGATGCCTTTGCATGTATAATGTAGGCAAGGTCGTCTGTCAATGAGTCATTAAGGCACTAAGTTAGTTCTTTAGGGTTTGTCGAGTAAAATTCAAATCACGATTCGGTCCTTTGTTAATAAACCAAGGTTAAGTCATGTCGACTATGAGGTCTCTATGTATTATTACATAGGGAAGGCCATCTGTCGATGAGCCCTCGAAGCCTCCTAGGTTGGTCCTTTAGGGTTTGTCGATTTAGTCACAATAAATCACACATTGTCAACTCAGACACAAACAGTCATTAAAATGTTAGACAAGTCACAAATCAACAAGACAAACAAGCCAAAAAAAATTCAAGTCAACTAAGTCAATTATCAAAATAGTCAGCAACACCAAACCAACCTCAAATGGTAAAATAGTCAATTACTTATCTCATATAGGATGTGTCTTTCCTGCAAATAAAACATTATCATTATTTTGTCATTTTCCTTAAATAGGTGGTCACATGATTGAAACCAGACTTGCAATCTTATATGACATGTTTCCTCTCCTGAAACTAGGCCTTGTCAAACAATCAACCCATGAATCACCTAGTTAATTAAACATCATAAAACAATTGTTAGCAAACGCTCTGAATGGCTATTGACTTTGTTGGGCTAATTTTTCTTATCCTTTTTATTTGTCTTTTGAGTTGTGTTACTACCTAACTCGAGGATGTCCTATGAAGTATTTAGAGAAGCGGTGATGTCTCATGACTCATATTTTCTTTAACTATTGTGTGCGGATTGTCTTGGCAAGAAGATTGGGGAAACTTTTCCCTTAGTATGAGTCAAGACATTCCTTGTCTACGACTATCTATTTTGCAAGTGGGTGACCTTGCACACCCTGGTCTATATTATGCCTTGGTTTTTGTTGTTCATTTGTCACATTTTATGACACAATGATGATTAATACAAAGCCTTGCATAGTAAAATATACATATTTAAGTTGTCTCCACTCACGCCATGCTAACATTTTCCTCTCACTAACATTTCTCTTCATTAATCCTTGAATTCATCCATTATCAAATTGATATATCAAAACAATTTCCAATTTAAAAAAAAAATCAAAAAATTTACAAAATTGTTTTGAGGGGGCATAGGTCCACCCTGCTTAAATTGGGGCATGTCTTGACCAATTTTCTTTGACACAATGCAGTTAGCTACATTGTATCAAAGAAGGGAAAAATGAAGACACTAAAAATTATCCTAGACTTGGGAACTTTATTTTCTTCATCAAATCCCCCTTTTGCTCCCAATAATTAAATAATTTTAATTATTTAATTAATTCATTTCTATCTTTATATTTCCTCTTTTGACAAATTAAATAAATTTTATTTATTTAATTATTTATCACTTTTTACTATAATTAAATAATTATTTTAATTTTTTAATTATTCACTAACCTTTTCTTATTAAATTAAATAAATTTTATTTATTTAATTGCTTACTAATTTGCCATTTCCTTCCAACTTTTGAATTAAATTATTATTTAATAAAAAAATAAACTTCTCACATGTCTTCTATAATTAAATAATATCTCTATTATTTAATTATTCATTTTTCTCTCAAAATAAATAATTTTATAATTATTTGAATTCCTCTAGCAACCTCTTTTTTTTTCCATTCTCATTATCCGTGTCAAATTTATCTCCTCTTCTCTCAATTAATTTTTTCCCTATTAAAATAAATAATTTAATAATTAATCTAATTCGTCCACCAACCTCTCTTTTTGTGCCATTCTCATTATCCGTGTCAATCCTATATCATCTTATCTCAATTAATTTCAACCCTTGATTGAATTATTTTATAATTCAATCTTAACCATTTATTCTTATCTTTGCCCTAATTTTTCTCTAACCCTACTCAATACTACAACTTTTATTCTTGGCCATTGATTGACATATCTTATTGACATTAAATCTCAACCCTTCATTTACTTTTTTCTTCTCTATAAAAGACCCTTTTCATTTTCATACATCTAGTCAACGTTTAAGTACATGTTGTTAGTGAGACAACTATCTTCAATATTTTGCTAGTCATTGTTATTAGGCTAGTAGTGCATACTCAAATATGAGGGTATCAAGCAAAGTCAAGAAAAATGGAAAAGTGAAATGGAGGTCAAGTAACCATGGCATAAGTCATATTTACTATGGATTTTTGTTTTCTTATGTGTTGGATTGTGCTCTATTATTGGTTTAGGGCTTCATAGATTTAATTTTGATGATTTTTTACATTAACTTGAATTTTACCCTAGATTACAATCTTCTATGTTATTTAATTTTAATAATTTGTTGTCTTTAGATAATATTGAAATTCATTTAAAAGATTCTTTCTAATGATTGAGTTAAATTACAAGACAGTCATTTCACAAAACAATCAAGCTTGATGATAGATCAATGAATGTGATTCAAAAGCTATATTACCAACTCATGAATTCATTAAGACTGTTCATATTAATTGTACAACTTGAGTCTAGTTTAAGGAAATCAATCTAGTTTAGGGCAATCAATCTGCTTATATAGAAATATATTTTGCACCTCGTGAAAGCCCTGCACAATCAAAGAAGTTGGATGAAAAAGATTTTTGTGGAGGTAAATAATAGAATCTCTTTAACAATTTTTATAAAACCTATCTATAGGAAGAAGAGAACCTAAACTGCTACTCTTTCATCATCATTGAGATTATAATCATTTCTTTGTGAACCTCAAGATTGGTCTTGTTACTACCTTGAGGGCTATGAGGAGGAGATTGGTCTTGTTACTACCTTGAGGGCTATAGCTTCCTCCTCAGCTGAATCTAGGTGTGATATTTTCTTATATTCCATTTCATTATATTCCTAATCTTATATAAACTAGCACTTGCACCCAGAGGAGGTGCAAGTAATACACTGATATTTTCTTATATTCCTAATCTTATATAAACTAGCACTTGCACTAGGAGGAGATGCAAGGAATAAGCTGATAGAATTATATAGGTACTTGGAAATTTGAAGTTTTTTTAATTTTGAAGCAGAGTTAAAATGATAAAAAAGACATAAATTGAATCATCATTGCAATTTGGAGAAACAACTCTTTGTAAATGGATAGAGGAATTACACATGATGAAAATGACTTCTTTGAATACTTTATATTTTATGGTTGTAGTGGTAAATTACCCTATGAAATAAACAAAGTTGAGCTTGAGCTTTATTCACATGCTATAAATAACTTCTTTGAGCACAAGACACTCTACTACTCAATTTTGTCAGCTACATTGAAATCATGTTTATACCACTGAATTGTCAATTGTTCAATTTTACCATAAGAAAATGGTAGAAATCAAATCTTTACAATGAGAATATTGTGAAATTTTATGATGAAAGAACATAATAATAATAAAAAGATGAAAACAAACTTCATGGAGGGCTTCTTCTAAAATGAAACAGAGTTAAAATGATAAAAAAATGATTAAAGGGGAACACAAATTTGGGCAAGAGATTAGCTAGATGTCTACATTGAAATTGCTTAGTGGGCAAGAGTACCACGAAAGACCTCAATGAGAATGTAACCTGTAACCCATCCAATGAATGCCTTCATCCCAAGGTTATCTCCATTTATTCTACCAGCCACTCTTATAAACTACAATCGAATTTTTTCTTTAATTTTCCCTTAGGGATTTTACTTTAGAGGAGTTTTGGGTTGAAGACCATAGTTTAAATTCCAACAAGCATAGATGAAGGAAGAAAGAAGGCCTGGAACATTCATGGGAGAATAATAGTATTGTGCCTATTTGAATTCATAATTGAAAATATCTCAACAAGCTAAGAAAACTGAGAAGTGACTGAAAACGTGGATCCACTATGTGTTACAAGAGCACAGGGCATGTG
The DNA here is from genome assembly GCA_007258455.2 of Sequoia sempervirens. Taxonomy (NCBI): domain Eukaryota; kingdom Viridiplantae; phylum Streptophyta; class Pinopsida; order Cupressales; family Cupressaceae; genus Sequoia; species Sequoia sempervirens. The sequence goes on along the minus strand of VDFB02075321.1, from coordinate 46,474,062 downwards.
GGGTCATGGATTGTTAAAAGACAGATAAAGTGGGTCCACATCTCTTTCAAATATGCATATAAATAAACCTCAATACTGTTATAGGGGAGAGGACCCAGTAGTGGAGCGTGTTCCAATAGTTGTGAATGTTTTTGTTAATATAATGCCCAATAGTTGTTTATATAATGTCAATAGTTGTTTATATAATGCCAATAGTTGTGACTTTACTACTCATAATTAAACAAAATGTATTCTTTTGATCTAAAAAGCAACCAATCACGTGATGCCACATCAGCGCTCAACTACTGGTGATGTGAATGCACAAGTATTGGTAAGGGGTCTAGACGGTGCCCTTTTTGACACCTTGACAAAAAGCATGCTGATGTGGCATCATATTTGATGATGTGGCCCCGAAACTTTTGTTATAAGCAGGGGACTTGCCAAGTAAGCTGCTGTAAAAAAATTGGAGTGATTTGAAATTTCCAAGTAGGATTTTGAGGGACGCGAAGTTAGGTGCACAACTACTGGGTCCTCTCCCCTACTTCATTTTATCGATTTCAATACAGATATGGCGCTAGAGAAAGATGTCGTCAAATGTCCATCATGCTAAAAAGGAAGGCAAAACAAAGTAGAGTTGTGCTGCCCAAGAAAAAGCAAAGGAAATGTAGCGGCATCTATTTGTTCATTCTCTTTTGATTTGCAGATCCTTCCATATGTTATAGAGAAGTAGAGGCAAATCGCAATGAAAGCTTGACGTTTCTCTGCTAGAGGAAATGAGAATGCCAAAGTACCCTCCATTGCCTGCAAAGATAAGGTTCCATTGGTAAATCAGAGATCCATCACCCATACAAGCAGCATAGGATGTAAAGCAGTTAGAAAAAATAAACAAAACTTCTCCTCCAGAAGGTAATAGACTATTTTCTTCTGAAAAAAGATCTAAGAGTATGTTACCATACCAACTGGCCAGCCAAATTACAAAATACAAAGCTTCTAACAAGACACCACTGAACGAAATTTGTGTAGACAGTCATCCTGATTTAAAAAGCTTTGAAAACCAATTATTTCGTGTCAGAGAGTTATTTGAAATGTAATAAGAATCTGACATCTATTGGGTAGGGTATCAAGAGGATCGCATCACATATAATCTTCATAAACCTGTTTCATGTAACTGGGATTCATTGGAAATAACAATGTGTAATCCTTTCGGTTCTGTTTCAGTACGATGAGATTATGCATAGGTTTGAGTAAAGATAATCAAAATTCTCTGCTAAAACACTTGTGTTTGTGGTGAGATGAACATTTATTGTAGGACATTTATATTTAGTATAAATATGCTCCTCTCATCTTATTCCTGTAGCAAGAGACCCTTCTAATCCACCATATTAAAAGGAGAAACGAGAACAATAAAAGATCATTTTTAGAATATGTTCATTTTAGAAACAATCAATATTCACAAATGAATTGTACTTTCCAAAATATTAACTTAAAATTATTTTTTCTATCGGCGTGATCCTTACACCTCCTTCTAGTGTAAGAGCTAGTATGTATGAGCATTTAATGCATATCTTTAGTTGAAGAGTGTCATTCACTAATTACATGCCTTTGGTCAGTGGCCCTTCTCTCTATTTATTTGCGCTCGTTGCTCTCATCTTATGTAGCTTGAGCAGTTTATATGTGTTTGTTGATGTGCTACATAGCGTGCAAAGCTTTCCCAATGCACCGTCGGACAATGGCTCGAAAGGAATTCTCAGGAAACTGTATTTTCTTTCTCCTCCTTACTTTCCATATCTCCTCCTCCTCAGGTTAGTTCAACTTCTCCTCCTCCTTTACAGTATTTTTTTTGTTCAAGAAGTATTGAGAAGATGCTGCTTTTACTTGAAGTATAAGTTGCTGGTTCTGGTATGTGCACGAGTACAAGTTCAGGGTACGTGAACAATACTATGGCAGATTTTTTACAATTAATGTAGTGCTTTTGATATTTGATGTGCTATTTGGATTCTGTAGCAGATGGTGCTTGTCAGAATGATACCATGGTTTTTGATACTCAATCATTATATTTACTGATACCTTAAATAATATTTTACATTTTCAGCCAAAAGCCTTGCCATCTTTTTAGGGGCATCAACACTTGTTATGTTCTAGAAAGTGCTCTGCATTTCTTAAATTAGTTTAGATTAGTAAGAGCTAATTTTATGTCAGACAAAAAGGGAAAAATCCCTCAATATTTGGCAACATCCTTTAGATGTTCAAATATGTTCTATTAATTGGATGGATGTTCTTCTCTTCTATTAAAAACTGGTTGAGGAGAGTTAAAAGAAATAAAGAGAAAAATTAAAAAAACATGTACTTTGGAGATCTTTGCATAAAAAGTTACAATATGTTCTGTAGTGGATAATTTTCTATCAAATCCAAAAGTGGTACAAAAGGAGAGTGAACAATATTTTCTTCAGCTCCATTAGTTGTGATAGTATTTGAAAACTTACATGCCATTTTTTATTTTAAAAGATCAATCTGAGACATTTGAAGTTAAAATAGTCAACAAAGCACTTGGCATTTCCCCAAAACCCTGATAAGTTATATCCTATTATTGGAAGAAGATCATCCATCCTCATCGTCATCTGTAGAATTTTCTTCAGGATTACATGATATTAAAACACACTAGGGAAACAAATCTGATATAAAAGGAAGAAAAATACACTGCAAAGGAGAATGTTCTTCATTGATAAGAATCTCCATCTCAATAAATACTGAAATAAATTCTCAATTCTTCATATGGAAATTATAAAGCTTAGCTTCCAAATACACAATTATTCTAATCTTGAAACCAGGAAGACAATGCTTGTAATCTTCAGAAATATAGTATGGTATAAATGTTATAATTAGTAGGGTAAAGATACTAAAACAAAAAGGTAAACAACATCATTTAGGTCACAGAAAAGACAGCACGCCTCCTGGCCGTATGGGCCCCCCTTGTGAGAACAATAGGAATTTTCAATTTAACTTATATAACTCAGATTTGAATTCGGGGATACAAACTTTATAAACTAAGCATTAAATTTTTTTCAAACTTTTAACTGTAGAAAACCCTAATGTATAGAAAAATGATCATGTGAACAACTGAAAATCTCAACTGAGGATTTGAGGAATTTAGCATCAACATGTTTTGATATATTTTTAATGATAGCAACCTCCATAGTTTATTGTTGTAATCAAGTCACACACTTAAAATCAATTATATTTTTCATACTTCACAAATTCAATATCACAAAATTTTAAAAGCGTGGTTTTAATTTCAGCAAATAGGAAATGCAATGCTTAAAATCAGGGATCCAAAATTATATCTTATCATTTTGGACAGAAATGAAGCGTGCCTACACTTGAAAAGACTATCACATCAACCACAGGGAGACTGTCATGCTCAACAATTGTATTATTCGTTATTCCTGAACTCCAGTTAAAAAGCAATACGGAGCATTCAACGTACCTTGAGATATCGAATTAAGAAATCAATCGTTCTTTCGTTCCTGCTGCTTCTGTTGCTTCCGTGCATTCAAATTGCAGGCAGAACGGTGGTCAATGGACGCGTTTAAATTGCAGGCAGAACGGTCGTTATAATCGTAGGCGGTGATCAACTTCATAGTATCAACGTAGGAGGACTCTTACACGGAAACTAACTATAATTTCCTATACGCACACGTCATAGATTTTGATAGATAAATAAAGACTAAAATTGCTGAGGCGCATGAACAATAAGCCAAAACCCTCGCATCATATAAATTTCCGCCTTAATAAGCTTAGCAGTATCAAGATACTGGAACGAAGTTAAGGTGTATTTGTCAGTCAGGGTTAGTTTTACTTTTTTCAACCTAAACTGGAGTTTAACTCTTAGTATTTTATTTTATTTTTATTTTTTCTGTAAGCTTTCTAATACTAGGGTTTCAGTCAGAAGCTAAATGATCATATTATTCCTCTATGATCAAAGTAATTTAAAACAATTTGTAAAACACATCTAACATTCTATCATCCCGTATCAATTCTTAAAGGGGATCTTAACAAATGATTTAGATTATTCATATTTGGAAAACTGAAACAATATGTCCTTAAAAATGTCATATATAGAAACTTGCGCTACATAATATCAAAATGTAGCTTATTTTGAAGAATAAGAAAAATACATTTTGATATTTAAAATGTCTTTGCTGTTAAAATTATCACTGCATAAAAGAGAAGCCATTATTTCAAAAATGTCAACATCCTCCCTTATCCGGGTGTAAGGGAAACAACTCTAATGTTATATGAGATGGATCTTCTGATAAAAAAAAAGCCGCTATTCTCTCCTTCTACCTGCATATTAATATATGATGTTCAGAAATCTACCACAATCTTATTCATAAAACATAGAATTTGCAAGAAAAGACAGAATATTTAGGAACGTCAGAAGGCCATTTTGGCGATAGAAATAGTGAAGGCCGCTGGGAGGCTGAAATACAGTCTTTTATGGTTAGAACTGAAAATAAAGAAAACAACAAACACATAAAAACCTAGCCGGCCATGCAGCAAACACTACTTACTTGTGTTATTCAGTCATTCTCTCCTCTCATTTTGAAACCAATAGAACACATTCCTGCAATCCACTGCGCCGTAAGCTTTCAGCTGAGCAGTAATGTCGTTATCTCCTCTCATTTTGAAACCAATAGAACACATTGCTGCAATCCACTGCGCCCTAAGCTTTCAGCTGAGCAGTAATGTCTGTTTATTTGGTGAAAGGAGGGTTTTCTGGAAAAATGGAATCCAGTATTTTCTTTTGGTCATAAGTTGCCCTCCATATTTTGCGAACACGTCTATTGCTTGTGCTCTCCGCAATATTAGCAGATCTAGAATATGAAGAAAACAAAAATAATAAAATATTTACTAGAATAAACATCATCATCCCAAAAGGGAAAACTAGATTCTTTTAATAAAATATCCGTTTACCCTGAGCAGATCTTCGATCCAATTATGCTCTTAGGGAACTCTTGTAAGTTTTGAATTTCAATAATTGGATCGAAGATATGCTCAAGATAAGCGAATATTTTATTAAGAAAATCTAGTTTTCCCTTTTGGAATGATAATGTTTATTCTAGTAGAATATTTTTTATTTTTGTTTTCTTCAGATTCTAGATCTGCTAATGTTGGGGACAGCACAAGCAATAGAAATATGGATGGCAACTTAAAGAGAATATTGGATTCCATGTTCATGAGTGGAACTAGAAAACCCTCCTTTCACCATATAAACGACATTACTGCTCAGCTTAAAGCTTACGGCGCAGTGGATTGCAGGAATGTGTTCTATTAGTTTCAAAATGAGAGGAGAGAGTGACTGAATAACAAATTAAGTAGTGTTTACTGCATGGCCAGCTACGGTTTCATGTGTTTGTTGTTTTCTTTGTTTTTAGTTCTAACCCTAAAAAACTGTGTATTTCAATCTCCCAGCGGCCTTCACTATTTGTATAGCCAAAATGGCCTTCTCTATTTGTATAGCCAAAATGGCCTTCTGACGGTTCTAAATATTCTGTCTTTTCTTGCAAACTCTGTGTTTTATGAATAAGATTGTGGTAGATTTATGAACATTATATATTAATATGCAGGTAGAAGGAGAGAATAGGGGCGCTGTTGGGAATTCATCTGTAGATCCGTCTCATATAACAACATTAGAGTTGTTTCCCATACACCCCGATAAGGGAGGATGTTGACATGCTTGAAATAATGGCTCTTCTTTTATGCAGTGATAATTTTAACTGCAGGACATTGTAAATATGTAAATGTATTTTTCGCAGGTTTCTATATAGGACATTTTTAAGGATGTATTGTTTCAGTTTTCCAAATATGAATAATCTCAAACATTTGTTAAGATCCCCTTTAAGAATTGATACGGGATGATAGAATGCGAGATGTGTTTTATAAATTGTTTTAAATTAATTTGATCATAGAGGAATAATATGCTCATTTAGCTTCTGACTCTAGTATTAGAAAGCTTACAGAAAAAATAAAAATACTAACAGTTAAACTCCAATTTAGGTTGAAAAAGTAAAATTAACCCTGACTGATAAATACACCCCAAGTTAAACTCCAGTTTAGGTTGAAAAAGTAAAATTAACCCTGACTGATAAATACACCCCAACTTCGTTCCAATATCTTGATACTGCTTAGCTTACTAAGGCGGAAATTTATATGATGCGAGGGTTTTGGCTTATTGTTCATGCCAGGCCTGGAATTTGACGGCCACCCTTGCCTGTCATATGAAAATTTTGTGACGGTTTGTTCATTTAAATACCTGTCATTTTACGTTTTATGAAAAAATTTAACTGTCAAAAAAATATTTAAAGTACCTAAAAAATCAATATATTAGTAATCTATGAAATATTATTTTATAAAATAATTATGTTAGAAAATTTAGAAATTTTAGAAACTATGCATGCACTCAATTAGTAAATCCAATTGCATGTAATAAATTTTATTGATAATTAAATAATTATATATATGTAATTTACATTTTGACAATGTATAGAGTATTAGATTAAGAATAATTATATTGCACAATATGATTGTTTTTTCCATATATTTATTCTCTAATTTGTAAAATTGTATTACTATTTTGACTATAAATTAATTTATTGATTTCATATGTGTAAATATCATAAAAACACATTTAAATATCAATTTCAAACTTACCAATAAATTGTTAAATAAAATTAAAATTTAATTTTTGAATTGATCTATCTAAAAACACATTTAAATATCAATTTCTAATCAAATCTAGCAAGAAATAATTATATAAAATTAAAAATAGTTCAATCCACAAATTGATCTATCTAAAATCATATTTAAAATCTATCCAAAAATAATTATATAAAACTAAAAATAGTTTAATCCTTATTCCACTCATTATCTAAAATTTTAACATGCTCACCAATAAAACACAACTACTCCTTGAAAAAAATCAAAGTTGAATCATCTGTAAAATAAATGTTGTTGAAAAAACAATGCTATAAAGTAAAATTAGCTTAATCTTAAATTCATCTATCTAAAAACATAAATTATTTGTAAAAGGAAAACAAAATTTCAACATGCTTACCAATAAAACCAAATGCTCTATTGAAGAAAATCAAAGCTAAGAGTCACTGTACAGAAATTGCTATAAAATAAATGTTGTTGAAAAAACAATGCTATAAAATAAATGCTTTGAAAATACAATGAAAATTTGTGCTATGTTGTTATTCATATATATATTAAAAAGCTGTAAAATTAGAAATAAATCTAAAATCTAAAATTTATTGTTAATTGTAACAAGAAGTTTCTAAATTATGTAGAAAATAAATCTTGTTAAAATATTCAAAAAGTTAAAAATCAATTATATTCTATTTTGAAAAGATTTTGAATTAATATATATGTTTATAATAAATATTATAAATCATATATATTAATATAAAGCAATATAACTATTAGTAAAAATGTCAAAATCTTTAAAAAATTAGAAAGAACTATATTTAATCTTAAAAAGATTATATTCTCAATAGATTTTGAATTAATAAATATATTTATAATAAATCACATATATATTAATATAAAGTGAAATTAGAAAGAATTATTCCAATTTCCAATTATAAAATAAATTATATTTTTATCATAAACATTATTTTATATATATATAGATGCTTACAATAAATTTTTACGGTTTAATAATAATTTGAAGTGTCATATTTACGGTTATATAAAAATATAGCAAGTCAAATGATATGGTCTAATAATTTTTTAGGTTGTAATATAGGGTCCAAAATGCTAAAAACGGTCAAATAGACCATCAAATTCCAAGCCTGCTTCATGCGCCTCGGCGATTTTAGTCTTAATTTATCTATATAAGATTAGGAATATAATGAAATGGAATATAAGAAAATAACACTCCTAGATTCAGCTTAGGAGGCAGCTGTAGTCCTCAAGGTAGTAACAAGACCAGTCTTGAGGTTCACAAAGAAATGATTATAAGCTCAATCATGAGATGGGCCAACGGGTAGATTTAACATTCAATAACACGTAAGAGGAACAAGATTCATTATAGAAAAGGAAGATATTGGACAAGAAAATGAGCCAAAGAGGTTGACGTGGGCACTTCATCTAAGGATAAATGAACTCTCCAAAATAAAATAATATATTAATAAATATTAATTAAATAAACAAATTATATGTAGCTAGTATAAGTTTTTCAACAACCAAATATGACTACAATAATGTGTATATGGATTAAGGAAATAAAATATTTCATTTTTAGTCATGGGCCTTATATTTGTTTATCTAATTTTTAGTCATGGGTCTAAATGTAATAAATATAAGCTCTTAATTTTTGGTAGCTAGAACAACATGCACATTAGTTTAATAAATATAACCTCTCAATTTTTAGAAACAATATGTTTAATACTAAAAATAAAATTGTAAGTGATAATTATTGTTATAAAAATGCAATAAATATATCCAAATTAACTTCAAATTAATATAAAGGTTTCATAACAACACACATAAATTTTTATAATATAAGAAAAAAACTTCCAGAATAATTACCTTGCTATTATCATAATTTTTTTAAAATATTACAAAAAAATAAAAATAAACATCTAAATGTTTTATAATGGTTAAAGCTAATCAACTATATAATTTATATATTATATTATCTCATAAAATAAATATATAATCAAAACCATTTATGTATAAAATGGACTTTATATACGGACTTTATATAACAATAATGTGAAAAGTCATTATATTTTTGTGTGAAGTTCTAACCCTAAGAAAAATAATCATTTATATTACATTAAAGACCAATCTTATGTCTTACTTCCAATATTTTATTAATGACATACAAGTCTTAGGAAGAGATTCTATTAGAAGGCGAATTTAATATTTTCATTTTTTAAGTAGTAAAAGTGCTCCTATATTTAATTTGGTTAACTAGGATTATATCCTTTTAACTTGACTCAACATTTAAACATAAACCAACTAGGGTTTGATGATTGAATTGATGTCACACGGGAGAGATAACCTCATAGGGTTTATGTTGTATTGAGTTGTGATAATAATAAATTTGATGTGTAATTTATCAAGCCTATTTGACATGTAACCCTAGATCTAAAACTATAATTTAGTACACAAACAAAAATGAAAAGTTACAAAACTGGCCTAGGTGTGAGAAATGGCAACAATGAGGAATCTACAATGTGAATTTGAGCTTGAATTGGTTGGTCTACGATGTGATGTGCCCTAAACTCCTTTTCTAAATTTACAAGATTCAAAATTTGGATTAAGGTCTACACTTTTTTCTAAGATTGTCACCTCCTAAAACCTATGGATCTAACTTACACACATCAAAAGAAAGGGAAATAGTATGTTTTATAGGGGATTGCTCAAGAGGACATGCCCTAGGTCACTCAAAGGCTAAAAAAATAATAATTGACCAAAATTGATAAATGATAAATGATAATGTTAGCTTGATATGAAAGCACTCGACAAAGAGATGCACTAAAAAAGTTGATTGATGGATGCCTTGATTGCTTGATAGACCAAAAAAATTTTAAGTCACATAAACAATAGATTGTTGAAGCTAACATATAAATGATAACTTCTCCATAATTGTGTTCAAATTGATCCCCCTCTCTAAAAATGATTTCTAATGTTCCAAATGATAGGAAAACATGTTTATATATGAATTTAAATTAATTTTTTTGGTAGAGGTTGACTTAGGATCATTTTAAAATAATAAAAGGTTACCAATCAAAATTTCAAATATTCACAATTTTTTTTTTTGTTTAAGGTGCCACACACCCATGGTTGTTGCTTTTTGGAAAAAAATGTTGGGATAATAATAATTTTGCAGTGTAGAAAAATGTATCCCTTTATATTTTAACACTTTTTTGGGCCCTCCCTATTAAAACATGACTTCATTATGTTGTAATTGGCCCTATTTTTTATCCACAAGCTTGATGAAATATATTTTCCAAAGGAAAATCCTTACATTTAACAAATGACAAATCATAATTTAATGTTTTGGGTTATGTGTTCTAGATCTAGTGATCTGGAACTGATACGCCACCTTGGTTGTATGCATCCCACCTAGGTTTTGGGACCTAATTTTAAATATTACATTGAACTTAACATTTCTTGGATTTTGTGTCCCATGTTTGAGCCACTTGAACACATATTCTATCTTGGGTGCATGAGTCTCACTTTAGCTTGGACCTATTTTAATTCAAACTCTTAGTGGTATTTTATTATCCTAGATTTAATGTTGGCTTGCAGTGCTATAATTTCAAGAAATTTAGCATAAACAAGTATAAATATAAGGTTATTTCACATATTTTCTCTTAGCAAGCTTTCAATTCCTCCAAGCTTTTAAGTATTCAAGCATTACAAAAGAGTTTATGATCAAGAGTGATTACAAGAGCATTCAAGTGTGAATTATCAGGCATTTGGACCGACATTCGAGATTCAACCATCATGTCAAAGTCTTCATGCATCATGCATCATGTGTCTTTGTGAGATAATATTTTTGATGTAGGTTTTTTATAATTCAAGCAAGCATTCAAATACATTATCTCATATCAACAATCAAGAATCAAGATCCACATCATTTGGAGCCATTTCACAAAACTTTGCAACCTTCATGTAAAGGGTTTGGTGAGTTGCAACATCATGTATTTGTTCATTCATGATTCCTTCATGCTTTTCTATTTCATTTAAAGGTTTAATTACAAAAAAATGTTTTGACCAAGGAAAACCCCTATTCCATAACACAGCATTTTTCTTTATTGATGCGTGCTTACAAATCTAGGTGAATTAGAGCTTAAAGATCCTTTGAAGACAAAGTTGTCAAATTTGTCAATAAGCTGTCATCTTCATGGAAACTAACCTATATATCAAAATTTATACTTTTTAGACCTAAAGATCAGACAAGATGAAAGTTATAGAAGATCACTAGAGGCTATAGAAATATTAGACAAACCCTAGTAATAGTACTAAATCACCACCTTGGGTGTATGAGTCCTTGTATAGCCCTTTTGACATCTTTCACTAGATTCTAATAAGTCACCAGGAGATTCTAGATTTTTCCCAAAAACCCTAAACTTGGACTAAATTTCCCAACCTAGCGTATCAATCCTAGTACACCTCAAAAGTAGCAATTTTTAAGGTTTTCAAGCCTTGTTCAATCATCTTCACATCTCCAAGTATTTTCTTATTTTATTTTGTTTCTCAGTCTGATTACATGCTTGTAAGTTTCTAGGTTTTAGTGTATACATGTTTGCATTTCTCCTTAAAACTTTCATTTAATGGTGAACCCCTTTGTTTAATGACACCAAAGAAACCCCCTAATCCTTTTCGTCAATTGAGTCACTTGGTTGATGGACCTTGGTTTCTTAATGCACTAAAGTGTGAAATAGGTCCCCAAAGTTGTCCATCTCCTAAAAGGTGGACACCCTATTTCCCTATGGTTCAAATTTAAATATGTTTTATTAATCTAGTCCAAAAATGAGTAAATTGTTATTGTAATTAACATTATAAGAAAAATAGGGTGTCAACATTGTGTGAAATTGTCAAGGGTGCTAATTTTTGACACTACATTTAGCCCCCACTTTAGTGAGAGTATGATCTTAAATTCATAATAACACTAAAGGAATAAATATCTATTAATGGTATTTTGATGCATTTCTCAACAAAGGCAGCGCGTAGGTGCACTACCTCTCTTGAAAGAAAATCTTCCACAATCAAATTGCAGAACACTATCCCAAGGTCTCTCAGATGTCAGGTCTTGAAAGTGCTTAGATACCTCAGTAGTTTGATGTGATTTTTTGGAATCACAAGGTGGTCTTACACAGGAAATACAAAGCATGGATACAAAGTGTGGAAGTTGAATCTTGAAATGGAGTTCATAGGATGAAAAGTTGTCATGCATTGGTTGTAGGTTCAGACATCAGTCTTGGACTCCATTTTGTTGTTGGATATGGCTTTACAATGTGCAATGAACCTTAGCATAGGTCAGTCATTAAAAAAAAAGAAGAAAAGGCGAGGAAGGGGGAAAGTTTCGAAGTCTGCCACTAACTATGAATAGTGACAATGGAGTTCCTGTAATGGACAATTCCTCAAAACAATATCCCACTTAACCAGGGATTTCACAATATCATGGAAATTGTGCTATCTTCTAAGGTCTGCAGATATTTTATCCTTCATCCACCACATACGTGCATGAATCAAAGATAAATGTTTGGAGCAGCTTTGAAATCAAGTCCAAGCTAACTTTGCACAGCTATCTACCATCAGCAAACAACAAAAAGTATGGACAAAGAAATCATCAACATGACAAGAATTTTCATAATCACCCAACAGCATTCCTAAGATCTATCCAAAGAAAGAAGACAGCTAACTAAACAACAATAAAATCTAAGTCAAACATCTAACATTGGAGATTGAATCAAGTAACATGGAAAAAACCAAGAAAATACATCAAGTTAATGCCTTTTTCTTATAAATTTCTGCAGCATGTCTTTACAACAACTCAACTCTCTCTTTGCAAATGAGAAGAGAGCCCTATTTATAGTTTTCCAAAAGTCAAATGAATGGCCAACATTCATTCTTATTGTGTGGCCTAGATTCATTACAAAATACGGTTTCACCTACCCCCAATAGATCACAATTTAAAAAATTACATTCTTGTCTCTTCCCTATTTCGTCTTCTTGCTGATGGCACTGTAGCTCTTTTGTCTTTTAGTAGATTGTTGTTTTGCTATAGCTACTCTTCAGGAAGTTCATCTTTAGCAGGGCTATCTTCTTGTTCCTTGGAGGCTGTATATTCGATGAACTTGAGGATGACCTCCTGGAGTTTGTCTATTTCGATGACTTCGCATCGCAGCTCCTGGTAGCTCCACTCCTTTGCATTTTCTTCTAGCCTTTTCCAATCTTCATCATACTTTGAGCCCTGGTCTCTGAACAGCTCCGATTGATCGAAGGGGCGGGCAGTAAAACCTAGGAATTATGTTGTGATATCTCCAGCCATCCCATCCTTCATCTTCTCATGGAAGTAGGGTTTTATCTTCTCTGGATCCATTTGCACAGTTGGCATATCATTGCCCGTCATCAGCTTAAGATATCGGAAACATTCCGCCCAGATTTTCTTGATCCACTCAATATCAGGATCCACCCTACTCAAGATTTGCTCCAACCTCTCCTTCTAGTTGTCGAAGTCTCGGTGCCATATATCCATCAACCAGTGATCTTTCTTAAATGAGAGCTTCTTCTCCCATGTGGCTTCAGGCAATTGAAAGATAGCTTCAATCTTTGGGAAGGTGGAGTCGTAGGTTGCGGGGAAATTGGTGTAGAGTTTCCTTGTGCCCTCCAGAGACTGCATTAGGTCCAAGAACTTGTTGGCTGTTCGTACAGCCCTGCTAATTCCCATGTTCCCGATGTATGAGACTTGTCGGAACTAGTCCTCGGTGGTCTTTTCCAAGTTCTTCCTTCTCTCCATTTTGTCGATCTGCTCTTTGGAAAGCAACTGAGGTACAACCATGGATGTAGTGGGTAGGTCATCCACTGAGGACCATTGATGTATATAATCTGTTAATGCTGCAACTTGCACCTTGAGATCATCCTTGGAGATTTTATCTTGATTTATCAGGTGCACCACTATGGCCACTGACTCCTCAAGGTGCTCAACCTTTTGCCCTCTAGTTGTAGTTCCCAGGTCAATGGTAGAGATGTTATAACTTACCTCAGCTTGGCACATGGTGGGCGTTGCGATTTGTGCCACTTGGGAGTCAGAAGCATCCATGGTTATTTTGGATCAGACCTTAGACTTCTTCTCTTTCTTCATTGTGATCTAGGCTCAAGCCAAGATGGCCTCTAGCCTCGCCCTTGGGTCCTTTAGCACTGGGGTCATTCTTTCAAGTTGCTTCTCCAACCATTCAGGCACAGTAGACTTCCCCTTGGGTGAATCAGGGCCACCTTCGCCCTTCTCGGTCAATTTCAAGATTTCTGCTTCCTTTTCCTTTTGGGATTCTCCTTTCTCTTTGGCAGCATTCTCCTCCTCTTCGGCAGAGTCATGGACAAATACGAGGCGTTTGATCGGCAACCTGGTGGATAGTTGTTGGATGGGAGTATCTTCTTTTACTACTTCTTCTTTCTTCTCCTTAGTACCCTTAAGCTCGGGGCTTTTGACAACATGGGTTTTTGCTTCAGTCAAATCCTTTATCTGCTATTCTTCTTGTGGCTGCTTTTCTTCACCACGTGGTGACCGTTCTGTTTTTGCTGTTCCAACGTTCTTCAGCTGTTGTGCCATTTCTTCTTCAAGGTCATCATCAAATGTTTGAATGATTTCCTTGGCACTCGAGCCATCCTCCTCGTCCCCACTCTCGGAAGAGCCTATCTCTTCCTCCTCATAAACCACCCTGTCGATGGTTTAGTTTTTGTACTCTAGGTGCTCATGATACTCATTAGCCTCTTCCTCGACAAACTTCGAGGCCTCCTGCTCTCGTTCCTCAAACTGCTTTGACATTAACATGGTGGCCTCCATGGCTAGTGGCCCTGTTGGTGGTTGTGAAGGTTGAGTAGTTGTAAGGACTTGGGCAAGGGCTTCCCGGAGAGTTGGATCCATTAAGATCTAGGAGAGCTCAGGGGGGAGGTTCTGCATGTGCCTTGTAAGATCCTTGGGCATGGTGGCAAGGGGAAAAGGTGATGTTATTGCTACCAGAGGGAGTGATGTGATTGGCGACATGGCAGTAGAAGAAGAAGGGGGAGTGGTCATGCTGGAAGAGGAGTCAATTATTATTATCGATTTGGCTGGAGGCGAAGGGGCAAGATGGATAGAAATGTCCACTACCGGTGGGGAAGCGGCGACCGCAGCCAGGGAGGTGGGCGGTGCAACAAGAGGGGTAGGGAGAACCAAGGGAGGCTACAATTCTTCTACACCTTCCACCTGTTTAAGCCTTTTGGGGGATGAGCCTCCCATTTCTTTCTTTGCAGAGGCCTTGGGGTCCGAAGACTACACAGTTTCTGTTCCTTTTCTTTTATGGGACTTGGTGATAGGAGGAGACTTGGAGGTCCCACCAGTTGACGTGGTGGCAGCAACATCCTCCGTGGCACTAGGCTCACTTTTGAGCCCTTCATAGGTCAATACTACTCCTTGTCGCTTTAGATGTGCCACCTGCCCATCGATCCACTCCTTGGTACGAGTTAAGATCAGCTGGGTTATGGTGTCCAGTTCATCGACCTCCTGTTCATTGCAGTCAATTGAGGGTATTGGCAGGTTGGCAACCGTAGGGTACCTCAGATGCATGATTGTGGACTCGTCCTCCTCGACTTGGTCCGGTACTAGAAATGGTTGTACCCTTCTTAGGAACAATACCGTCATGCACATGTAGTTCCTTGCATGCACTTCTTTGTCATCTTGGCAGTCGGCCCAAAAATCCTCAATGCGATGGAGATGGGCATATGCTGGCCCTAGCGCCTTCTTGACGTGGCCATGGGGGTCCATCCGTGGGCGAGCAATGTGCAGGTAGAAGTGGTACTCCTTTAGCTCCTTCTCAGAGTTACCAACACATTGTGACGTCTGTAATCGGTACATGCCTCGGCCAAGGGTCATGGGATAGGAGATCCCTACTATATGCTTGTTGCTAAAGATTTCATGTAGTTGTTGGAGCTGCCGAGAAAGCTCTAGGAGGATGATTCTGTCGTTTGGGTACCGAGGCAATCTATTCGGCCTTTCGGTGAAGGCCTGGGCCCGGATGTATGTAAACTTTGGATATTGGATATAGAGGAAGGCGTATTGCTTTAGAAGGGCTCTTGTGCTGTGGGAGACCCTCCTCTCGAAGTCTCCGACGATCAATTTGATGATATGGCCAATGAAGGCATCATTTACCCTGCAGTAGTCCCTTTTGAAATTGTGTTATTGGAGCTGCGAATATTTATCAAATGGTTTGAGTCCTCGCTTCTACCCCTGATCAGGTGCCACAAACAACTCGCTATACTACCTTTGATCTGCTAGGGAATATACAAGGTAGGAGGTCATATAGAATTTAGAACTCTTTTTCATGTTAACAAACTACTCATGGAAGCAGTTGCTTATGATCCCTCCCCAATAGAATGAAACCTTTGTTGTGACGTCCTCGTTTCCACGCAGGATCTGCTCGATGAAATAGGCCATCCATTATTAGAAGTAGGTGGCCATTTGGAGACACATAACCCTACTCAACATGGTTACCAGGTTGTGGTAATCCTCATGGAAATCACAACGGAAGAGCTCTTGAGGAACCTTCGCTGCGCCGCCCCGTCTTTTTTTGAGCCAATGTAGGTTTATCGATTTCTTGCATCTAGTCGGATTATCATCCCATGCCACCTGGTATTCTTCTAATGTAGGGACCTCCATCTGTTGGAATGTGGGAATGTGGAAAGTCTTGGTGATCCCCTCTGGCGACATGTCTACGAGGATGTTTCCCTCCTTATCAACAATTGTTCTGGTTTTAGTTTGGTAGGCTTCTCTGCAAGCCATGACTAATTCGGGCACCACGAGAGATGGAGGGAAACTGACAGCCTTAGCTATTCCACTCTGCCTTATCAATCTGGCATTCTTTTTTGTCGGGTTGACCCTGACTCTTTGAGTGAATTCATCGATATCCACCTGGCCAATGTTAGTGTATGTGATCTCCTTCCAGTCGGTAGTGACCTTTGAGTGGAGCGGCTCGCCCTAGAATTGGTACTTCATTTGGTGCTTGTCTTCTTTCCCTCGAGGGGTCCTTCCTGATTTCTTACCCTTGTCCCCTTCGGTGGATGCCCCTGAAATTCCCGCACTCGATTCCATATATTCTGCAAACAAGGACAAAGTTAGTTCAATGGATCACAAAAGCATTCATGTTAGTCCATATCTCGAAAACAATATTCATTTCAAATAATCAATCAAGCATATCATGAACTTTCATCTCTATATGTTATTGATATTTGATTTAGGGCATTTGGACAATCCGGGCCCAGAGGGCCGGACTTCCCTGGCAGGAATGCTATCTGGAAGGGAAAACACGGCGGAAGGCCCCTAGAGACTTTCTTTGGTCAAATTTTAATGTTTCAAAAGGTTCATGATGAAGAAGAGCAAAATTCAACACATGGGTTGAGGTTAGATCTCAGATTTGGGATCGTTTGGATGGATTTAGGAGAGCTCGGAGGTCTCAAGCTGGAAAGTTGTCAGGAGATAGCATTTTGAAGTGGTAGATAGTAGATAATAATTCAGAGCCGGAACTCTGGGGTCCGGAGCCTGGAGGGCCGAAGGGCGGTCGGTGTTAAGTCATTTCACTTTTGAGGGCTCAGGCCAGCGACATTGGAAAGACGCACGAACTTCGCTGTTTGGGATGGCCAAAGCTGGATGGAAGTTTGGGAGGGGAAGTTCAAGAGCAAGAGCCCAGCGGTAGGGTTTTCATTACTGAGCTTGGTGGCGATCGACAGGGAAGAGCCCGGTGGCCGGCACGCCGGATGGTGATTTTTGTTAGCAACGGTGGGCACTGTCTGGAATTCTGGGTTACGGGGCCTGGTGCGGAGAGGGCCACTAGTGGTTAATGAGGCATCTAGTGGCAGATGACAGCACGGGGCCCGGCGATTGGATGGACGGGGTGGAATCTCCCCGATGGTGGGGGAAACACAGACTTCTGAGAACGGAAGTCCAGACACTGGGGCCCGAGAGGCGCGACGAATGCGGATGCAAAAAGAGAGGCAAACAATGGGGCAAAGGTCGGGGTCCAAAGCACGGAGGGGCCGAAAGACTTCGCCATAGGGGATGGTGGAAAATGGAGCAAGGAAACTTGGAGACTGGAACCTAGAGACCAAAAGGATGACATGAGTTAAATCGCAAGGTTAATAGCGAATAGAGAGAGGAAGTCCGCAGGGCTGGAAGCTGAGCGACATTCGCTGTGGATGGTGGAAAAACACCCAGGGAATCCCAGAGGTGGAACTCCAGCTTCCCGGGCCCGAGAGGACCAAAGGATGCACACTTAATTTGAAGTTTCACGGTGAGGAGCATGCTGGGATCCGGAAGCCGGGAGGCAGGGTTTAGACTGCAGTTTAGGCATGGTGAAAAGCAACTGGAATTCCGAAAGGAGAAGTCTGATGAACTGGGCCTGGAAGGTGACATCGTCGTTGGTAGGATTGCTTGAAGGTTTATTAATGAACGATGAAGGCGGGTCCCGGGCCCGAGAAGGACGTCTTCCCTACATGAAGAACAGCTCCAGCAAGGAGAAACTCTGGATCGGCAGCAAGGATTTTCTAGGAGGTTTGTGAATTTTTAAGCACATGGGTTTCATGCACAATCTTATGGTCTATCATCCTATGTCCTCCTAATGATTGTTCATTTATTTAAATTCCTCGAAATCACGAAACAAAGCTCGAGAGGGCAAACTGATGGCCTACCTTGAACACGTGGAGTGGGGAGATGTGGGATCCACCAATGGTTGACGGAATGGCACTGAGGGTGATGATCATGATGATGCTGAAGATGGTGGGCTCCACATGGCAGTTTTTTCAATTTGTTGCAATCCTATTTGTAAAAATGACCAGCTGGATTGGGCATTTTATACCCCCACTCGCCATGAATGATCGCATTTATTGTAGGTACGGTGGCAAAAAAATTGGTGGATATGAAAATAGGTCGGCAATGGTGGCAAGAAAGCCAGAACTTGACGGCCGAGGAGGCACAAGACAATGGCCATTTTAAGTTTTCACTCAGTCGAAGGGCAGCGGCGAGGAATGGTTCGGGGCCCGGAGGGCGGCATGCCTCTAGAGATCCGTCATCATGGATGGCAGAACCGTCACAAAATTCTGGATGGTCGGGCCTGGAACACCCCACTGCAAAGAGCGGCCCATAGACCTCAAACGGCGAAAAGGCCAGCGGGACCTGAGGGGCGAGATGCCGAAGGAGGTCTGCTGTTGTGGACAGTAGAACATGGACGGAACCCCGGAGGTGGAACTCTGAGGTTCAGAGTCCGGATGGCAGAATGCCATCAAAAATTTCAACAACTCTTTTGCAAATAGAAATAGGGGGATTCAGGCCCCAAGATATGGAAGGATGCCCAGCGGACACCGCCGGGAATGGCGGTTCTAGAGGGGAATCCTAGACGCCTGAGCCCAGTAGGCCCTGGGGGCATCGGCAGAGCCAAACTGCCAGAGGGACCCCGCGAAGCACCGGAACGCAACAAAACCAAAAGGGGGGAGGCATGGTCAATTTATGATGGGACTTTGAAGCAACATCAACCATCTGAGACATCAAAAAGGGAGGCACGCAAAATGAGGCAGTGACAAAAATGACTCGACAAGGCAAAAGAGAGAGGGTCCCTGTTCCGAACGGGGCGTGTGTGCTAAGGGCACAACAAATGGCGACTCCATTGGGGAATGCTCCCGAGCGTTCTAGAGATAAAAATTCATTCAGGACCTAGAATCTCTGGTTTTGCAAACCAGGAGTGGCTTCCAAAGATGAATTTAGGAGAATGAGATCCTTAATTGGGTTAGCTTACAAGACATCTCAGAAGTGTGTGTAGTGAGTTCATTCCTTTCCTCGGGATAGTGACCAAGGTTACCAATTCAACCGAGTGAGCTACATGAATCGTCTAACACCAAAAGTAACCTGGACATTGCTCCGCTGCCAGTCAGGCGTCCATAGCCTCAACGGAGTTGTCACTATAATCTCATGGATATTGCTCTACTACCGGCCGTGCATTCATAGCCCCGGTAGAGTTATCTGAACACCCATATAGTCATTTATTTCCCTTTTTCAGAATTCCTTTTTTCTTTTGCTCTGATATTTCACTTCTCTTTTATCATTTAGCTTGATCGGGTAAGCATTGAAGCCTACAATGGGTTTGAGACTGCAGTGGTCACTGGAGTAGACTTGAGATTTTTCACTTGCTGGGATGTCATAACAACCATGGTATGGTCCTTTAGAAATTATTATTATGTGCTTTGTGCAAAATCTGAGATGTGTGTAAGAATATCTAGCAAAGGGTCAAGTTCTAAGCAGAATTCAAGCAAGGAAATCATTCATGGGCAGCTTTCAAAGACCGATAATCGAGAGTGAATGTCTAGCCAAAAAACACAAAGAATGGATAGCAAAGTGAGCCGCTTGTCGAGCAAGCATGGCCACCACAAAGGAGCGGGAAACAACTTTTGAAACAAAACTGCCGGGAGGGAGAAAACAAAAGAGCGACGCAAATAGAATGCAAGAAAGCCAGAAAGAAAACTACCCTAACCTATGTACAAGTATTTACAATGAAAAGCTTGAAGGAGCTCAAGCCTGGAAGTAATGCTTCAGGTGCTGCCCGTTGACTGGCAATGGGATGTATTCGCCAGTTAAGGTCTTTAGGCGGAAGGCATTATCTCCCAAAATCTCAGCTATTTGAAAGGGGCCAAGCCAAAGCTTGTCAAATTTGTTGTGTCCCCTTTCTTCTCATGGGCCTTGTCCCAATATAGGACCAAATCCGCAATTCTGAAGGCCTTGATCTTGGCTCGGTAGTCGAACCATCTCTTAACTACACCCTGATGTTTGGCAAAATTTTCTATTGCTTGGTTTTAGACTTCCTCTAAGTGCGAGAGCTCAGCTAACCGAGCTTCCCTATGATCCCCTCCCTCATAAAAATCGTTGATGAACTGAAGAGTATGAATCTTCAGATGGATGGGGAATATAGGCTCTAGGCCATAGACAAGGTGGAACAGGGAATCGCCGAGGGTAGCCTTGTGGTGAGTGCGATCAGCCCAAAGGGCGAAACATAGTTGGGTATGCCAGTCCTTGGGATTCCTATCTAGCAGCTTCTTGATCATAGTAATCAGGTTTTTATTTGTAGACTCGGTAAGGCCATTGCCCTGAGGGTAGTAGTTAGATGAGAATTTAAGGGCAATCCCATAGTCAAATGCCCAACTAGCAAATCTTAATGAAGCAAATGCAAGCCCATTATCACACACCAAAGCATAAGGACAACTAAAGCGATTTAAAATGAAACTTTCT
The DNA here is from genome assembly GCA_007258455.2 of Sequoia sempervirens. NCBI lineage: Eukaryota > Viridiplantae > Streptophyta > Pinopsida > Cupressales > Cupressaceae > Sequoia > Sequoia sempervirens. The sequence continues at coordinate 46,453,040 of VDFB02075321.1, read as the reverse complement.
AGGAAATTAGTAACTACTTCAGTTGTGCATTGCTTACATACTATTGCTTCTGTCCATCTAGTACAGTAATCAGTTGTGGTAAGAATGTACCCGTGTCCCGCAGACGATGGAGGGCTTACCAGATTGATGAAGTTGAGACCCCATTGCGCAAACGGCCTTACCTCCAGCACAGGCTGTAGTGGGATAGCGACATTCTTCTCCCTGGTGGTAGTGTTCTGGCACGTGTGACATGAACGAACATGGAAGTGGGCATCCTTGAAGATGGTTGGCCAATAATATCCCGCTCTCAATATTTGATGTGCTATGGAAGAACCAGAACCATGGCCCGTGCCAAATTTGTTGTGAAATTCTTTCAAGACTCGGTCTGCTTCTTCCTTGCCAAGGCATCTCAAGTAAATACCTTCATGATTCTTCTTGTACAGAATGGAACCCTACAACATGTAGCCATTTCTTTTCAATCTAAGGGCCCACTTTTGGACTCCTTGTAGGTGTGGTGGACACTTATGATTCAACAGATAGTAGACGACATTCTGGTACCACTCTCCCAGGGAGACATCCTCAAGCTGGTACTACTACACCATGAGTTTGGGTCCATCTTCTATTGTTGTTTCAGCAATTGTGTGGGTGAGTGCCTACCCTCTCACTATCTTCATTAGTTGGATCTCCATGTCATACTCTTGGAGCAGGGTGACCCACTTTGCTCTTCATTCGCCCAATTCATTTTGCATGAGTAGCATTTTTACTGCTGGGTCGGGAACAATGGAAAACACCTTGTTGCATAAAATATAGTGTCTAAATTTCTTCACCCCTCTAATGAGAGCATATGCCTGCTTTTCGATGTTGTGATATCGCAATTCAGCATCCTTGAGGGGAGCACTCATAAAGGTGATCGGATGCTCATTTCCCTCATCATCCTTTTGGGTCAACATGCTAGCACAGGAATGCTCTGAAGCAAATGAGTAGATGTAGAAAGGCTTCAGATAGTCTGAGCTAACTAACACAGGAACCTCAACGATGGCCCATTTGATATCTTCAAAAGATTGTTTAGCATCAGACGCCCATTCAACTTTGGCATCTTGTTTCAGCATGGCATTGAGAGGTTTAACGATTTTCGCAAAACCTCTGATGAATTTTCAGACAAAGTTGATCTTTCCAAAGAAATATTTTAATTCTTTATTGCTTCTTGGGGGTGGTATTTTGAGTAAGGACTTGATATGTTCGGGGTCTATGGAGATCCCCTATTCTGAGATGATATGCCTGAGCAATCTACCTTCAGTCACTCCAAAAATGCACTTCTTAGGGTTAAGGGAAACCCCAAACTCTCTGCACCTCTAAAATACTTTGCATAAATTAGAAATGTGATCGCCTCGCCTTTTAGAAAACACAGTTAAATCATCCATGTAGATGATTATGCACTTGCCAATTAGGTCCTTAAAGGCGATATCCATGGCACGTTGGAACATGGCACTGGAGTTGATGAGCCCAAAAGACATTCTCCTGTATGCGAACATTCCCCATTTAGTGGTGAACATCGTCTTGTGACGATCCTCGTACTGCACCATTACTTGGTTATATCCAGAGTATCCATTGAGGAAAGACATCATCTGGGAGCCATTGACGACCTGCAGCACCTCATCCAATGAAGGTACTGGATAGTTGTCTTTCTCTGAGGCGCGGTTTAGATTGCGAAAATCTACACACAATCTAATCTCCCCATTCTTTTTTCTAATCGGGACCAAGTTGGACACCCATGTGGAATGCTTGATTGGAAAAATAATTCTTGCTGAGAGCAACTTTTGTACCTCTTTGTAAACGACAGGTTCCAGCAAGGCATTGATAGGGCGCCACCACTGGCGGAATGGCCTCACTTCTATTTTAAGAGGGATGGTGTGCATAATCATAGAAGTGTCATAAGTTTTTAAATCTTCGTAGTTCCATGCCACCACATCATGGTACCTCCACAACCCATCCGTGATTCCCTTCCTTTTCTCTGGCGTGCACACCTTGCCGATAAAAATATTCTTGATCTCCTCGGCTATCCCAAGGTTGTGAGCATTGCACTGGTTGCTTATGGCCTCCTTTTTCATTTGTTGATTTTGATCTCTGATCTGGTCTAGGTCAAATATGTGTTCTAGCTAAACCATGCCTCTGGGGATTGTGTTGGTTTTTAGGTTAATAACCCCCTCTATGTCCAGTTCGGCTTCCTGTGGATCATCTTCATCAATTATTTGAGTTGCGAAGACATCAGAACTTGTGATGAATTGAAGGATATGCTTGTCATCATTGAAGACCTACAAATGGGTAACATTATCTAGGACCGATGGCATGGATGATAGCTCAATAGTAAATTTCTTGAGCCTAGACAAAAAGGGGTTGTAGAGTGCTAGCTGCTTGAGCCAAGGTGTCAGCCGTGTGATTCTGAGTACGAGGGATCAATTATATATTGAATACATCTAAGCCCTCTAAGAGATCCCAAACCCTATTCCTATAGTTTGTGAGTCTTCGATGATAACATGAATACAACTTCCTGACCTGTTTAACTACAAGCTCGGAATCCCCGAAAACTTGCAACATTTTTACATTTTTCTTCAAGGCCATGAGAAGGCCAAGAACTAAGGCCTCGTATTCCACTATGTTGTTGGTGTAATTAAACTGCAATCTGTGGGCAGCGAGAAATGTCTTACCTATTGGACTGATGAGTTTGAACCTAGCTCCAGCTCCTTGCCTAGACTTTGATCCATCAAATTGGAGCGTCTAGTACGTGGAGGTTTCCTTATCTTCTGGTCTGATTGAGCTTTTGTTCCCTTCTAGCTAGACAGCTGGCCCTATGACTTTAGGGAAATTTTTTGGTTTAATATATTGATCAACAGGTGGTTCTACTGGTGCCTCCTTTGGCATTCCTATCTGAAGAGCAACTGATTTTCTAACATGCGCCACTGGTGCTTGACACAAGCAACAATCAAACTCAGAGTGTGTGGCATTGTGAACCCTACACCAGTTCGGCAACAAGAGATCCTGTAAATTCATTCGAGCCCCTAGGATGAGCTGATCCCTTGCGCATTTTTCCATGAATTCTTGGAAACCACTAAGTAGTCCCCAATCGTCACCCTTATCAGGCTCATCATCAGCTTTTATCAACCTTTATGTGTCTGGGGGCATTCGTGTAGAACCAATCAAAGGACTACACAACACTAGCAACACTTCATCCACACATTCTGAAACTCGACCTCATTTTGGTGAGTGAAAGGGTGGTAATTCCCTAGGTCAGTCTCGGTGAACAACACCTCATTGAGATTATTGTACTCTATGATCATGTACTTCATATGGGGTTCACGGTCGATACAGATTTGATTTGGCAGCCCCTTCCATGGTAGCCACATGTGAGAAAGGTCTGTGGCGGTGTATCCATTTAGTGCCTTGGTGAATTCTCTTCCCAAGATGATTCCATATGCATCAGGAATGTCAGCCATTTGAATGTCAATGACCTGTTGTATCCATGGGTCTATAGCAATCTGCATCAGGATACAGTTTATTTTACCCACAATGTTGATCTTTGTTTTGTCTAGCTGAGTCACCTTCCTTTTTGAAGGTGTGGGGGTGATGCCAAGAGCCTTGCATACTGCCAAGGGCATGACATTGGTAGATGCTCTTGAATTAAGCAGGCAGTTATGTAGGTTCTTCCTAAAGACCCTAATGGTGGTCAGGAAAGGGGGAGTTTCCGGTCTCCCTTAGAAGATGCTCGTAGGCATGTCCATGTGAGCTATCTGACCTTAGTTCTTATCATTGCCCACATCCCTGGTTTGCCTAAATAGCTAGTCCTTGGAAAGTTGCCTACTAGCCCTTTTTGGCTCTTTTTCAATTTGTTTACTTACTAATTGATTCACGGGAACATCCCTCCTTTTCTTGGTATTATCCTGTATCTCTTGTCCTTTCCTAGGCTCTTCAAAGGTAACTTTTTTGGTTGACGTTTCTTGTGTTGTACTAGAAGATGGAGTCCCATTAAGAACCCTAAAGAAGGCATGTCGTACAGCAAGGACTTTGAGTAATTCAAAGGTTGACAAGCTGATCCTTACCTTTTTGAACTCTTCTGCCACATATTCACCAATTTGCTTGATTTTTGAACTAAAATCCTAGCCTATGGCAGAACTAGGAGGTTGGGTCTTTGTTTGCCCAGATGGATTTTGAGGTTGGCCCTGAGGCTGATTTTTTGACTGGTTTTGAGATTCATTCTTGTTGAGGTATTGGGAAGGTATGTGAGGAAGCCTAGGGTTATTACTGGCATTTGGATCAGGTGGAGTGGCAAAATTGTTTGGTGGGGTAGAAGTTGTAAAGGGTCCAACCGCCTGCCTATTCCTAAGGAAATAGGGAGTCGACCTCTGATGGAACATGTGGACCTCATCTACAAAGGGCTCTTCTTCATCTACCAGACCATTATCTACTGAATCAAAGAGTTGAGCCAAGGTTTGTTCATTACTTACATCTTACGCTTCCTCATCCTCAATAGGAGCAGGCTCGAATTTGGGCTCATTGCGGTCACCTCACAGGAACGACACTTGATTAACCACGAGATAGGAGGAATCATATTGCTCGGATGGGATGATGTCCTTACAGCCAGTATTGTCTACTGCATTCTGCACCTCCACCTGAAAGATTTCGGCAGCTGTCTAGAACTCGCAGCAATCCAACTTGAAATGTCTGCTGATTTTGTGAAGTCAACACCATCCGGACAAGGTTGCCTTAGCTAGGTATACACCACTAGGTATTTTGTCATTGCTTGCAGGTTGATCGAATGGCGTAGGAACACCACCATTGTTGGGCCTAGTGTTCCACATGCGATTCTACCTCTAAGAAGGTCTCCTTTCTACATTTTGATTGACATTTTTTTCCCTATCATAATTCTGCCCGGAGGAAGTGCCTACTTCTCGATTATCCCTACTATCCCTATTGTCTTAGTTGTCCCTATTGAGATTGGCCTAGAAATTGCACTAGGAGGTCTGCAACTGGTTATTCTGGTTCTTTAGGTGCATCATTTCCATGGACATTTTCTTTATCATCTCAGTCAATTCCTCTAACTTGTCTTTCTCAGTCCTGTTTCTGGGCGATGGCGTCAGATTTTAGAGAAACATGGGTGGGGCTGCCAGTTGATTCTGATAGGCTGGAGGAAACTCTAGTCCCGATAGGTACAATGGTGCCTGGGGCTATTGGAAATATGCCTGCAGTTGTGGAGCAGCCTAGGAATAGTTATACTGTTGTTAAAGCTACAAATAGGAAGGCACAAGAGGCGCATAATTCAATGGCTGCCCTAGATGTGGTACCATAGGCAATTGAGGTACTTGGTTCATAAGAAGGGTTTGATGAGCAAACGCCTGATTAAGCCCCTGAATCTACATTGGGTGGGCTACCGACCTCAAAGAAGATAGCGAGCCGGAGATATTCTGCCCCAAGTCTACACTGGTGACAACGACCTCCGCATAAGCAGTCACCAGGGTAGTGAGCGGTGGGCACATCCTTTTCACCAAGGCTGATGTGAGGTTGTCTAGTGCCACATAATAGACTGAAAGAGTTGTCGCATCATTATGGAGGTACGGGTCCTGAAGCCTTGTGTAGGCCTGATGGAAGCAGTTGTTGAAGGAGCCAATAGGTTCATTGACCTCCCTCCTGGAAAACATGAATTGTTGGTAAAGCTCTGAAGAGCTGATGGGGATCTTATATTTTTGGAGGAAGACATTCTTCATCAGGTTCCATGAGGTGATGGATCCCCTTGGCAGATTAATGTACCAATAGAAGGCCTCTCCCCCCAATGAATACAGAAAGAGGCAACATGCAATGTCCTCATGGTCAACTTGCATTTCAGTGATCGTTGTCTCAAATATTTTGATATGCTCTTCAGCTGTTCTTTGTAGGTCGCGCAGATAGAACTTCAAACAAAATCCCTCCAGATTCTTGGGCATATCATTATAAGCAGCAAAATGTATCGATGATGGGTTATGTGCTAACCAAGCCATGGAGGGTGGTAGAGGTGGTGCTTGCTATAGCAAATTGGGGATTTGGGGCTGTATTTGCAATACAACAGCAATCTGGGACTGCACTTGAGCTACGGCTGGCTAGACTGTGCCTTGGGCTGGAAAGGCTGGGAGAGGAGCAATCCCCTAGCTGCCAGAGATAGGAGGTGCAAATGCAGTTTGAGATGATTGGGTGGAAGATGAAGGCCAGCCAAATGAAGGTCAGGGTGGAATGGAGGTAGATGGAATGGAGGAAGAGGAAGAGGCAACGCTACTCCCTTAAGCTCGCTTTGCCCTCTTAAGGGGCTGCAATTCTTCAAATTATCCCTTGTTTGACGTTGAGCATAGAACCATTTAAAATATTTCCAGGGAGAATGATCTGATTCGATCCAGCTTCACTTTTAACCCTTAACTTGGTATTTCCACCGTGGCCCTCCTTATAGCACTATTTTTGTTGATAGTGTTTTGATGCACTTCTCAACACAGGCAGCGCGTAGGTGCACTACCTCTCTTGAAAGAAAATATTCCATAATCAAATTGCAGAACACTATCCCAAGGTCTCTCAGATGTCAGGTCTTGAAAGTGCTTAGATACCTCAGTAGTTTGATGTGATTTGTTGGAATCACAAGGCGGTCTTACATAGAAAATACAAAGCATGGATACAAAGCGTGGAAGTTGAATCTTGAAATGGAGTTCATAGGATGAAAAGCTATCATGCATTGGATGTAGGTTCATACAGCAATCTTGGACTCCATTTTGTCGTTGGATTTGGCTTTACAATGTGCAATGAACCTTAGCATAGGTCAGTCATTAAAAAAAAAAAAAAAAGGCAAGGAAGGGGGAGAGTTCCCAAGTCTGCCACTAACTATGAATAGTAACAATAGAGTTCCTATAATGGACAATTCTTCAAAACAATATCCCACTTAACCAGGGATTTCACAGTATCATGGAAATTATGCTATCTTCTAAGGTCTGCAGATATTTTATCCTTCATCCACCACATATATGTATGAATCAAAGATAAATGTTTGGAGCAGCTTTGAAATCAAGTCTAGGCTAACTTTGCACAACTATCTACCATCAGCAAACAGCAAAAAGTATGGACAAAAAAATCATCAACATAATAGGAATTTTCATAATCGCCCAACAACATTCCTAAGATCTATCCAAAGAAAGAAGAAAGTTAACTAAACAGCAATAAAATCTAAGTCAAACATCTAACATAGGAGATTGAATCAAGTAACATGGAAGAAACCAAGAAAATACACCAAGTTAATGCCTTTTTCTTATAAATTTTTGCAGCATATTTTTACAACTCAACTCTCTCTTTGCAAATGAGAGGAGAACCCCATTTATAGTTTTCCAAAAGTCAAATGAATGGCCAAGATTCATTCTTATTGTGTGGCCCAGATTCATTACAAAATAGGGTTTCACCTACCCCCTAATAGATCACAATTTTAAAAATTACATTCTTGTCTCTTCCCTATTTTGTCTTCTTGCTGATGGCACTGTAGATCTTTTATCTTTTAGTAGATTGCTATTTTGTTGTAGCTACTCTTCAGGAAGTTCATCTTTGGCAGGGCTATCTTCTTGTTCCTTGGAGGCTGTATATTCGATGAACTTGAGGACGACCTCCTAGAGTTTGTCTATTTCGATGATTTCGCATCGCAGTGCCTGGTAGCTCCACTCCTTTGTATTTTCTTCTAGCCTTTTCCAATCTTCATTATACTTTGAGCCCTGGTCTCTGAACAACTCTGATTGATCAAAGGCGTGGGCAGCAAAACCTAGGAATTCTGTTGTGATATCTCCAGCCATCCTACCAACCATCTTCTCCTGGAAGTAGGGTTTTATCTTCTCTGGAACCATTTGCACAGTGGGCATATCATATCCTGTCATTAGCTTAAGATATCGGGCACATTCCACCCAGATTTCCTTGATCCACTCAATATCAGGATCCACCCTGCTCAAGATTTTCTCCAACCTCTCCTTCCGGTTGTCGAAGTCTCGGCGCCATATATCCATCAACTAGTGATCTTCTTTCTTAAATGCGAGCTTCTTCTCCCATGTGGCTTTAGGCAATTGAAGGATAGCTTTGATCCTTAGGAAGGTGGAGTCGTAGGTTGCAGCGAAATTGGTGCAAAGTTTCCTTGTGCCCTCTAGAGACTACATTAGGTCCAAAAACTTGTTGGTTGTTCGTACAACCCTGCTAATTTCCATGTTCCCAACATATGAGACTTGTCAGAACTAGTCCTTAGTGGTCTTTTCAAAGTTCTTCCTTGTCTCCATTTTGTCGATCTGCTCTTTGGAAAGTAACTATGGTGCAGTCATGGATGTAGTGGGCAGGTCGTCCATTGAGGACCATTGCTGTATATAATCCGTTAATGCTGCAACCTGTGCCTTGAGCTCATCCTTGGAGACTTTATCCTACTTTATCAGGTGCACCACTGTGGCCACCGACTCCTCAAGGTGCTTGACCTTTTGTGCTCTGGTTGTAGTTCCCAAGTCAATGGTAGATATGTTATAACTTACTCCATCTTGGCCCATGGTGGGCATTGCGATTTGTGCCGCTCAGGAGCCGAAAGCATCCATGGTTATTTTGGATCAGACCTTGGGCTTCTTCTCTTTCTTCGTTGTGATCTGGGCTCGAGTAAAGATGGCATCTAGCCTATCCTTGGGTCCTTCAGCAATGGGGTCATTCTTTCAAGTTGCTTCTCCAACCATTCTGGCACAGCAGACTTCCCCTTGGGTGAATCACGGCCGCCATCGCGCTTCTCAGTCAATTCCAAAATTTTGGCTTCCTTTTCCTTTTGGGATTCTCCTTTCTCTTTGGTAGCATTCTCCTCCTCTTCATCAGAGTCATGGACAAATAGGAGGCATTTGACCGGCAGCCTGATCGATAGTTACTAGATGGGAGTATCTTCTTTTGCTACTTCTTCTTTCTTCTCCTCAGTACCCTTAGCCTCGGGGCTTTTGACAACATGGGTTTCTGCTTCAGTCAAATTCTTTATCTGATGTTCTTCTTGTGGCTACCCCTCTTCACCATGTGGTGACCCTTCTATTTCTGCTATCCCAATGTTCTTCAGCTGTTGTGCCATTTCTTCTTTAAGGTCATCATCAAATGTTTGAATGATTTTCTTAGCACCCGAGCCATCCTCCTCGTCCCCACTCTCGAAAGAGCCTGTCTCTTCCTCCTCATAAACCACCCTGTCGATGGTTTGATGTTCATACTTTGGGTGCTCATTATACTCATCAGCCTCCTCCTTGATAGACTTCGAGGCCTCCTACTCTCGTTCCTCCAACTCCTTTGAATTAACATGGTGGCCTCCATGGCTGGTGGCCTTGTTGGTGGTTGTGAAGGTTTTGCAGTTGCAAGGACTTGGGCAAGGGCTACCTGGAGAGTTGGATACATTAAAATCTGAGAGAGCTCAGGGGGGAGGTTCTGCATGTGCCTTGTAAGAGCCTCAGGTATGGTGGCAAGGGGAACAGGTGATGTTATTGCTGCCAGAGAGAGTGATGTGATTGGTGACATGGCAGCAGAAGAAGAAGGGGGAGTGGTCATGCTAGAAGAGGAGTCAATGATTATTACTGATTTGACCAGAGGTGAAGGGGAAAGATGGATAGAAATGTCCACTACCGGCGGGGAAGTAGTGACCGCAGCCACAGAGGTGGGCGGTGCAACAGGAGGGGTAGGGAGAGCCAAGGGAGGCCATAATTCTTCCACACCTTCTGCCTGTTTAAGCCTTTTGGGGGATGAGCGTCCCATTTCTTTCTTTGCAGAGGCCTTTGGGTCCGGAGACTGTGTAGTTTCTGTTCCTTTTCTTTTCTAGGACCTGGTGACGGGAAGAGACTTGGAGGTCTTGCTAGTTGACGTGGTGGCAGCAACATCCTCCGTGGCACTAGGCTTGCTTTTGAGCCCTTCATAGGTCAATACTACTCCTTGTATCTTTAGATGTGCCACCTGCCCATCGATCCACTCCTTGGTACAAGTTAAGATCAGCTAGGTTTTGGTGTCCAGGTCATCGACCTCCTGTTCATTGCAGTCAATTAAGGGTATGGGCAGGTTGGCAACCGCAAGGTACCTCAGATGCATGATTGTGGACTCGTCCTCCTCGACTTGGTCCAGTATCGGAAATGGCTGCACCCTTCTTAGGAACAGTACCGTCAATCGCATGTAGTGCCTTGCACGCACTTCTTTGTCATCTTGGCAGTCAGCCCAAAAATCCTCAATGTGATGGAGATGGGCATATCCTGGCCCCAGAGCCTTCCTGACGTGGCCATGGGGGTCCATCCTTGGGTGAGCTATGTGCAGGTAGAAGTGGTACTCCTTTAGCTCATTCTCGGAGTTACCAGCACATTGTGACATCTGTAATCGGTACATGCCCTGGCCAAGGGTCATGGGATAGGAGATCCCTGCTATATGCTTATTGCTAAAGATTGCCTAGAGGTGTTGGAGCTGCCGAGAAAGCTCCGGGAGGATGATTCTATCGTTGGGGTACCAAGGCAATCTATTCGGCCTTTCGGTGAAGCCCTGGGCCTGGATGTACGTAAACATTGGATACTGGATATAGAGGAAGGCGTATTGCTTCAGAAGGGCTCTGTCACTGTGGGAGACCCTCCTCTCAAAGTCTCTGGCAATCAATCTGATGATATGGCCAATGAAGGCGACATTTACCCTGCAGTAGTCCCTTTTGAAATCATAGTATTGGAGCTGCAGATATTTATCAAATGGTTTGAGTCCTCACTTCTGCCCCTGATCAGGTGCCACAAACAACCCATTGTACTGCCTTTGATTTGCCAGGGAATATGCAAGGTAGGAGGTCATCTAGAATTTAGAACTATTTTTCACGTTAACAAACTGCTCATGGAAGCAGTTGCTTATGATCCCTCCCCAATAGAATGAAACCTTTGTTGTGATGTCCTCATTTCCATGCAGGATCTGCTCGATGAAATAGGCCATCCATTCCTAGAAGTAGGAGGTCGTTGGGAGACCCATAACCCTACTCAACATGGTTACCGAGTCATGGTAATCCTCATGAAAATCACTACAGAAGAGCTCCTGAGGAACCTTCGCAGCGCTGCCCCGTCTTTCCTTGAGCCAATGTAGGTTTATCATTTTCTTACATCTAGTCGGATTATCATCCCACTCTGCCTGACATTCTTCTAATGTAGGGACCTCCATCTGTTGGAATGTGGGAATGTGGAAGGTCTTGGTGATCCCCTCTGGCGACATTTCTGTGAGGATGTTTCCCTCCTTATCAACAATTGTTTTGGTATTAGTTTGGTAGGCTTCTCGGCAAGCCATGACTAATTCGGGTGCCACGAGAGATGGAGGGAAACCAGTAGCCTTAGCTATTCCACTCTGCCTTATCAATCTGACATTCTTTATTGTCGAGTTCACCCTGACTCTCTAAGTGAATTCATTGATATCCACCTAGCCAATGTCAGTGTCTGTGGTCTCCTTCTAGTCGTAGTGACCTTTGAGTGGAGTGGCTCTCCCTGGAATTGGTACTTTATTTGGTGCTTGTCTTTTTTCCCTCAAGGGGTCCTTCCTGATTTCTTACCCTTGTCCCCTTCGATGGATGCCCCTGAAGTTCCTGCACTTGATTCCATATATTCTACAAACAAGGACAAAGTTAGCACAATGGATCACAAAAACATTCATGTTAGTCCATATCTCGAAAACAATATTCATTTCAAATAATCAATCAAGCATATCATGAACTTTCATCTCTAGATGTTATTGATCTTTGATTTAGGGCATTTGGACAATCTGGTTCCGGAGGGTCGGACTTCCCTGGCAGGAATGCTGTCTAGAAGGGAAAACATAGCGGAAGGCCCCCAGAGACTTTCTTTGGTCAAATTTTAATGTTTCAAGAGGTTCATGATGAATAAGAGAAAAATTCAGCACGTGGGTTGAGGTTAGATCTCCGATTTGGGATCATTTGGATGGATTTAGGAGAGCTCAAAGGTCTCAAGCCAGAAAGCTATCATGAGATAGCATTTTGAAGTGTCAGACAGCAGACAGAAATCCAGAGCCAGAACTCTGGGGTCTAGAGCCCAGAGGGCTGAAGGGCGGCTGATGTTAAGTCATTTCACTTTCGAGGGCTCGGGCCGGCGGCTTCGAAAAGACGCATGAACTTTCCCATTTGGGATAGCCAAAGAAAAATAGAAGTCTGGGAGGGGAAGTCCTGGAGCAAGAGCCCAAAGGCAAGGTTTTCGTTACTGAGCTTGGTGGCGATCGACAGGGTGGAGGCTAGTGGCTGGGACGCTGGATGAAAATTTCTCTTAGCAATGGCAGGTGCTGTCAGGAATTCCAGGTTATGGGGCCCGGTGAGGAGAGGGCTGCTAGTGGTTAATGAGGCATCCAGTGGCAAACAACAGCTCAGGGCCCGGCGATCAGATGGACGGGGTGGAATCTCTCCGATGGTGGGGGAAACGTGGACTTCCGAGAATGAAAGTTTGGACACCGGGGCCTGAGAGGCACGACAGACGCGGATGCAAAAAGAGAGGCAAACAGCGGCGCAAAGGTCGAGGTCCAGAGCACAGAGGGGCTGGAAGAATTCGCCGTAGGGGACAACAAAAAATGGAGCAAGGAAACCTGGACACCAGAACCTGGAGACCAAAAGGACAGCATAAGTTAAATCGCGAGGTTAACAGTGAACAGAGAGATGGAGTCTGCAGGGTGGGAAGTCAGGCGACGTTCGCCGTGGATGGCGGCAAAACACCTGGGGAATCCCTAAGGCAGAACTTTGGCTTCCCGGGCCTGAGAGGACCAAAGGACGCATGCTTAGTTTGAAGTTTCACGATGAGGAGCATGCCGGGATCCGGAAGTTGAGAGGCAGGGTTCAGACTGCAGTTTAGGCACAGCGAAAAGCAACCAGAATTCTAAAAGGAGAAGTCTGATGAACCGGGCCCAGAAGGTGACATCACCATTGGCAGGATTGCTCGAAGGTTTATTAACGGACAAAAAAGGTGGGTCCTGGGCCCGAGAAGGACGTCTTCCCTGCACAAAGAACTGTCGCGGCAAGGATTTTCTAGGAGTTTTGTGAATTTTTAAGCACATGGGTTTCGTGCGCAATCTCATGGTCTATCATCCTTTGTCCTCCTAATGATTTTCATTTATTTAAATTCCTTGAAATCATGAAACAAAGCTTAGGAGGGCAAACAGATGGCCTACATCGAACATGCGGAGTGGGGAGATGTGGGATCCACCAACGGTTGATAGAATGGTGCTGAGGGCGATGATCGTGACGATGCTGAAGATGGTGGGCTCCAAATGGCAGTTTGTCCAATTCACTGCAATCCTATTTGTGAAAATGAATGGCCGAAGTGTGCATTTTATACCCCCACCCGCCATGAATGATCACATTTATTGCAGGTACGAGGGTGAAAAAATGTGTGGATTTGAAAATAGGTCGGCGATGGCGGCGGAAAGCCGAGACCTGACGGCCGGGGAGGCGCAAGACAACGACTGTTTTAAGTTTTCACTTGGTCGAAGGGCAGCGGCGGGGAACGATTTGGGGCCCGGAGGGTGGGATGCCTCCAGAGATCTGCCGTCATGGACGGCGGAACCATCACAGAATTTTGGTCACAAAATTCTAGACGGCCAGGCCCAGAACACCCCACGGCAGAGAGTGGCCCACAGACCTTAGATGGCAAAAAGGCCGGAGGGACTCGAGGGGTGGGACGTTGAAGGAGGTTCACCGTCACGAACGGTGGAACACGGACGGAACCCCAGAGGCAGAACTCTGGGGTTCAGAGTCTGGATGGCAGAATGCCGTCAAAAATTTCAACTCTTTTGTAGACGGAAAGAGCGGGATTTAGGCCCTAAGATCCAGAAGGATGCCCAGTGGATGCTGCCAGGAACGGTGGTTCCAGAGGGGAATCCTGGATGCCCGGGCCCAGCAAGCCCCGGGGGCATCGGTAGGGCCAAACTGCCAGAGGGACCCCGCGAGGCGCCAGAACGCAACAAAACCAAAAGGGGGGAGGCATGGTCAATTTATGATGGCACTTTGAAGCAACATCGACCGTCTGATACATCAAAAAGGGAGGCATGCAAAAGGAGGTAGCGACAAAAATGACCTGACAAGGCGAAAGAAAGAGGATCCCCTTTCCGAATGGGGCGTGTGTGCTAAGGTCACAACAGTATCCATATCAAAATAGTAAAGAGATAGGATGACACCAAGTTGATGGGTATGCAAGACCCTAGCTTAGGATCTCATCAATCCATAATGTTAAGACAAACAAGAATATACGATAAGAAAATATTCGCTCAAACACAAAGAACTTAATGGAAAATCAATGAAGTACACATTAAAGGAATACACAAATAATGTTTCAAATTTTTAAGATGGAATACAAATATTAAGTGAGTTGGAAATGTTATATTCAACTTTAATTTATAATAGCGATATTTTTCATCCACTTTTACCATATATATGTTGTAATTATATTCATATTTCATCCCTTGACAAAGATTTCATGGGGAATCCTTTCATGGGATGAATTTATGGTCTACCTAGGAGAATATTATATTAAAGAGGTCTCAACATTATGTGGATAGGGGTATGCAAAACCATTGGTCCTACCTTATTGAGTACTATGATTTTCCTTAATGGTTTCATGGTAACATTATAAAATCCTTTCATATAAAGATCATTAGGTTCTATAAGATTCTTATCCACACAAAGTTTATCTAGAAGATCAATGCTACAAACATTAAGAATCGATCCATTATCAATAAGTGTACATGTCTAATCCTAGTTTTATTAATGGAAACACATATCATTAGAGCTTCATGATTTTTTTCAAATTTAATTAGAGGTAATTGATGTTGAGGGAAGGTAATATCCAACATTGTTAGGGTTAGAAGGTAGTTTTCTATTACTTAAATAAATATTTAATCAATAAAATAGAAAAATAGAACACATATAAAGATATAGCTGCAAGAAGACAACACAAAGATGTAACGTGGTTCACCAAAAATCAAGCTACATCCACCAACACAAGGTCCAATATATATTAAAATTCCATTAAATAACCTTTAAAAAGATTGCAACAACCACTATAATCTACAACAACATTTTTTTCCACATTTTACCACTATTGTTTTTAGATAACCTTTGTTGCGTGTACCTACAGTGCTTCCTACATTTTTCCAGCCACAGAACTGTAAGTGTCTACTAACATTTTTCATGACCTATTTCCCTCAAAAATCATCACCGAGTGTTTGTATATGCTCCCACATATGTCCCATTAGTTACAAATGAAGTGTGCCCATTGGTTGTGCCTCATGCACCCAATAACACTCTCCTTTTGGGTGGTTACATTTGAAATTTTAATATGCCTTTTAATTTTATATTATATAATTGTAACTGATCACTTATAGAATTTACCATTTGTTTGCAATCATCCTTTGAGATACAAGTGCAACATAAATATTTAATAAGTGCATCAAATTATTTAGTGTAAAATAATATGAAGATTTTGTGTTTGAGTCTGATTGGTCTCCATAACACAACAATCTCCCACTTAGAGACTGGTCAAACTCCACTCCATACCATCTCCCACTTGGAGACTGATCATAACACCACTACCCCTACAATTCCCATTGGAAATCAACACCTTGGACCCTGTTGTTTTGTTTTACTTAATGAACACTAGGAAATAGGGGTTCACTATCTTTTAGGAGATGGAATACAAAGGGAAAAGGGATCACTCATATTTTTCTTTTGTTCATTCAAGGAAACCCTAGAGATCTCAATCTATTGATTGAATTAGGAAGGGGGAGATCTACTATGAGGTATCCTTGGGTATGATTAAACAAAGAGGGTTCACCATTAAGCAACTGCTTAGAAAGAAGGAGATGAATGTAATATGTAAATCTAACAATAAGGCCTAGAATATGAAACTTAAAAAATCAAAGTAATAAATTGAGAATGAATAGAGGGGCACCTGGGAAATTGAAAATGCTTGAAACAAGGTCTGCAATCCTAAAATTGTGACTTTTGATGAACACTGGGACTCATAAGCCAAGCTAGGTAATTTAGTCCTAGTTTAAGGTTTAAGGTTGAATGTAAAATTTGAAACTGTTGAACCAAGATCTATAGAAAATGTCTAAAAAGTGGCATACTAAGACTCATATGCCCAAGGTGGTGATTTAGTCCAAGTATTAGGGTTTATTTGAAACTTTGGTATCTTCTAGTGATCTTTTGTAGCTTCTCCCCTATTAGATCTTTGAGTTTGAAACTTTGAATTCTACTCTATAGGTGACTTTCTATGATCTTGCAAGAAAGGTGACAACTTTAGCAACTTTGAAACTTTGAAAACTTGATGAATGAACAAATATGCAGTGTTGGAAATCACCGAACCTTTGAATAAAAGGCTGCAATATTGTATGAAATGGCTAGCATGAATGTGGATCTTGAATTTTGATTGTATGTTATGGATCTTGACTTGAATGCTTGCTTGAATCATAATACCCTACATCACAAATGTTATCTCAAAAATACACATGATGTGTTAAGACTTTGACATGATGGTTGAATCTTGAATAATGCTCTAAAATGCTTGATAAGACTCAAGTGAATACTCTTCAAAACTCTCTTGGTCATAAACTTGCTAGAATAGTTGCTGATAAAAGTTTCTAGGTCTTGTTAGGTGAAAAGTGAGTGAAATAACCTTGTATTTATACTTGTTTATGCCAAATTTCTTGAAATTACAACACTACAAGTCAACATTAGATCTAGGAGAATAAATTCCTGCTAAAAATTTGAATTATAGTTGTATACATGCAAAATTAGCATCGTGCACTTAATTAATACATATTCATTCAATAATTAAATAAGTTCACCTTCATCCATTCATCAGGTAAATTGAACTCATTAAATTCATTCCTAAGGTTGTTCATTTAAATTAAATAAATCAAATATCAACCTTTTAATTAAATAAACAAAACTTTATTTGATTAAATCTCAAAATTCATATTTCATCCCTTTTTGATTTAAATAAATCCAAATATTCAAGTCAAATAGGTCAAAATCAACTAATAATCACCTAAGCTAATCTAATCTAGATTAACCTAGTCTAACCACCCATCACATCCTCTAGCTTTTCCCACTTGCACCAATAAATCATTTTAATTCATTTCTAAATTTATTAATTTCTTTCAACTTGGCATAAAAATGGAATATTCCCTCAAGTTTGAAAATGAAGACAAGTTGACTTGTCCTTTCCAACATAGCAATAACTTCTCTCTTACATGTCCCCCTCTCAGCATTCATAATGTGACAAGTGGCCTCATCTCATTGGTCAAATCATTATCCCACATTGCTCTCTTATGAGCATTCTTTCAACTTGAGAATATTTAAATAGAGGCTTCATCCTTCAACAAATGCTCCACAACTTGATCCACAAAGCTAATGCAAAGTCACTCTCTTCAATTGAGAACTGATTTTTTCCACCTCATATCATCCTCATAAGCATTTTTATATCATTTTCATCATGGAGCTTAGCAAAGGATTGGGAAAGGGCTTCTTTCAATAAAAGTACCAATCCACTATGGGATAGAATTTGACTCTTGTTTTCTTATGCTTTCACTTAGCTTATTTTGATAACTTAATTTTTTTGCATAGATAACATGAGCAATTATTTCATAGGGATGTTATACCTAATTTGCTTGATTTAACTAACAATACTCATGTTTGTATTTTTTTGTGCCAAAATGTAGATTTAGCATCCACATTATGGTGCTAGAAGGAGGGCTCATGGATTTTTATTTTTTTTCACATCTGCTATGCATTAGCTTACTTCTAAGTGTTTATTAGCATATAATTTATGAAAGTTTTTACAGCCTCTATAATAAATCTATATTAGGCAGATTCAGCTTATATTTCTTTGAAGAATTCTTCAAACAAATTGCATGCATTATGTATGCTTTTCTTTCTAAAGGCTCTTACCTTCAACAAAGTTATCTTAAATCTATCTGGTATCTTTCATTGCTAGCATTCTAATGTAAGACAATAAGTTATTTGAAAATAGAAAACATATATGCTAAAAATACACTATGAATTGTATGTTCTTATTTTCTATCTTCTCTGTGTGGATGAGTATTTTTCCCATCCTCAAAGTGTAACTACATTAAGAATCTAAGTGACATTCTTATGTGACATTATGGCATCTGGTCTTTGCCGAATGTTAGAAAATTTTGAGCAAGCTCCTGTAAATGAGACTGTTTTAACTCTTGGATCTCTTTGTCTTTGTGAATGACAAATAGCTGTCAATTTTTTTTATATATATTTTGATGATATTTTTGTTTCATCCATGTGAAAATTTGTTAACATCTATTTCTATTTCATGAGACAAACTAGTTTTTGTAACACATAGTCACCAAAGGTCTCTTTTTCTTTGATCGATCTAAAATGGTAGAGACTCTCATGCTTTGTTTTTATCTGGCACGCAACTCAAACATCAAAAGCTATGATATTGTCTGATCCACTAATTTGTTCACATGTTTCTGGTAGGGAAGTGCGTTTTAGTAGATGGACAATAAAAATATGCTTCTCATTCATTGTTTGAGTCTAAGTATTGAATCTAGAAAATGCCCTATTACGTATTTATGCACAAAGATGTCTTATATCAAATAGTTTGTCTCTAAATCCAGTCGCCTAAGATCAGTTTCTCTAATGAACTGAATAGACCTGTAGCCTTTCCTTCTAACAAAAAATTCCTTAAGTCAGCGGAAATAACCTGGTTCAGTTCAACACGTTCTTTTGTTGCTAGTTCTTGCATCTTTGGTTTAGTGTAGTAGTCAGAATGTCAAAGTTTAGGCATCAGGGCTTCAATGTCTACACCGTGCTCATAAACATTAGTAGCTTCACCAGCTCTATGGCCAGACAATGATGTATAACCATTTCCTCTATGATTATGCTCCTCACTAGAATCATTTTTTCTGGAAGATGATTTTACATACTAGATACACTATCTCTCATACTAGTTTCCTATGCCTAAGGCGAATTGAAGGGCTCGACTTAGCGCAGGGATCACTTCCATATTCAGGACTTGGCTAAGATTTGTAACAAACATGTGATCTATTTTTCTATTTGTCTTTCTATGTTAGGTATAAAAATTAAGGCTTCAGTGTGAAGCTCGAGAGTCATTAGAGCTCGAGCTTGTCCAATAACTAGACTGCGAGTCCAACGAATCTGTACTCCACACCTAAGGCTTTTCATTCAAAAGAAGTACACTTCTAACAATAAATGTACCAGTAGAGAGTCATAGGCTCTAGATGGGACTATTCGATTCCTCCAACAACGAACTGAGCAACAATGAGATAGCAATAAAATGTGGAGTTTTGCTAGTGGGTCTGCCACACAAAAGCAGCTATGGTAAAAGATGAGGAGGAGCCCAAATAGCTGCAATTTTAAATATCCTCAATGAGAGAATATAGTGTTTTGATATTTTATATTTCTGAGATCCTTAGGTGCACATCTCTCTCTCAAATAATTTTCATTCTCTTATTTAAGTTCATTGTTCCTATTTAGTGACTGGCTACGCAGGGTGGACAGGGTGGATGGGAATGGCTTTTGAATCCTGCTCATTGATTTTTTTTGGCAAAATCTTAAGATTATGCTTACTTACCTCATGATATTTTACAACCTATGAAGTTTTGTGTTGTTCATATTAACCTCTAGACGTGTGTATAGGTACGTCACTGTCAGTACCCCAACAGGATGTGAAAATTTAATGAATATGGCTTGACACTCTTCCAAATGCATTTGCTTGAAAGTTTTTAAACCCTTTATTCATTATCTTGTTCGTACACCTATGCATTTACATTAGCTTGAGAATTTTTAAAGTATTCTCAAACGTGTCTTTTTAAAAAAAATCAATAGTAAAAGCTATTCAGGTTGACTAAAAAGATTTTTGGAGGACTGGATAGTTATGATGGAGGATCTGAAGGACTACGAGAAAAGTTAAAGAAGTCAACTTGACACCTACAAATTGCATTAAATTTCCCTCGTTCATTGGCAGGTGTGAACCATTTGAAACTACATCATATGGTGTCTTTTCATGAACTAGATTCACAACTTTTACATGCCATTTTCTTTTAATTGAATACAACCTGCCACCTACTATGTTAGCACCAATCTGTTAGGCTTTACAATGACTTCCATGAAATCATTTCATAGAAAAAGTAACGTTGACAGTTCATTAATAGCATCAGATGATACTTTATCTTTGATGACATGAATAGGTGGAGTATATCATTGACCTTTATTATGATTGAGTAAGAAAAATGCATCCATTATCATGAATAAACTCAACTTTATATCTAACTGAAGAAATGATATCCCAAAACACAAACCAATGTAAAATCCTTTGAGTGATTTCAGATCATCAGATTGTGCAAATCCTATCATTAATACTATTCCTATCTTGTTTTTGATAAAAGGGATAAAAAGGTTTTACAAGGATCTGAAACCACAAAGTAACATTACAAACAAAGACCAAAAAAGAAAGGTCCAAATGACAAAAAGGCTGCCAAAGAGATAAAAACCAGCTAAAACTGGCAGCCACAAAAAGCCGCAAAAAAGCCATCAGAAAGCCAGCTAACAATCAAACCAGGGCCCAACCACAGCTAATCCATAGTCTTCAGGAGCTCGTCAGCAATTGATTCTAGGTCCATCATATCCTGGACCACCTCCATGAAAATTTAAGTCATATTTCAGGTAGACAGGGCTTTTCTTTTCATACTTGATCTAGTGCGCCTAGAAATCTAAGTCATATTTGAGGTAGACAGGGCTTTTCTTTTCATACTCGATCTTGTTAATGTTGTTGTCTCTAACTCATTTATGGCTTTTTGTAGGTTCAGTCAAATGAGAATTGAGATGTCACCATGACAAAGAACCAAATCTTTTCTTATCTGCATTTAATCACAACATAACTTTTTTGATTTTGGATGGCATTGATCTTTGTTATATGACCAAAAATTTTAGCTAAAGGCTTTAATATTGTGGAAAGACTGTGGAAAGCATGATTCTTATTAATGCTTCATTTATTAGTTCATAATCATTGATCTTTTTAGTCAAAATCATTCCATATTTAGAGATCATGTGTAAAATGTTTATAATTAATAACTTGATACTTGTATAATTTCCTTTTTTATCTTGCAGGAAAAGCGAGGAGAGATTTTGTTTGGATAGAGAACTTGCAAATTCGAAGCAAAGGAAACAATCTTTGGAGATTTTTTTTTTTGAATTGAATTGAATTGAATTGAAAGTGGGCCTTGAACATTAAACTTGAACTTGGAAAATGCATTTTTAAATGCTTATCGAAATAATATGGAGCGTCCATTTCCTGGTTTTATTTTCTATTTTAAGCCAACTAGATCATTGTTTGTTTTCAATGTTGGATTAAATTGAACACTAGAAACTGACTAGACATTGCTTTTTGGAATAAAATTGAACAATCAAATCTTCATCTTTCCTTTAGTGCTTAAAATGAATTGAATCATTTCTTTGAAGGATAAAATGAATGGGTATCTTTATTATTTTGTAATTATTTATACAAGGTAATATCATCAAAAGACGTATGCCCTTCTCTCATGCCTCACGACGATCTTGAGAATCAAAAGGATTTTGGTGACATTAAATTTTTTAATTAACTACCCCGACACTTCATTTTGGGAATAAAATTGAACAAAAAAATTTGCGAGTGTGAGCAAATCAATTGCATGTGTTCTCCCTTTGTTTCTAAACAAGGGTCAATCGAACTATGAATAAGTTTATTCACTTTTTTTTATCCTAGAGGGCCTGCCTTGGGGGAAAAAGTACTCACCCAAGGGAATGACTCAACTAGTAACACTCTGAACCTGAGAGTATTTCCAACCAGGATATAAATGTGGGTATTGGAGTAAATGCCAATATCACGCGGTTGATTCCAATGAGATGGATTTGAAAGGGGACTCTTGTTGTATGGGTCAATCTCCATGAACGGAAAGTCTGAACTAAAACCCTTATTTGTAGCAGCCAACTAGTCCATCCAATGATTTTATCGAAGTGGTGCATTGGAAATTAGATTCCAAGAAGTTACTTGCCATGTCCAATCTTGGTTGAAATATAGAGGTTAAGACTTCATTCCTAACATACCATTATATTTTTTCCTTGGTTGCATGTAAAAACATCTCTTCTACTATGAAGGGAATGAGGCAAGCCCACCAAGAAAAACGTACCAATTGAGCTAGGATGTGATATTGCTTGTGAGTCAGTTTGAAAACACAGTGCTTTGATTGAAAACATTGGAAAACCAACATTCAACAAATCATCAAATCTCAAACTCTTTAGGAGAAGCAAATATCCTTGAATGAATTCACATGCCCTTGCTTGCCTTTGGGATTCATGTCCTTAGAGGTTCCTAGGCATTTGGATTTCATCTCAATTTGCTCCTACTAAGGTCAACACTAGGAAACCTTTGCCTTGATCTCCTTGATTTCCGCATAATGCATTTTATGTGATGAAAGAGAATTAGGACATTGGACATTTAGTTTCAAATCTAATCAATTGTGTGTTTGTGCTAAAAAGAATCTATTAAGAAAAGATTAAATCAATTGGACCCCACATATGTGCTTGGCAT
The DNA here is from genome assembly GCA_007258455.2 of Sequoia sempervirens. Lineage (NCBI taxonomy): Eukaryota > Viridiplantae > Streptophyta > Pinopsida > Cupressales > Cupressaceae > Sequoia > Sequoia sempervirens. Next base: position 46,430,406 of record VDFB02075321.1, on the reverse strand, counting down.
CTTTTGGTCATATGGTTTTCATGCAAACATTGGTCTTTTGATTTTGAATTACTCTTAGAGAAAGGCATGTTCTTCACTATCTTGGTCTTGTAAACAAGTTCTTCCTAGGTTCATTTAGGATCAAATCAAACACTTCATTCAATCAAACATTTATCATCCCATCCCACCAAACAACTTTAGAGCTTTGGAAACATCATTCTAGACTTGGGTAAATCATCAAAATCAAAATCACCTTGTTTAGTTAGGGGTATGGGAATGTATCCTTTCTCATACCTCTAGTTAAATTATCACCCCTTTTGAACAAGTTCATCCTAAGATAACATCTAACATCTTAGAGTCTACAAGTTCATTATCCAAATCAAACCAATCAAAATAAAACCCTAAGTCTAGTATTGATTCAAAGTCCCTAAACATTCATCATTCACCCCTTTCATCATTCATCTGATCATTGGTCATAAATGCCTTAGAGGTCACTTTTGCAACAAGTTCAAAAACACCAGAGGAACATGGAATATAAACTTTCTCCATACATCATGAGTAATCCAAACCAACCAAACTATCAAATCCTTCCAAAACCAATTGATTATCAACACTCACATCTATACAATCCATACATGGGATCATTATCTGCTAGAAACCTTGATGATATGAAAAATGTGAGTATTCCTAGTCAAAAGATTGGAACACCTTTCCTGATGGTAGATCTAAATCTAAAACTACAAATCTATCAACCAAACACCCAATGCATGAGCCTTCAAACGAACAATGTCATCCCACCAAATCCCTACATGCCAAATGAGAATGTACAAAGTACAAGTTTTCCAAACATGAATCTGACAAACTTTGGGATAAATATGTTTGAAAATCATACAAATGTTGTTCAAAGTATAAATAAGATGTTAACAACTCCATGTATTAATCCAAGTCAAGGTAGCACCATGCAAAATCAAAGTTACCTAAATCAAGGCAATGTGATTCCCAACACCAACAATGGTCAATTTCAACCTATCATGCCAAATTTGAACATCATCCCAAATTATAACATTGTCAAAAAATAATTTGTCCATGATCCCATTCAAAAACCACAAGTATGCATCCAAAATCTGCTTGAACAAAAACCAAATCAACTATATCAAGGGAGTCAAGATCGAAATCAAGATCAAATTTGGCGAGATCAAATTGTTACACTTACGAAAATAGTTGAGTCATTATGCAAGAGACATCTCCACCACCATTACCCATATCAACATCATTCCTTGGTTTAGGGCTTCCCCCTTTACCTAGCAGCAATCACTCCATCCAAATATATCCACCTAACACCAATCAAGCCATCACCTCAAATCCTTTGAATATACCATCGACATCACACCAATAGATGGTATCTAATCAAACAACAACGTTGATCCCAAATCAAAATACAGTCTCCCAAGGACCTATCACCTCGGTCAATCCTACATTTCCTATCACCTCGATCAGTCCAACCACCCCTATCATGTTGAACAATTGTATTATTCATTATACGTGAACTCCAGTAAAAAAAATGGAGCATTCAACGTACCTTGAGATATCAAATTAAGAAATCAATCATTCTTTCGTTGTTGTTATTGTTATTGGTTCCATGCATTCAAATTGCAGGCAGAACGATGGTCAGTGGAGGCATTTAAATTGTAGGCAGAATGGTGGTTATAATTGTAGGCAGTGATCAACTTCATAGTATGGAGGCGGTTAATGAATGTGCTAGGATATGGTAAAGGGCGGTTGTCTTCCAGCACATGCTATGAGGTAATACATGATTATCAAACTAGGAGGAATCTTACACATAAACTAACTATAATTTCCTTTACTCACACGTCATAGAGTTTGATACAAGGAGAAAATGTATTCCGCCCAGGGGCAATGTTTCGATCCTAAGAAAATATTAATATTTATTCCGCGTGATGGGGAAAGCAGGGAAAAAATGGCTGAGATTTGTTTAATCATCTTACATTGATACAAACACAAGATAGTCGTCAATACACTTTGATAGGTTGGCTTCAGAGCATCTTTCAAATAAAAATGAAAAACAAATAGCTTGTTAATCCAATGTCACCATCCTCGTCACTTTTACTCATTTCATACATTTCATTCAGTTCATCCATATTTGTACATCCATCATATCATTCAACCTCTAGTGATTTTTTTTGATGTACCTCTTATGACAACCCCTTCATGTACTCTAGTTCATTGGTCACCCAAGCTCCTTTTCATCTAAAGCTTGATCGAGCACGTAGTTTGCATATTAGGGATCATACCATAACCGATTTCACCTACCACATTTATCATCCTTCATATTTTCCACTTGCACTCCGCATCCAGATCAGGTCCTTCCATCCACCATCATCATCCAAACTAGGTCAATGTGCATCATCATGGTAGCCTATGGATCAAGGGATTATCAATTCTTCACTTAGCTTCTAAGAGCCATGTCATAACCATTAAAATAGAAAAAAATAAAAAAGTAAAAAAAATGTTTACTCTGATGAAAACCTGGAAAATAGGCATCTTGGTCACACCAAAAAAACAAAAAATTAGGAAAATAGTAAAGAGAAATAATCCATCCAATAATGAAAACCACTTCGGTTGCACTTTGGATAAGTACCATGGTGAAAACCTGGAAAAGAGGTGTCATGTGTAGTTTATCTTTGCTCCTATAGACACGAAAAATATACTGATTGATATCACACATCCGATCTTGATCTACTAACACTGGTTTGTCCTGAATCATCCCCTTTTCTAAACATTTAATCGAATAACCTTTATTTGATTAAACTCATCACATTTCATCAATTTTATCTTGTTAAGTCATTATCTCTCTTTAATTAAATAAACCATTTTATTTAATTAATTCCTAAATCTGTGTTTTAATTAAATAATTCATTTTATTTAATTAAATCTATATAGTTCCTCCATTAAATTAAATAAATCAAACATCACCCCCTTTGGTTAAATAAATCAAAATATTTATTTAACTAGGTCTTAATAATTTTTCATCTCTTTTTGATTTATTTCAACCCACAAATCTAAATCAATTAATCAAATCACCTAATCTCCTCTTAAATTGATCAAAACATGATTAGTAATTGCATGTCACATTCTCTAGCTTTTCCCACTTGCACAGTAAATTAATTTATTTGATTTATTAAATTCTTCTATTTCATTCAAAAAGGCATCAAAGGATGGAATATTCTTCAAATTCAAAAAGTCCCTTCAAAAGGACTTGTCCCTTCCAACAAGGTATTCAATGCCTCTTACATGTCCTTGCCTTGAGCCAAGTGGCATTAAACTCCCTTCTTTCATCCTCCCTAAAAATGTCACCTCTTCAAATTCAAATATTCAAACATGCACATTGATGAAAATGTGCTCATTCCTCCACCATTCACATAATGACATGTGGCTTCTTCTCATTTGTTGAAGATTAATCCCACACTTCTCCATTTTGGACATCTCTTCAACATGACATTCTAAAAATAAGAGGCTGATCTCCTCATTTTATCATTCATAATTTGAGTAAGATTACTATACTCAAATACATCTTCAAAGCATTCGCAAGATTCATCAATTTATCAAATCCATAGCTAGGTTATGCAGATATTTTATCATGGAGCACACTTGAATCTTGAACAAAGTGGATCACCATCACCATTCATCTTCAAAGCTTGCAAAGGAGTTGGGAAAGGGCCAATTTCCACATCAAATTGGAACCAAATCCCCCATAGGATCAAGAGTTTTCATTATTTGAATAGGATTAATCTCTTTTATTGCTTTTCATTGCATTTCTTCCTTTCATTTCCTATTTTGAATCATGTTAATGGAATTTTTGGGGAATCTCTATTCTAACTTGCATTTGATCTTATTAATGTGTTCATTTGTTGTGTTCTTGCAGGTATAGGATATTGGTTCATATTTTGGCACTAGAAGGAGGCAAAACTAGAAGATCAAATCACATTTTTTGAGAAAAATATGTTCTTTTTTGTGTTTTTATAGGTCTACAGAAAACTATGCCGCTCACAGTCCAGCAGGGCCATATAGAACCGCTCACAGTCCAGTGGGGCTATACAAAACCTCTCCAAACTACAAACTACACCGTTGGATACAAACTGCACCACTCCAAACTTCAAACTACACTATTGGCACTCCAGCATTGCCATATAGAGCCGCTACAAACTCAAAATAGAGCCGCCATTCCAAGCAGAGCCGTTGGACTTCTTTTTTGTTTTCCATTCAAACTTAAAATGGTCGTATCTTGGTCATTTTTTGATCTTTAAATTCAATTTTTTTTTTTTTGAAATGGGGTAGAATTTCATAAGATATCTAATGGTTTAGGTTATTATCATCTTTTATAGAGTTAAAATTTTCAAATTTTCACTTAATGTCAAATCACAATGAAACTTGGTCTAGATTTTAGGGTTTTTATGCTTAATCACTTTTCTAACCCTCATATCTTCTTGTTTCTTGATGTCAAAAAAAATTTGGAGCTTGTATTGTAGGTTTTGAAGGATCATGGAACATGAAATTCAAACAAAAATCATTATCACATCATTGTATCAAGTGTTTTTGAACACTTTGGGGAGCAATTATAATCCCACTTCTAAGGATTTTATCCCTTCAAGATCTTAAGACTCAATAAATTTCAACTTGGATTTAAAACGAACAAGAAAAAAGGTTAAAAATAACTTTAGGAAAACCTACTAGATTTTGTTTAAGGTTAACAATTGAACGAACAACTCTCATTTTCCTTTGGTGTACTAAAAAGAAGTCATTGTTGCTTCGTGGATCTTAAAATGAACATGTGTTACTTTTTTTTGTGATTTCTTACTCAAAATAACATCATTAAAAAGACGTATGCGCTTCTCTCATGCCTCATGATGATCTTGAGAATCAAAAATATTTTTGGTGGTCTTAGGTTGGGATAGAGTAATTACCTCCACACTTCATTTTGGGATTAAAATTGAGCAAATCTTTGCGAGTGTGAGCGGAACATAGTGCGTGTATTCTCCCTTTGTTTCTAAACAAAGGTTGATCAAACTACAAATATGTTTGTTTTCTTTTGTTTATCTTAGAGGGCCTTCCTTGGGAAAAAAGTACTCACGTAAGGGAATGACTCAACCGGTAACACTCTAAACCCAAGAGTATTTCCAGCCGGGATATAAATGTGGATATTGGAATAAATGCTAGTATCACACGGTTGGCTCTGACGAGAAGGGAAGTAGTGGTCTCTCACCTCAATGGGTCAACTCCTATGAATGGAAAGTCTGAATTAAAACCCTTGTTTAGAAAAGGAAAAATTCCTTGATCTACTTGTTGGTGCAAGAACGGTCATTCTGAAGCTGTCCCACATTTTCACGACTCTTAGTAGAGATGAAAAGCATGCCATGGGAGTTTCATGGGTGTTGATGCCTGGATGCCCCATATAAGTGAGTGTCATGGAGGGGATCTAGTGGGGTCAAGCATCTAATCATTCACTAAGAGTAGGTGTAGCTGGACTTGTCCAAGTGGGAACTCAACAAGTAAATTCTTTGATATCCATAGGGTTGTTCATGTTCTTGGTATCAAAACACTTGCTTGTTCAAAAACATTGGGAAACACACTTTCAACAAGAAAATCAAAATTTCAAACCCCTTAGTTAGAGCAAATACCTTTAACAAAACCCAAGAACTATTGCTTACCTTGGGGATTATGTCCTTAGAGGTTTCTAAGTAATTGGGTTTACATATTAATTTTCTTCTACCAAGGTAAACATTACGTAACCATTTCCTTGATTTCCTTGAATTCCACATAACACTTTGTGGGATGAAAAGAAGTTAGTACATTGGACATTTAGTTTGAAATCGAATCAAGAAAGTGTTTGTGGTAAAATCAATTCACTAATCAAGATGAAATCAATTGAACCCCACACATGTGCTTGTTTATCTTTTGTCTTATGGTCTTTTGAGTAAACATTGATCTTTTGGTTTGAAGGGAAACACATGTTCTTTACAACCTTCGCCTTGTAAACAAGTCTTTCTTAGGATCATTTAGGATCAAAATAAAACACTTCATCTATTTCAAACATTTATCATCCCATTCCCCAAGCAACTTTAGAGCTTTGGAAACATCATTATCTAGACTTTGGTACATACTTAAACCAAATCAAAATCATTTGTTTAGTTAGGTGTGTTTGGATGAATCCTTCCTCTCGCACTTAGTTAGATTATCACCTCTTTTGAACAAGTTCATTCTAAGATCACATCCAACATCTTAGGGTTTACAAGTTCATTATCTAATCAAAACCAATCAAAATCAAATCCTAAAGTCTAGCATTGATCCAAAGTTCCTAAGAAAATCAACACCCATATCATTCACCCCTTTCATCCTTCATCTCATCATTGGTCCTAAACACCTTAGAGGTCACTTTTACAACAAGATCAAAACACAAGAGGAACATGGAATATAAACTTGCTCCATACATCATGAGTAAAACAATTCAACCAAACTATCAAAGCCTTACAATGCCAATTGATTTTCAAAACTCACATTTATACAATCCATACATAGGATCATTATCTCCTACAAACCTCAATGGCACAACAAATGTGAGTATAGCCAATCTAAATCTTGGAACACCTTTTCCAATGGTAGATTTAAATCCAAGTCCAAACTTACAAATCTATCAACCAAATACTCAATGCATGAGTCTTCAACAAAACAACATTATCGCACCAAATCCATACATGCCAAATGAGAATATACCAAGTACAACTATACCAAACATTAACATTTCAAATCCACACTTGGTAAACTTTTTGATAGATATGTTTGCAAATCACATGAATTTTGTTCAAAATCCATCACACCCATATGTCCCCCTCACCTTTCATAATCCTAATGACTCGTTATCATCATTTCATGCAACCCCTCAAACCTCTCTCCCTATGACCTCACAAGGAGAAGGTGACTTATTTGGACTAGGGGGCATTTTTGATCCAACATCATCATCATTTCCCCAAGGGAGCTTACCACTCACTTTCCCACCACTCCCACCCTTTCCATTAACATTTGTATCACCTCTTGGTTTGGGGCTACCTTTGCTACCACCGCTCATCCAAAACATCCCCCTAACAATCAATCAAGCCATCATACCAAATCCCAATACCAATACCAATAAGAATATGTTGTTCAAAATCACAACAACATGTTAACAACTCCATATATCGATCCAAGTCAACAATCACATGATCAAAACCTATCCATCAACGAATAAATGGAAGATGTTTCTATCTCATCAAAAGATCAAATCAACATACATCAAGAGTTACTTTTTCATCATCATAAGAATCCCTCAACAATATCTGACAATAATCTATTTCAAGGAGTGCTAACATTATTTGATCCTGTAATCAACAATCCATTGACCAATGATCATGTTGAAAATATATCTACATCACCCAATAAGTTAGAGGATATATCTCAAAAATTTATTCTAAAGCATGATCAACATCTCTCACCAAATTCTAGCAATGGTCCTTTCCAAGATATCTTGAGATCCTTCAACCTCATGATTGTCGATATTGAAGGAATCTTCAACTCATCACTTGATCCAAATTCACTCAAATATCAAGAGGATATTGAGCCAATTGCTATGCCTAATGAAGATATCCAAGAACCCTTTGTAAGCAATCCATCCTTTGAAATTGACCCATGTCAAGAACTTAATCCAAAGCATGTCAAATGCAACTCTGAAAGCATTCAAGATCAAGAATTTGTATCTCCAAGCTACTACAATGATGTAATGGACACTCTCGTATCTATACATGATGATCACATCCACATAGCACATACTCCTCCATCTACACATGAGATTCCTTTTGTGGATGGACATGTAGATGATCTTCATTCAGAACGGGATTCCTTTACTCCTGATATTATTACACACAAGGAGCAACTTACTAATTCCTACAGTCAAACTGAGTTGTCAACATCAGGATTAGATACATCCCAAATTCAGACTGAGGAAATCATGTATGAAGATATCCAACATTATCCACTTAGAGAAAAAGGTCTGACAGAACAAAACATTCTAGAGTTAGTAGAGTAGCCAATTGAAACAATTGCATATGTAGTTGTAATTTATCAGAAAATGCTTACTAAACAAGACATCTCAAAACAGTAAGAATCAAGGAACAAAGGTGCTACTACCACCATATTTGGGGGAAACTATGTCTCAAGTAAACGTTAACATAGGGAGCACGAAGAATCCTTATGATGAAACCAATGTTCATACTACAACTAGCCACATCATGAATCTTCATCCACCCATCACTCTATCCACAAATTGGGACCAACGTCAAAAGAAATATTTGAATCAAAGCACAAGGAACGTTATCAAAGTAGAAGAATCAAGGAAGTATAATGGAAAAATCAAATACACATGGGTGCCAAAAAATACAAAGAAAGATTATCCCTATCAAACTCCATTAGTCAAAGAAACTATGGGGAAAAATAAAAAAGGGAAAATTATCCAACAAAGATGTCCACAAAGGAAAAATCAGGATTCTCAAGCAACATACAAAGTATATCAAGCTATTGGCCCTAATTCCACATACACTTTCATATCCACCCATCATTGCTCATCTTCCCAAGTTTGGAGAGTCAAAAGTTTCAAGCTGTCAACCAATCCATATTCTATCCCTAAACACACTCCATCCATGCCTCCACACATGATATCCAATTCTCACATTGACCATGTATTGGTAGTGACCCTTCATCATAAGGATTCAGAAGGCACTCTATTGCGATGTGCCCATAGAGACAGTGTTAACTCTAGTATCAACAAAGCAGATCAGGAATTTCAAAAGTTGTATTTAAGTGCACGTATCTTAGCAAAGAAACTTTGTCAAGAAGTATATCAATGGAACATTATGATAGAAGTATCTACATCAACACCACAAGGTGATTCAGCATGAGCTTTCTTTCAAAAAAACCAAAAAAAAATTAAAAAAATATAAAAATCCAAAAAAATTAGAAAAAGGATTGAAAACAGTAAAAAAAATTGTCCTCTAGTGAAAACAACTATGGTGGCACTTTGGACATGTAGCATGATGAAAACCTTGCAAACATGTGTCATATGTAGAATTGAGCATCTACATGCACTAGTTCAGGTGAAAGCATATGATCTCATCCATAGTAAATCCTGCATTCCATCCATCTCATCCATAATAAATCCAATATTCCATCTATCTCATCCATAATAAATCCATTCATCCATGAACCATTTATCCAATCCATTTGCATATATTTTCATCCATACTTTGAGTTATCTTGATCTTGACAAAGTTTGGTGTACACTTTACACTTGCTTATGATAGACATCTTGACATGGGTCATTTTCATTGATCCTATCCTACCCAACATTATATGATCCATGAAGCATTATCCAAATGAGCATTCTTTATTTGAACACCTTATCTTATCACAAGATAATCCATATCCCTCCATCCATACACCCATCCAAGCATCCACCCATGGCATTCCATACATTGCTAGACACTGGGGGCAGATATTTATATCTTTCTTTGGGAATAAATATTCATCTATATCCTCCCACTTATGTGGTGATCTAAACATTAGAAAACATGAAATCAAATTGATGAAAGCATTTGTGAGAAAAAATCCAAATCACTAGCCCATGGTATATTTTGATGAGAAGACATTCCTTATCAGGCTTCATCTTTCATTAAACATCAATACAAACAATCAATATCAGTTGCATCTAACGTGTGCTTCAACGTTGCATCAAATCATCCAAAACAATTTTTTTTTCCAAAATCAAGATTCAAAATATTGATCAATCAAATCCAATCAATCACTCATCATCTCAGGATATCCATCATAATCCTTGTGTTGCTTAACACTATCCTTGCATTATTGTGTATCCTCAACAATGTTATCATCATCAATCCATCAATCAGATCAATCAACCTTAGCTTGTTTTTAAAGAAAATCCTAAATAGAGCACTGATATCATCACATATCCAAATTGTCAAAATCATGGAAAAATCCAAAAACATCAGAAAATCAAAAATCTAAAAAATAGGTAAAAAAAGTTAGAAAAGCGTCAAAAACACTAGATCCAAACTACGTCATCTTTGCCCTTAAACATAGGCAAGGCTAATCTTTGATTAGCCCAAAAGACAAAAAATCTAAAAACATTCATAAAATCTCATAAAATCAAAACATTTGCAAAATCTCATAAAATACCAAAAAACAGCCTCAAAATATGTTAAAAACATCCAAATATTTGAAAAAATCCATCCATCCCATTTCACTTTCACCCACAATAATCTCATCCATAATAAAATAATCGTCACCTTCATCCTTTGGTAATACAAATAGAAACAAGTACAACAATCGGCAAAAGTAAGCTTCAAACGTAAAATCAAAAGCAAACTTCAAACTTTTAAATGAAAAATCAAACTCTTGATCATTTTCAAACATGTCAATTGACTTTGTATCAATAGCTTATCAAAAAACTCATTAACCCATCATCATCCTATACAATGCATGTCCTAGGATATATCATTTCAACAATGGGCATCATTTTGGATTCATATCCTAAACAAAACATGTCCCCTTGGCTAACGGTATGAAGAACATTGACTTGTTTGTTTACTTGATCTTTTCTTTTGATTTATCTTATTGCACTCATTCCAATGACCTCTCGATGATGTCTAATCAAAATTATTTAGAGAGAAAGGAATGGGGCAAATGATCATTATCTTTTGTCTATTGTGCTTGTTGGACATTCTTGTAAAATAACCTCGGTGAATACTTGCTTTGTTAGGTGCATCCTAGCAAGGTTTCCATATGCCAGGTGTGAACAAGAATACTCCTATCTATTTGTCGAGTCAAATTCCACCACACTAGGTGCAACACCATCCTGGTCGTCTATACCTTGATACATCGTATCTATGTGTGTTATCAAACAATAAGGTAATTGGCCCTTTGAAAATCCCAACTCTTAGCAAGAGAACATCATCATCATCCATCATCATCTCCAATAAGGTCTTCTTAGATCATGGACTTGTTGGATCCTCTCTTCCATCCATCTTATCTTCTATCTTTACTAACATTTCTACCCAAATTTGTGTAATATCTCAAAATATACATGAGGCTACCCATGGCCAATGACTATTTATACATCATCAAAATTTTCTACATCAAATATTTGATCTTTCTAAAGAATTATCTTTCATCTCTAATCAGTAGAACCACTCCTCTCACATTTTATCATGATCTCGATCGAAAATTATCATTTCCACTCGATCTCTCGAGGGGGACAATATACTAGCGTAATTCTTCTCGCTAGGGCAATAGTGGGGCATCCAAAAAATCAAAGAATTTTTTACTTTTGATCATGGCAAGGTTATTCTTTGAACCAATGCAACAAGTATGTTGCTTCAAAGAGGGGAAAAATGTAGACATAGAAAATATACTGATTGATATGACACATCTAATCTTGATCTACTAACACTGGTCCATCCTGAATCATCCCCTTTTCTAAAAATTTAATCGAATAACATTTATTTGTTTAAATTCATCACATTTCATCAATTTTATCTTGTTAAGTCATTATCTCTCGTTAATTAAATAAACCATTTTATTTAATTAATTCCTAAATCTTTTTTTTAATTAAATAATTCATTTTATTTAATTAAATCTCTATAATTCCTATATTAAATTAAATAAATCAAACATTTATCTAATTTAATCAAACATCACCCCCTTTGGTTAAATAAATCAAAATATTTATTTAACTAGGTCTTAATCATTTTCATCTCTTTTTGATTTATTTCAACTGATAAATCTAAATCAATCACTTAATATCCTCTTAAATTGAACAAAACCTTATTAGTTTAATCTAATTACATGTCACATCCTCTAGCTTTTCCCACTTGCACAATAAATCAATTTATTTGATTTATTAAATTCTTCTATTTCATTCAAAAAGGCATCAAAGGATGGAATATTCTTCAAATTCAAAAAGTCCCTCCAAAAGGACTTGTCCCTTCCAACAAGGAATTCAATGCCTCTTACATGTCCTTGCCTTGAGCCAAGTGGCATTTAACTCTCTTCTTTCATCCCCCCCTAAACATGTCACTTCTTCAAATTCAAATTTCAAACTTACACATTGATCAAAATGTGCTCAACCTTCATCCTCTCACATGTTGACAAGTGGCATCATGTCATTGGTTTATCTTTTATCCCACATTCATCCTATCTTTCAATCTTCAACTCTTTCTTTCTATAAATATAGAGGTCATCCTTCATTTTCATCATCCACAACTTGAGTAAACTTACTATACTCAAATCCATAGCGACTTTCATCCAATTTCATCCAATCTTAGCTAGGTTATGCAGTTTTTTATCTTGGAGCACATTGGAGGTCTTCATCAAGTGGATCACTTTTCATCATCAATCATCTTCATCACATCATTGGAGTTGGGAAAGGGCCATTTTTCACATCAAATTGGCACCAACTCCCTCAAGAGATTAAGAGTTTTCTTTGTCTTAGGATAGGATTTAATATATTAAGCTTCAAGTTTGTTGTGTTCTTCATTTACTTCATTTTATCTTACATTCAAATGGATTTCTTGAGGAATCTCTTTTCTAACTTGCATTTGATCTTATTAATTTTTTCATTTGTTATGTTCTTCCAGATATAGGATATTGGTTCATAGCTTCGTTGTCTCCATCATTCTATCTAATTCGGGCCACTATCCATTTATTTGTCACTCTATTTTGCATGACATCCATAATAATGCTTTGTTGTCATTTCCATAACTTGGAATGACTGATATTATGTGTATTTTCTGCTTTCATATCTGTTTGCCATAACACCTATCCCACAAAACCCCTAATAAATTGGTCTAATTCCCAATTGGGGCCAAATACTTGACCTATGTCATCATTGGATCATACACTTCTTGTTGGAGGTTACTATATAAAAAAGACAAAAAAATCAAATATTCCCCAAAAAGCCAAAAAAAAACATAAAACCTAAAAAATCCAAAAAACATCGAAATAACTTTCAAAAATCTAAAAAATAGAGTCATTCATGTCAATCCAAGTCTAGTCAATGTATGATGCTTCTGCATGCATAATTTAGGCAAGGCCATCTATCGATGACTCATTGAGGCACTAAGTCATTCCTTTAGGGTTTGTCGAGAAAAATTCAAATCACGATTTAGTCCTTTGTTAATAAAACAAGGTTAAGTAATGTTGACTATGAGGTCTCTACGTATTATTACATAGGAAAGCCCATCTGTCAATGAGCCCTCAAAGCCACCTAGGTTGGTCCTTTAGGGTTCATCGATTCAATCATAATAAATCAAACATTGTCAACTTAGACAAAAACAGTCATTAGAATGTTAGACAAGTCACAAATCAACAAGACAAACAAGCCAAAAAAATTTCAAGTCAAACAAGTCAATTATCAAAATAGTCAGCAACACCAAACCAACCTCAAATGGTAAAATAGTCAATTACTTGTCTCATATAGGATGTGTCTTTCTTACAAATCAAACATTATCATTATTTTGTCATTTTCCTTATATAGGTGGTCACATGATTGAAACCAGACTTGACATTTTTTATGACATGTTTCCTCTCCTAAAACTAGCCCTTGTCAAACAATCAACCCATGAATCACCTAGTTAATTAAACATTAGAAAACAATTGTTAGCAAACGCTCTGAATGGCTATTGACTTTGTTGGGCTAATTTGTCTTATCCTTTTTATTTGTCTTTTGTGTTTTGCTACTACCGACCTCGAGGATGTCCTATGAAGTATTTAGATGAGCGGTGATGTCTGATGACTCATCTTTTCTTTGACTATTGTGTGTGGATTTCCTTGGCAAAAAGATTGGGGAAACTTTTCCCTTAGTATGAGTCAAGACATTCCTTGTCTGTGACTATCTATTTTGCAAGTGGATGACCTTGCACACCCTGGTCTATATTATGCCTTGATTTTTGTTGTTCATCCATCACATTTTACCACACAATGATGATTAATAGAAAGCCTTGCATAGTACAATATACATATTTAAGTTGTCTCCACTCACACCATGCTAACATTTTCCTCTCACTAACATTTCTCTTCATTAATCCTTGAATTCACCCATTATCAAATTGATATATCAAAATAATTTCCAATTTAAAAAAAAAAATCAAAAAATTTACAAAATTGTTTTGAGGGGGCATAGGTCCACCCTGCTTAAATTGGGGCATGTCTTGACCAATTTTCTTTGACACAATGCAGTTAGCTGCATTGTATGAAAGAAGGGAAAAATGAAGACATTAAAAATTATCCTAGACTTGCGAACTATATTTTCTTCATCAATTCCCCCTTTTGCTCCTAATAATTAAATAATTTTAATTATTTAATTAATTCATTTCTATCTTTATATTTCCTCTTTTGACAAATTAAATAAATTTTATTTATTTAATTATTTATCACTTTTTACTATAATTAAATAATTATTTTTATTTTTTAATTATTCACTAACCTTTTCTTATTAAATTAAATAAATTTTATTTATTTAATTGCTTACTAATTTGCCTTTTCCTTCCCACTTTTGAATTAAATTATTATTTAATAAAAAAATCAACTTCCCACATGTCTTCTATAATTAAATAATATCTCTATTATTTAATTATTCATTTTTCTCTCAAAATAAATAATTTTATAATTATTTGAATTCCTCTAGCAACCTCTTTTTTTTTCCATTCTCATTATCCGTGTCAATTTTATCTCCTCTTCTCTCAATTAATTTTTTTCCTATTAAAATAAATAATTTAATAATTATTTGAATTCATCCACCAACCTCTTTTTTTGTGCCATTCTCATTATCCGTGTCAATCCTACATCATCTTATCTCAATTAATTTCAACCCTTGATTGAATTATTTTATGATTCAATCTTAACCATTTATTCTTATCTTTGCCCTAATTTTTCTCTAACCCTACTCAATACTACAACTTTCATTTTTGGCCATTGATTGACATATCTTATTGACATTAAATCTCAACCCTTCATTCAATTTTTTCTTCTCTATAAAAGACCCTTTTCATTTTCATCCATCTAGTCAACGTTTAAGTACATGTTGTTAGTGAGACAATATGAGGGCATCAAGCAGAGTCAAGCAAGATGGAAAAGAGCAATGAGGGCATCAAGCACAGTCAAGCAAAATGGAAAAGGGCAATGGATGTCAAGTAACCATGGCATAGGTCATATTTACTATGGATTTTTGTTTTCTTATGTTGGATTGTGCTCTATTATTGGTTTAGGGCTTCATAGATTTAATTTTGATGATTTTTTACATTAACTTGAATTTTACCCTAGATTACAATCTTCTATGTTATTTACTTTTAATAATTTGTTGTCTTTAGATAATATTGAAATCCATTCAAAAGATTCTTTTTAATGATTGAGTTAAATTACAAGACAATCATTTCACAAAACAATCAAGCTTGATGATAGATCAATGAATGTGATTCAAAAGCTATATTACCAACTCATGAATTCATTAAGAATGTTCATATTAAGTGTACAAATTGAGTCTAGTTTAGGGAAATCAATCTAGTTTAGGGCAATCAATCTGGTTATATAGAAATATATTTTGTAGCTCGTGCAAGCCTTGCATAATCAAAGAAGTTGGATGAAAAAGATTTTTGTGGAGGTAAATAATAGAATTTCTTTAACAATTTTTATAAAACCTATCTATAGGAAGAAGAGAACCTAAACTACTACTCTTTCATCATCATTAAGATTATAATCATTTCTTTGTGAACCTCAAGATTGGTCTTGTTACTACCTTGAGGGCTATAGCTTCCTCCTCAGCTGAATCTAGGTGTGATATTTTCTTATATTCCATTTCATTATATAGGTACTTGGAAATTTGAAGTTTTTTTTTATTTTGAAGCAGAGTTTAAATGATAAAAAAGACATAAATTGAATCATCATTTGAATTTGGAGAAACAACTCTTTGTCAATGGATAGAGGAATTACACATGATGAAAATGACTTCTTTGAACAATTTATATTTTATGGTTGTAGTGGTAAATTATCCTATGGAATAAAAAAAGTTGAGCTTGAGCTTTATTCACATGCTATAAATAACTTCTTTGAGCACAAGACATTCTACTACTCAATTTTGTCAGCTACATTGAAATCATGTTTATACCACTGAATTGTCAATTGCTCAATTTTGTCATAAGAAAATGGTTTAAATTAAATCTTTACAATGAGAATATTGTGAAATTTTATGAAATGAAAGAACATAATAATAATAATAAAAAGATGCAAATAAACTTCAAGGAGGGCTTCTTCTAAAATGAAACAGAGTTAAAATGATAAAAAAAAATGATTTAAGGGGAACACAAATTTGGGCGAGAAATTAGCTAGATGTCTACATTGAAATTGCTTAGTGGGCAAGAGTAGCATGAAAGATCTCAATGAGAATGTAACCTGCAACCCATCCAATGAATGCCTTCATCCCAAGGTTATCTCCATTTATTCTACTAGCCACTCTTATAAACTACAATCGATTTTTTTCTTTAATTTTCCCTTAGGGATTTTACTTTTTCAGCCAAAAGCCTTGCAATTTTTTTAGGGGCGTCCACACTTGTTATGTTCTAGAAAGTACTCTGCATTTCTTAAATTAGTTTAGATTAGTAAGAGCTAATTTTATGCCAGAAAAAGGGAAAAAATCCCTCAATATTTGGCAACATCCTTTAGATGTTCAAATATGTTCTATTAATTACATGGATGTTCTTCTCTTCTATTAAAAACTGGTTGAGGAGAGTTAAAAGAAATAAAGAGAAAAATTAAAAAACATGTACTTTGGAGATCTTTGCATAAAAAGTTACAATATGTTCTGTAGTGGATAATTTTCTATCAAATCCAAAAGTGGTACAAAAGGAGAGTGAACAATATTCTCTTGAGCTCCATTAGTTGTGATAGTATTTGAAAACTTACATGCCATTTTTTATTTTAAAAGATCCATCTGAGACATTTGAAGTTAAAATAGTCAACAAAGCACTTGGCATTTCCCCAAAACCCTGATAAGTTATATCTTATTATTGGACGAAGATCCTCATCTGTAGAATTTTCTTCAGGATTACATGATATTAAAACACACTAGGGAAACAAATCTGATATAAAAGGAAGAAAAAATACACTGCAAAGGAGAATGTTCTTCATTGGTAAGAATCTCCATCTCAATAAATACTGAAATAAATTCTCAATTCTTCATATGGAAATTATAAAGCTTAGCTTCCAAATACACAATTATTCTAATCTTGAAACCCAGGAAGACAATGCTTGTAATCTTCAGAAATATAGTATGGTATAAATGTTATAATTAGTAGGGTAAAGATACTAAAACAAAAAGGTAAACAACATCATTTAGGTCACAGAAAAGACAGCACGCCTCCTGGGCGTATGGGCCCCCCTTGTGAGAACAATAGGAATTTTCAATTTAACTTATATAACTCAGATTTGAATTCGGGGATACAAACTTTATAAACTAAGCATTAAATTTTTTTCAAACTTTTAACTGTAGAAAACCCTACTGCATAGAAAAATGATCATGTAAACAACTGAAAATCTCAACTGAGGGTTTGAGGAATTTAGCATCAACATGTTTTGACATATTTTTAATGATAGCAACCTCCATAGTTTATTGTTGTAATCAAGTCACACACTTAAAATCAATTATATTTTTCATACTTCACAAATTCAATATCACAAATTTTAAAGCATGGTTTTAATTTCAGCAAATAGGAAATGCAATGCCTAACGTGTAAAACTGTTTGGCTATTGCATGCTTAAATCAGGGATCCAAATTTATATCTTATCATTTTTGACAGAAATGAAGCGTGCCTACACTTGAAAAGACTATCACATCAACCACAGGGAGACTATCATGCTCAACAATTGTATTATTCGTTATTCCTGAACTCCAGTTAAAAAGCAATACGGAGAGTTCAACGTACCTTGAGATATCGAATTAAGAAATCAATCGTTCTTTCGTTCCTGCTGCTTCTGTTGCTTCCGGGCATTCAAATTGCAGGCAGAACGGTGGTCAATGGACCCGTTTAAATTGCAGGCAGAACGGTCGTTATAATAGTAGGCGGTGATCAACTTCATAGTATGGAGCTGGTTAATGAATGTGCTAGGAGATGGTAAAGGGCGGTTGTCTTCCAGCACATGCTACGAGAGATAAGAGTCCTCCTACGTTGTTAATGAAATTATAGTTAGTTTACGTGTAAGAGTCCTCCTACGTTGATAATCGCTCCATAGTTTGTTTAAAGTTCTCTGTTGCAGGATTGTTACAGTGAAAAGCTCTCAATGGATCGAGGGAAGTCTGCAGGTCAGTAAATAATTTTTTCACTTGCGTTTTTCTTCCCCCTTCCTTGGCATTACAATGATAGTCTGTCATTTTCTCGCTGTAGTGCCCAGGCTGAGTCTTCCTTTGAGTGTAGAGGAGACCGCAAACATGGGATGGGGGCCTTCCAGATGGAGGCCAACATCAGAACAAAAGCGTATATTAGAGTGCATGTGGGCCACTGGAACGAAGAAACCTTCTCAAACCCTCATACTTGAGATTACTGCCGACCTACAACGATACAGTAGAGTTGAACCCAAAAATATTTTAGGTGTAAAAAAAGAGTGATCAAGTTAAAACTGGGTCGTTCACTAGATGAAGAATTGAAAGGTGAATAGAAGTTCCGTTCTATTACTTGGTGAATACTCTAAAAAAGTAATTCAGGTGAAACTCTGTGTAGAACAAAACTAATTCATTACATGAGATCAATGGTATTTTTTCAACCATCATAGAAGAAGAAGCCAATGATCACTACACATTCGCAGTTGTTACGCATTCACAAAGGATAATCTTGCAAGTACAGATAATATTATTGTTCTCCTGTCTTAAAACCCTAGTACAAAGCATGAGTTTTGTTTCTTCCTCCTCTATCAGGATGCATAGGAAATAATTCCAAGGTTCTCTTCTTTGCCGCCTCTTCTTCCTGAACATGAATGGCCTCTTCTTCCTGAACATGAATGGATAAAGTTATGAGTAAATAGATAGCTTTTATAATGCAATGATTTTCCTATCAAACAAGATAAATTGTTAGAGGAATCATATTACTTACCTCTGCATGAATCTTCTCATCCATGTACTTTGATTCTGCAGAGCATGTGGGATCTGAAAAATATGTTTCTATACCAACTCGATAACTTAGAAAAAGAAATCTAAATAAATTATATTTTGTTTAAAATTTAAAGCCACAGGATTCTTTTCAGACTTATTATCCTAGCCTGGGCCTAGCTTGTATGATTAACAGTAAACAATCTTAGTGAATACATTGGTTGGTAAGATAGCTTTCTCATTCAACCTTTCAGATCGCATTGGAGTTAACATTAAGGTTATAGAAATATAAAATTTTATGTTTACATATAAACCCTAATTCCTCAGAAAAATAAATGAATACTTTAAACCATCGAAAAAACCACATACTTCTGGTCTGTGACTGTTCTCTCTTGCGTTTCTCTCGACTATCAGTGTTTTGGAATCAATGGAAAATATTTTTGGGTTCAACTCTACCGTATCGTTGTAGGTCGGCACTAATCTCAAGTATGAAGGCTTGAGAAGGTTTCTTCGTTCCACTGGCCCACATCGACTCTACTATACGGTTTTGCTCTGATGTTGCCCTCCATCTGGAAGGCCCCCATCCCATGTTTGCGGTCTCCTCTACACTCAAAGGAAGACTTAGCCTGGGCACTACAGCGAGAGAATGACAGACTATCATTGTAATGCCAAGGAAGGGGGAAGAAAAACGCAATTGAAAAAATTATTTACTGACCTGCAGACTTCCCTCATCCATTGAGAGCTTTTCACTGTAACAACCCTGCAACAGAGAACTTTAAACTAACTATAGAGCGATTATCAACGTAGGACTCTTACACGTAAACTAACTATAATTTCCTTTATGCACACGTCATAGATTTTGATAGATAAATAAAGACGAAAATGGCTGAGGCGCATGAACAATAAGTCAAAACCCTCGCATCATATAAATTTCCTTCTTAATAAGCTTAGCAGTATCAAGATACTGGAACGAAGTTAGGGTGTATTTGTCAGTCAGGGTTAGTTTACTTTTTTCAACCTAAACTGGAGTTTAACTGTTAGTATTTTATTTTATTTTTATTTTTTCTGTTAGCTTTCTAATACTAGGGTTTCAGTCAGAAGCTAAATGACCACATTATTCCTCTATGATCAAAGTAATTTAAAATAATTTGTAAAACATATCTCACATTCTATCATCCCGTATCAATTCTTAAAGGGGATCTTAACAAATGCTTGAGATTATTGATAATTAGAAAACTGAAACAATACATCCTTAAAAATGTCATATATAGAAACTTGCGCTACATAATATCAAAATGTAGCTTATTTTGAAGAACAAGAAAAATAAATTTTCATATTTAAAATGTCTTTGCTGTTAAAATTATCACTGCATAAAAATGAAAGCCATTATTTCAAAAATGTCAACATCCTCCCTTATCCGGGTGTAAGGGAAACAACTCTAATGTTATATGAGACGGATCTTCTGATGAATTCTCAACAGCGCCGCTATTCTCTCCTTCTACCTGCATATTAATATATGATGTTCAGAAATCTACCACAATCTTATTCATAAAACATAGAATTTGTAAGAAAAGACAGAATATTTAGGAACGTCAGAAGGCCATTTTGGCGATAGAAATAGTGAAAGCCGCTGGGAGGCTGAAATACAGTCTTTTATGGTTAGAACTGAAAATAAAGAAAACAACAAACACATAAAAACTTAGCCGGCCATGCAGTAAACACTACTTACTTGTGTTATTCAGTCATTCTCTCCTCTCATTTTGAAACCAATAGAACACATTCCTGCAGTCCACTGCGCCGTAAGCTTTCAGCTGAGCAGTAATGTCGTTCTCTCCTCTCATTTTGAAACCAATAGAACACATTGCTGCAATCCACTGCGCCCTAAGCTTTCAGCTGAGCAGTAATGTCTGTTTATTTGGTGAAAGGAGGGTTTTCTGGAAAATGGAATCCAGTATTTTCTTTTGGTCATAAGTTGCCCTCCATATTTTGCCAACACATCTATTGCTGGTGCTCTCCGCAAAATTAGCATATCTAGAATCTGAAGAAAACAAAAATAATAAAATATTTACTAGAATAAACATCATCATCCCAAAAGGGAAAACTAGACTCTTTTAATAAAATATTCGCTTACCTTGAGCAGATCTTCGATCCAATTATGCTCTTAGGGAACTCTTGTAAATTTAGTCTTAATTTATTTATATAAGATTAGGAATATAATGAAATGGAATATAAGAAAATAACACTCCTAGATTCAGCTTAGGAGGCGGCTGTAGTCCTCAAGGTAGTAACAAGACCAGTCTCGAGTTTCACAAAGAAATGATTATAAGCTCAATCATGAGATGGGCCAACGGGTAGATTTAACATTCGATAACACGTAAGAGGAACAAGATTCATTATAGAAAAGGAAGTTATTGGACAAGAAAATGAGCCAAAGAGGTTGACGTGGACACTTCCTCTAAGGATAAATGAACTCTCCAAAATAAAATAATATATTAATAAATATTAATTAAATAAGCAAATTATATGTAGCTAGTATAAGTTTTTCAACAACCAAATATGACTACAATAATGTGTAATGGATTAAGCAAATAAAATATTTCACTTTTAGTCATGGGCCTTATATTTGTTTATCTAATTTTTAGTCATGGGTCTAAATGTAATAAATATAAGCTCTTAATTTTTAGTAGCTAGAACAACATGCACATTAGTTTAATAAATATAACCTCTCAATTTTTAGAAACAATGTGTTTAATATTAAAAATAAAATTGTAAGTGATAATTATTGTTATAAAAATGCAATAAATATATCTAAATTAACTTAAAATTAATATAAAGGTTTCATAACAACACACATAAATTTTTATAATATAAGAAAAAAACTTCCAGAATAATTACCTTGCTATTATCATAAAATTTTAAAATATTACAAAAAAATAAAAATAAACATCTAAATGTTTTATAATGGTTAAAGCTAATCAACTATATAATTTATATATTATTTTATCTCATAAAATAAATATATAATCAAAACCATTTATGTATAAAATGGACTTTATATACGGACTTTATATACAAATAATGTGAAAAGTCATTATATTTTTGTGTGAAGTTCTAACCCTAAGAAAAATAATCATTTATATTACATTAAAGACCAATCTTATGTCTTACTTCCAATATTTTATTAATGACATACAAGTCTTAGGAAGAGATTCTATTAGAAGGAGATTTTAGTATTTTCATTT
Source organism: Sequoia sempervirens (assembly GCA_007258455.2). Taxonomy (NCBI): domain Eukaryota; kingdom Viridiplantae; phylum Streptophyta; class Pinopsida; order Cupressales; family Cupressaceae; genus Sequoia; species Sequoia sempervirens. Next base: position 46,407,936 of record VDFB02075321.1, on the reverse strand, counting down.
TTTAAGTAGTAAAAGTGCTCCTATATTTAATTAGGTTAACTAGGATTATATCCTTTTAACTTGACTCAACAATTAAACATAAACCAACTAGGGTTTGATGATTGACTTGATGTCACAAGGGAGAGATAACCTCATAGGGTTTATGTTGTATTGAGTTGTGAGAATAATAAATTTGACGTGTGATTTATCAAGCCTATTTGACATGTAACCCTAGATCTAAAACTATAATTTAGTACACAAACAAAAATGAAAAGTTACAAAACTGGCCTAGGTGTGAGAAATGAAAACAATGAGGAATCTACAATGTGAATTTGGGCTTGAATTGGTTGGTCTAGGGTGTGATGTCCTTTTCTAAATTTAAAAGATTCAAAATTTGGATTAAGGTCTACACTCTCTCCTAAGATTGTCACCTCCTAAAACCTATGGATCTAACTTACACACATCAAAAGAAAGGGAAATGGTATGTTTTATAGGGGATTGCTCAAGAGGACATGCCCTAGGTCACTCAAAGGCTAAAAAAATAATAATTGACCAAAATTGATAAATGATAAATGATAATGTTAGCTTGATCTGAAAGCACTCGACAAAGAGATGCAATAAAAAAGATGATTGATGGATTCCTTGACTGCTTGATAGACCAACAAAATTTTAGGTCGCATAAACAATAGATTGTTGAAGCTAGGATATAAATGATAACTTCTCCATAATTGTGTTCAATTTGATCCCCCTCTCTAAAAATGATTTCTAATGTTCCAAATGATAGGAAAACATGTTTATATATGAATTTCAATTAATGTTTTTTGGTAGAGGTTGACTTGGGATCATTTTAAAATAATAAAAGGTTACCAATCAAAATTTCAAATATTCACAAATTTATTTTTGGTTTAAGATGCCACACACCCATGGTTGTTTCTTTTTGGAAAAAAATGTTGGGATAATAATAATTTTGTATTGTAGAAAAATGTATCCCTTTATATTTTCACACTTTTTTGGGCCCTCCCTATTAAAACATGACTTCATTATGTTGTAATTGGCCCTATTTTGTATCCACAAGCTTGATGAAATATATTTTCCAAAGGAAAATCCTTACATTTAACAAATGAAAAATCATAATTTAATGTTTTGGGTTATGTGTTCTAGATCTAGTGATCTGGAACTGATACGCCACCTTGGGTGTATGTGTCCCACCTAGGTTTTGGGACCTAATTTTAAATATTACATTGAACTTAACATTTCTTGGATTTTGTGTCCCAAGTTTGAGCCACTCAAACACATATGCTACCTTGGGTGCATGAGTCTCACTTTAGCTTGGACCTATTTTAATTCAAACTCTTAGCAGTATTTTATTATCCTAGATCTAATGTCGGCTTGCAATGTTGTAATTTCAAGAAATTTAGCATAAACAAGTATAAATATAAGGTTATTTCACATATTTTATCTTAGCAAGTTTTTAATTCCTCCAAGCTTTCAAGTATTCAAGCATTACAAAAGAGTTAATGATCAAGAGTGATTACAAGAGCATTCAAGTGTGAATTATCAAGCCTTTGGAGCAGCATTGAAGATTCAACCATCATGTCAAAGTCTTCATGCATCATGTGTGTTTGTGAGATAATATTTGTGATGTAGGTTTTTTATAATTCAAGCAAGCATTCAAATACATTATCTCATATCAACAATCAAGAATCAAGATCCACATCATTTGGAGCCATTTCACAAAACTTTGCAACCTTCATGTAAAGGGTTTGGTGAGTTGCAACATCATGTATTTTTTCATTCAACATTCCTTCATGCTTTTCTATTTCATTTAAAGGTTTAATTACCAAAAAATGTTTTGACCAAGGAAAACCCCTATTCCATAACACAACATTTTTCTCTATTGATGCATGCTTACAAATCTAGGTGAATTAGAGCTTAAAGATCCTTTGAAGACAATGTTGTCAAATTTGTCAATAAGTTGTCATCTTAATGGAAACTCACCTATAGATCAAAATTTATACTTTTTAGACCTAAAGATCAGACAAGATGAAAGTTATAGAAGATCACTAGAGGCTATAGAAATATTAGACAAACCCTAGTAATGGTACTAAATCACCACCTTGGGTGTATGAGTCCTTGTATAGCCCTTTTGGCATCTTTCATTGGATTCTAATAAGTCACCAGGAGATTCTAGATTCTGCCCAAAAACCCTAAGCTTGGACTAAATTTCCCAACCTAGCGTATCAATCCTATTACACCTCAAAAGTATCAATTTTTAAGGTTTTCAAGCCTTGTTCAATCATCTTTACTTCTCCAAGTATTTTCTTGTTTTATTTTGTTTCTCAGTCTGATTACATGCTTGTAAGTTTCTAGGTTTTAGTGTATACATGTTTGCATTTCTCCTTAAAACCTTCATTTAATGGTGAACCCCTTTGTTTAATGACACCAAAGAAACCCCCTAATCCTTTCCCTCAATTAAGTCACTTGGTTGATGGACCTTGGTTTCTTAATGCACTAAAGCGTGAAATAGGTCCCCAAAGTTGTCCATCTCCTAAAAGGTGGACACCCTATTTCCCTATGGTTCAAATTTAAATTTGTTTTATTAATCTAGTCCAAAAATGAGTAAATTGTTATTGTAATTAACATTATAAGAAAAATAGGGTGTCAACATTGTGTGAAATTGTCAAGGGTGATAATTTTTGACACTACATTTAGCCCCCACTTCAGTGAGAGTATGATCTTAAATTAATAATAACACTAAAGGAATACGTATCCATATCAAAATAGTGAAGAGATAGGATGACACCAAGTTGAGGGGTGTGCAAGCCCCTAGCTTAGGATCTCATCAATCCATAATGTTAAGACAAACATGCATATACAATAAGAAAATATTCACTCAAACACAAAGAACTTAATGGAAAATCAATGAAGTACACATTAAAGGAATACACAAATAATGTCTCAAATTTTTAAGATGGAATAAAAATATTAAGTGAGTTGGAAATGTTATATTCAACTTTTATTTATAAGAGCTATATTTTTCATCCACTTTTACCATATATATGTTGTAATTATATTCATATTTCATCCCTTGACAAAGATTTCATGGGGAATCCTTTCATGGGATGAATTTATGGTCTACCTAGGAGAATATTATATTAAAGAGGTCTCAACATTATATGGATAGGGGTATGCAAAACCATTGGTCCTACCTTATTGAGTACTATGATTTTCCCTAATGGTTTCATGGTAACATTATGAAATCCTTTCATATAAAGATCATTAGGTTCTATAAGATTCTTATCCACACAAAGTTTATCTAGAAGATAAATGCTACAAACATTAAGACCTAATCCATTATCAATAAGTGTACATGTCTAATCCTAGTTTTATTAATGGAAACACATATCATTAGAGCTTCATGATTTTTTTCAAATTTAATTAGAGGCAATTCATGTTGAGTGAAGGTAATATCCAACATTGTTAGGGTTAGAAAGTAGTTTTCTATTACTTACATACAGATTTAATCAATAAAATAGAAAAATAGAATACATATAAAAATATAGCTACAAGAAGACAACACAAAGATGTAACATGGTTCACCAAAAATAAAGCTACATCCACAAACAAAAAGTCCAATATATATTAAAATTCTAGTAAATAACCTTTAAAAAGATTGCAACAACCACTATAATCTACAACAACATTTTTCTCCACATTTTACCACTGTTGTTTTTAGATACCTTTGTTGTGTGTACCTACACTGCTTCCTACATTTTTCCAGCCACAAAACTGTAAGTGTCTGCTAACATTTTTCATGACCTATTTCCCTCAAAAATCATCACCGAGTGTTTGTATATGCTCCCACATATGTCCCATTAGTAACAAATGAAGTGTGCCCATTGGTTGTGCCTCATGCACCCAATAACACTCTCCTTTTGGGTGGTTACATTTGAAATTTTAAAATGCCTTTTAATTTTATATTATATAATTGTAACTGATCACTTATAGAATTTACCATTTGTTTGCAATCATCCTTGGAGATACAAGTGCAACATAAATATTTAATAAGTGCATCAAATTATTTAGTGTAAAATAATATGAATATTTTGTGTTCGAGTTTGATTGGTCTCCATAACACAACAATCTCCCACTTAGAGACTGGTCAAACTCCACTCCATACCATCTCCCACTTGGAGACTGATCATAACACAACTACCCCTACAATTCCCATTGGAAATCAACACCTTGGACCCTGTTGTTTTGTTTTATTTAATGAACACTAGGAAATAGGGGTTCACTATCTTTTAGGAGATGGAATACAAAGGGAAAAGGGATCACTCATATTTTTCTTTTGTTCATTCAAGGTAACCCTAGAGATCTCAATCTATTGATTGAATTAGGAAGGGGGAGATCTACGATGAGGTATACTTGGGTATGATTAAACAAAGGGGGTTCACGATTAAGCAAGTGCTTAGAAAGAAGGAGATGAATGTGATATGTAAATCTAACAGTAAGGCCTAGAATATGAAACTTAAAAAATCAGAGTAATTTAAATTGAGAATGAATAGAGGGGCACCTGGGAAATTGAAGATGCTTGAAACAAGGTTTGCAATCCTGAAATTGTGACTTTTGATGAACACTGGGACTCATAAGCCAAGCTAGGTGATTTAGTCCCAGTTTAAGGTTTCAGGTTGAATGTAAAATTTGAAACTGTTGAACCAAGATCTATAGAAAATGTCTAAAAAGTGGCATACTAAGACTCATATGCCCAAGGTGGTGATTTAGTCCAAGTATTAGGGTTTCTCTGAAACTCTGGTATCTTCTAGTGATCTTTTGTAGCTTCTCCCCTATTAGATCTTTGAGTTTGAAACGTTGAATTCTACTCTATAGGTGACTTTCTATGATCTTGCAAGAAAGGTGACAACTTTAGCAACTTTGAAACTTTGAAAACTTGATGAATGAACAAATATGCAGTGTTGGAAATCATCAAACCTTTGAATAAAAGGCTGCAATATTGTATGAAATGGCTAGCATGAATGTGGATCTTGAATTTTGATTGTATGTTATGGATCTTGACTTGAATGCTTGCTTGAATCATAATACCCTACATCACAAATGTTATCTCAAAAATACACATGATGCGTTAAGACTTTGACATGATGGTTGAATCTTGAATAATGCTCTAAAATGCTTGATAAGACTCAAGTGAATACTCTTCAAAACTCTCTTGATCATAAACTTGCTAGAATAGTTGCTGATAAAAGTTTCTAGGTCTTGTTAGGTGAAAAGTGAGTGAAATAACCTTGTATTTATACTTGTTTATGCCAAATTTCTTGAAATTACAACACTACAAGTCAACATTAGATCTAGGAGAATAAATTCCTGCTAAAAATTTGAATTATAGTTGTAGACATGCAAAATTAGCATCGTGCACTTAAGTAATACATATTCATTCAATCATTAAATAAGTTCACCTTCATCCATTCATCAGGTAAATTGAACTCATTAAATTCATTCCTAAGGTTGTTCATTTAAATTAAATAAATCAAATATCAACCTTTTAATTAAATAAACAAAACTTTATTTGATTAAATCTCAAAATTCATATTTCATCCCTTTTTGATTTAAATAAATCCAAATATTCAAGTCAAATAGGTCAAAATCAACTAATAATCACCTAAGCTAATCTAATCTAGATTAACCTAGTCTAACCACCCATCACATCCTCTAGCTTTTCCCACTTGCACCAATAAATCATTTTAATTCATTTATAAATTTATTGATTTCTTTCAACTTGGCATAAAAATGGAATATTCCCTCAAGTTTGAAAATGAAGACAAGGTTACTTGTCCCTTCCAACATAGCAATAACTTCTCTCTTACATGTCCCCCTCTCAGCATTCATAATGTGACAAGTGGCCTCATCTCATTGGTCAAATCATTATCCCACATTGCTCTCTTATGAGCATTCTTTCAACTTGAGAATCTTTAAATAGAGGCTTCATCCTTCAACAAATGCTCTACAACTTGATCCACAAAGCTAATGCAAAGTCACTCTCTTCAATTGAGAACTAATTTTGCCCACCTCATATCATCCTCATAAGCATTTTTATATCATTTTCATCATGGAGCTTAGCAAAGGATTGGGAAAGGGCTTCTTTCAATAAAAGCACCAATCCACTATGGGATAGAATTTGACTCTTGTTTTCTTATGCTTTCACTTAGCTTATTTTGATAACTTAATTTTTTTGCATAGATAACATGAGCAATTATTTCATAGGGATGTTATATCTAATTTTTTTGATTTAACTAACAATACTCATGTTTGTATTTTTTTGTGCCAAAATGTAGATTTAGCATCCACATAATGGTGCTAGAAGGAGGGCTCATGGATTTTTATTTTTTTTACATCTGCTATGCATTAGCTTACTTCTAAGTGTTTATTAGCATAGAATTTATGAAAGTTTTTACAACATCTATAATAAATCTATTTTAGGCAGATTCAGCTTATATTTCTTTGAAGAATTCCTTCAAACAGATTGCATGCCTTGTGTATGATTTTCTTTCTAAAGGATTGTACCTTAAGCAAAGTTATCTTAAATCTATCTGGTATCTTTCATTGCTAGCATTCTGATGTAAGACAATAAGTTATTTGAAAATAGAAAACATATATGCTAAAACTACACTCTGAATTGTATGTTCTTGTTTTCTATCTTCTCTGTGTGGATGAGTATTTTTCCCATCCTCAAAGTGTAACTACATTAAGAATCTAAGTGGCATTCTTATGTGACATTATGGCATCTGGTCTTTGCTGAATGTCAGAAAATTTTGAGCAATCTCCTGTAAACGAGACTGTTTTAACTCTTGGATCTCTTTGTCTTTGTGAATGACAAATAGCTGTCAATTTTTTTATATATATATTTTGATGATATTTTTGTTTCATCCATGTGCAAATCTGTTAACGTCTATTTCTATTTCATGAGACAAACTA